>CAWUFW010013339.1:0-482111 GCA_963921515.1 Calotriton arnoldi
TAGTTTGCAATGCACAGGTTCCCCTCTTATACTAAAAGAAAGGGAGGGACTAGCTCTATGACCCCACCTATGGGAGGGTCAGGGGAGTGGGTGGCTACACCCACTTCCCTTGTCCAGTTTCATGCCAGAGCAGGGGCAGGTAGCCCCTGAGCTGGTTTGAACTGGCATATGCACAGAGGAGCCTTCTGCTCCCCCAGTGCAGGACTTCTAAGCACTCTAAGAGTGCACCCACCCAGCCCCAATACACTAAACCCTGTCTGGAAGGTGGTCACACAATCCTGTGACAGGATACCTATTGTTGGGCTTCCTCCACTGCGAGTTTCGGTCATCAGCAGGAGGGCAGCCCAGTGTCGGTGACTGGTGGCATCCATTTTGTGATGCCAGGGCTCTGCAGGATTCTACCGCGTTTCCACCGTAGGTACATGTCTATCCCTCTAGAAGGGTGGAATGCTACCCCCGCCGCCAGAACTGGCGGGGGGGTAGTATTCCAAGATGTTTGACACCAAACACGACATGTTTTGATGCAGCCAATCCATAGTTAGCATTTACCGCGAGGATATAATGCACTTAAGAGTATATGGTTTAACCGCATCCACAAACAGCCCCAGAGAATGGACTCTGAGAGCTGCAGAGGGGCCCTGCTCAGGCAGAGGCACCCGCTCACATAGGAACCAAGCACCCTGCCCTCAGGATTGATAGGGCCTGCCTTAGGGGTGACTGATAGGTTTAAATGTGTGTGCAGGAGAGATATAGGGAACCTATATCTCAGTGAGAGGTGCTAGCACCACCTCACCCAGGCTGCAGTATCAGGCCTGTGGTGTCAGATTTAGTCTGCTTCCCAGGGGTGGCATAATACATGCTTCAGCCCCTGGTAGGCCTGTGAAGTACCTATGCCCTTGGCACCTAAGGTACCATATACTAGGGACTCATAAGGTACCACAGTATCCAATCACTAGTGCACCTAGAGTGCACTCCGAGTCATTTAGAGAGAACAGAGAGGCTGGGGCCCTGATTGGCAGGGACCCAGCCAGACTATAGCCAGAAACCAGTGTAAACATCAGAAAAAAGTGGGGGCAACATAAGAGGCAGATCCTACTCTCCTACAGCACCCTTCTTGCCTCTTTCTGTACCTCTGTTGCTTCTTTCTGCACTTCTCTTGCCTCTTTTTGTACCTCTTTTTCTTACTTCTGCACTTCTCTTGCCTCTTTCTGCACCCCTCTTGCCACTTTCTGCACATCTGTTGCTTCTTTCTGCACTTCTCTTGCTTCTTTCTGCACCTCTCTTGCAAATTTCTGCACCCCTTGTGCCTTTTTGTGCACCTCTCTTGCCTCTTTCTCTTCCTCTCTTGCCTATTTCTGCACCCCTCTTGCCTCTTTCTGCACCTCTTTTGCTTTTTTCTGCACTTCTGTTGCCTCTTTCTGCACTCCTCTTGCCTCTTTCTGCACCTCAACGGGTTCTTTCTGCACTGCTCTTGCTTCTGTCTGCTACTGTCTTGCACATTTCTGCACACCTCTTGCCTCTTCCTGCACCTCTGTTGGTTCTTTCTGTGAGAAGTTGGCCTGGCATATGCTGTCCACTAATTATAGTGGGCACCTTGCACCAGTCCAAACAACCCCTTATTGGAGATAGGTTAAAGACAACCTTTATTGAAAGCTATCCTAGTGGTAGCTATGGAGAGCAGCCTTCAGGCTAAGTCTTGAAGGAATGTAAAGCAGCTTGTTTTACCAGTCTATAATCTCTTGAGTGACCAAATGAAAGAGGACCACACCAGGTATATATTCAAAATATATGTATTTATTACTAAACACACCCCTCTAGTCTCTTTATGAGGCTAGAGTTCGAAGTACATACGTTACGAGTTAGTTATCTACAGTAATAGCACAAATACACGTTTGAGCCCCAGGGGCGTACCAAACCATATACCAATAAAGTGGTATAAGAACCACGACTGAGCTAGACACAAGGCCTAGAGCCTGTAGAAGTGCTTGGACCACAAGGAACCACCCAAGGCAGTGACACAGGGGACCCACGGGGGACGCGTGCAGTGTATGAACACAACCGCGAACCACCGTTAACTTCTATGGGGAAAGTCGCGATTAGAATTTAAAAGAAAAGGGACACTTAGAGGAGGACTTGGAGCAAACCCTTTGAGAACTAGGCTGTTCTAGTGTCTATACCCATGGGAGCACCGGAGTACTCGAGTTACCTCACCCAGGGAAGCCGGGTGCATAGGTGTCTTTCGGGGTCGGGTTTCGTCGTCGCTTTCTATGGCGATCTGCTGCAAAGTGCTGCTGGCGACCAAGTCGAAAGTGTTCGGGTGGATCCAAAGGTGGATCGAAGATCTGAAGAACCTGAAAGCAGAGGGGACAGAGTCTGGGTCACTAGCCAGTGACCAGGAAGGCGATGAGCAGATGCCCACCGATGTCGAGTGCTTCAGGTAGGTTGACGGTCGTCTTGACTCTTCAGCCACGAGGTCCAGGAGGCGTCGACGACAACCAGGAGCTGGATTCGAGCTGTCCCACGATGTTTGTCGATTGCAGGGGTGTCGGCGACCGGATTGGACCCAACAAGCCTTGGCAACGGCAAGTCTCGTGGAAAGCGAAGAAGGACGATGTTGCAGACCAGCAAGGTCTGGGGGACTCACCCAGCGAGGATAAGTCAGGGCATACCTGGAGCAACCAGGGAGCCCAAGCAGAAAAAGATTGGCCTTCGTGAGGGCCTACTAGCCAACGGACTAGCGACCGCAAAGGAGCCTCGAGACGGTGCACGTGGAGCTGGCTCACAGGACACTCGTGGAGTGGAGGCCAGTGATCTTCGGTGCAGTTGGTGCTGGAGGCTGGGGCTACTCGGAGCCCAAAGCACGACTTCGTGGGAGACCCAGAAGAGGATGCACTTGCAAATGCGTTTGGTGTCCAGGGGTCACGGTTCCACGTTACCCACGACAGCTACGGGCCTCAGCTTTGCTGGGGACTCAGGGCAGCCTCGGGGAAGTCTGGAAATCTACCTCTGGTGATGCAAAGACTTCGGCGTCCGACGGGAGCTTCGGCGATGCAGACCGGACAATTGCTTCTTTGGTGCCTGCCAAGCAGGGGAGTCACTCCTTGACCCCAAGGGAGATTCTTCAGTCCTCTAATCTTAAAGTAGAGCGTCGAAGGTCCAGGATTCTGTATCAGAGTTTCGTCCAGGTAAATCTAAAGTCCTAAGGACTGGGTTCCCTTACTTATACTAAGGTAGGGGGTTGGACATACTCTGTGACCCCACCTATGGGAGGGTCAGGGCAGAGGGGTGGTTACACCCCTTTCCCTTTGTCCAGTTTCGCGCCAGAGCAGGGGCTGGAAGCCCCTGAGCCGGTTTGAACTGGGGTATGCACAGGGACACCAAGTGTGCCCCCAGTGCAGGACTTCAAAGCACCAGAGAGTGCTCCCGCCCAGCCCCAATACACACTATCCTGTCTGGGGAGGTGGTCACACCTCCCTGGGACAGGAAACCTATTGTCCAGGCCTCCCCTGCCGGAGTTTCGGTCAGCAGCAGGAGGCCAGACTCGTGTCTGTGGCAGCGGCATCCATTTTGTGATGCCAGGGCTTGGAAAGTCAGTACCGGGCATACCGGTGTGTACATGTCTTTCCCTCTAGAAGGGTGGAATGCTACCCCCGCCGCCAGAACTGGCGGGGGGTAGTATTCCAAGATGTTTGACACCAAACACGACATGTTTCCGTGCAGCCATCCCAAAGTTAGCATTTAACGCGAGGTTATAATGCGCTTAAGAGTATATGGTCAGGCTGCACTACAAACAGCATCAGAGAAGGGTCTCCGAACGCTGCAGAGGGGCCCTGCTCATGCAGGGGCACCCTCTCACATAGGAACCACGCACTCTGCCTTCAGGATTGATAAGGCCTGCCATAGGAGTGACTTATAGGTTTATATGTGTGTATGTATATAGTGATATAGGTAGCCTATATCACAGTAAGGGGTGCATGCACCACCTTACCCAGGCTGCAGTAGCAGACCTGTGGTGTCAGTTTGGATGGCCTTCCAGGGGTGGCACAATACATGCTGCAGCCCCTGGTAGGCCTCTGAGGTACCTATGCCCTGGGTACATAGTATACCATATACTAGGGACTTATAAGGGCACTCCAGATTCCAATCAGAGATGTGCCTAAGGCACATGGAAACCATTTTAGAGAGGAAGCAGCTAGGCTGGGGTTCTGATTAGCAGGGCCCCAGCCAGACTAAGGTCGAAAAACAGTGAAGCATCAGCAAAAAGTGGGGGTACCCATGTGAAGCAGATCCTACTCTCCTACACAACCCCCCCAAACGTAGGGACATTAAACTAACCTTGCCCAGTTAAGTCTTCATGTTCTAAGTGGAAGTACCTAGAGAGTCCATCTGCATTGGCATGGTTACTCCCAGGTCTATGTTCCACTGTGAAGTCCATCCCCTGTAGGGAAATGGACCACCTAAGCAGTTTGGGGTTTTCACCCTTCATTTGTTTTAGCCATAAGAGGGGCTTATGGTCTGTTTGAACAAGGAAGTGAGTACCAAACAAGTATGGCCTCAACTTCTTCAGAGCCCAGACCACAGCAAAGGCCTCCCTCTCAATGGCTGACCAACGTTTCTCTCTAGGGGTCAGCCTTCTGCTAATGAAAGCTACTGGCTGATCCTGACCTTCATCATTCAATTGTGACAGTACAGCCCCTACCCCCAATTCAGATGCATCAGTTTGAACAATGAACTTCTTGGAGTAATCAGGACTCTGTAGAATGGGAGCAGTGCACATGGCCTGCTTCAGGTCATCAAATGCCTTTTGACAGCTAACTGTCCACTGAACCTTTTTGGGCATTTTCTTGGAAGTTAAGTCATTCAGGGGTGTCACTATTGATCCATACCCCTTGACAAATCTCCTATAGTACCCAGTCAGGCCTAAGAAGGCTCTCACCTGAGTCTGGGTAGTTGGAGCAGTCCAGTCCATGATGGTCTGGATCTTGCTCTGCAGTGGTTGAACCTGGCCTCCACCCACAAGGTGGCCCAGGTACACAACCTGACTCTGCCCTATCTGGCACTTGGTGGCCTTGATAGTCAGGCCTGCTTTCTGCAGGGCCTGTAAAACATTTCTGAGGTGGACCAGGTGATCCTCCCAGGTGGAGCTAAAGACAGCAATATCATCTAGATATGCTGCACTATAGGCTTCCAGACCTGTAAGGACTGTATTCACCAACCTCTGAAAAGTGGCAGGTGCATTCTTCAGACCAAAGGGCATCACCACAAATTGATAATGCCCACTAGGGGTTGAGAATGCTGTCTTTGGCTTTGCATCATCAGCTAGTCTGATCTGCCAGTAGCCAGCTGTCAGGTCAAATGTGCTTAGATACTTGGCTGAGGCCAAAGTGTCTATTAGCTCATCTGCCCTAGGTATTGGATGGGCATCAGTCCTAGTGACTGCATTGAGACCCCTGTAGTCCACACAAAACCTCATCTCTCTTTTCCCACCACTGGTGTGAGGTTTTGGCACAAGGACCACTGGACTAGCCCAAGGGCTATCTGAGGGTTCAATAACTCCCAAATCCAACATCTTCTGGACTTCTGTCCTGATACAGTCCCTGACATGGTCAGGTTGCCTATAAATCTTATTTTTAATAGGCAGACTGTCCCCAGTGTCCACTTCATGAGTGCACCAGGTAGTCTGACTGGGTGTCAGTGAGAATATGTGTCTGAACTGATTGAGCACCTGTCTGCAATCAGTCTGCTGCTGGGTAGTGAGGCTGCCTGCCAAGGCTACACCATCCACTGACCCATCATCAGGGTTCTGTGAGAGCAGGTCAGGGAGTGGGTCACTCTCTTCCTCCTGTCCCTCATCAGTAGCCATGAGCAAGCCCATGTCTGCCCTGTCCACATATGGTTTTAACCTGTTGACATGGAGAACCCTGTGGGGACTCCTGGGTGTTCCTAGGTCTACTAAGTAGGTAACCTCACCCTTCTGCTCAACAATGGTATGGGGTCCACTCCATTTGTCTTGGAGAGCTGCTGGGGCCACTGGCTCCAACACCCACACCTTCTGTCCTGGCTGATAAACAGTCAGTACAGCCTTTTGGTCATGCCAGGCCTTTTGAAGTTCCTGGCTAGCCTCAAGGTTTTTAGTTGCCTTTTTCATATACTCAGCCATCCGGGAGCGGAGACCAAGTACGTAGTCCACTATGTCTTGCTTTGGGGGCTTGAGAGGTAACTCCCATCCTTCCTTCACCAAGCACAGTGGACCCCTGACAGGGTGACCAAACAAAAGTTCAAAAGGGCTGTAGCCAACCCCTTTTGAGGCACCTCCCTGTACGCAAATAAAAGGCAGGGCAAGAGTATGTCCCATCTTCGCCTAAGCTTTTCTGGGAGCCCTTTAATCATGCCCTTCAAGGTTTTGTTGAATCTCTCAACTAAACCATTGCATTGTGGGTGATAGGGTGTGGTGAACTTGTAAGTCACTCCACACTCCTTCCACATTGCTTTTAAGTATCCAGACATAAAGTTTGCACCCCTGTCTGATACAACCTCCTTAGGGAAGCCCACTCTTGAGAAAATTCCCAGGAGGGCCCTTGCCACCACAGGTGCTGTAGTGGTCCTAAGGGGAATAGCCTCTGGGTACCTGGTGGCATGATCCACTACCACCAGGATAAACCTGTGCCCAGATGCTGTTTGGGGATCCATGGGACCAACAATGTCAATCCCCACCCTTTCAAAGGGAACCCCCACCACAGGTAGTGGTATCAGGGGGCCTTTGTAGTGCCACCTGCCTTGCCACTGGCCTGGCAGGTTACACAGGAGCGACAAAACTCCTTGGTGTCTTCAGACATGTGGGGCCAGTGAAAGTGAGGGACAATTCTGTCCCAAGTCTTGTTCTGGCCCAGGTGACCTGCTAAGGGAATATCATGGGCTAGGGTCAATAGGAAGCCCCTGAACTTCAGAGGTATAACCAACCTCCTGGTAGCACCAGGCTTGGGGTCTCTACACTCTGAGTACAAGAGTCCATCATCCCAATACACAGTATGGGGACCACTAGCTTTCCCAGCAGCCTCAGCAGCAGCTTGCTGTCTGAGGGGTTCAAGAGAGGGGCAGCTCTGCTGCTCCTGGCTCAGATCTGCCCTGGAAGGTCCCCCTGTCCCCAAGAACTCAACCTGTTCAGGTTCAAGCTCCTCTGGGACAGTTCCTTCCTCAGGACTGAGATCATCCCCCTCAAGGGACTGATCTTCCTTCTGAGCCAAGGGGGAAGGCACTGCCTTTACCCTACTACTCCTCTTCTTGGAAGGCACTTGGTCCATTATTCCAGAATCCAAGGCCTGTTCAGTGCTAGACATTTTGGCTTGTGACCTGGTCACAGCAAACACATCTGCAGGGATCCCCAGCATTTCTGCATGGGTCCTGAGCTCCACTTCTGCCCAAGCTGAAGTTTCTAAGTCATTGCCAAGCAAGCATTCAACGGGTAGGTCTGCACTTACCACAACCTTCTTAAGGCCAGTTACCCCTCCCCAGGAGAAGTTAACAACTGCCAGAGTATGGTCTGTTCTGACGTTGCTAGCATTGGTCACTTGGTACATTTCACCAAGTATAATCTGCCCAGGATTCACAAGGTCTTGTGTCACCATGGTGACACTTGCCCCTGTGTCCCTAAATGCCAAAGCCTCTCTTCCATTGATTAAAGGCTGTTGTCTGTACTTGCCCAGATTACTGGGACTCACAGAGGAGGTCATATCCATGCCTCCATCACAGACTAGGACAGCCTGAGTGAGTTCTCTGACTAGGTCAGAGCTCATCTCTTTACCCAGGGTCAACCCTACTAAACCCTTGGCTTGTGTAGTCCCACCACCAACTGTAACTGCACTAGGGGGAGCAGGTGCCTTAGGGGCATTGGTGGGGGCTGGAGTCGAGTCTTTGGACTTGGTGCAATCACTGGTCCAGTGGGTCTTTTGCTTACAGACCTTGCACCATGGTTTTCTTTGGCCTTTCCCTTTGGTAGACTGTGAATCCCCACCTGAAGAAGATTTTTGGGGGCCTTGTGAAGACTTTTGATCTTTACCCTTCTCCCCACCCTTATCAGAGGTTTTCGAATCTTGCTTCTTAGGGTCACCACCTTGGTTCTGTACCTTCTGCTTCACCCTGGTTCTGACCCATTTGTCTGCCTTCTTTCCCAATTCTTGGGGAGAGGTCAGATCAGAGTCTACCAGGTGCTGATGCAACAGCTGATTTTGACAGTTATTAAGAATCTGCTCCCTCATTATCAGATTGTACAATCCTGTGAAGTCACATACCTTACTGCCCAATAACCAACCTTCCAGAGCCTTGGCAGAACAATCAACAAAGTCCACCCAGTCTTGAGTCTGTGCTTTTTGGGTATCCCTGAACTTTAACCTGTATTGTTCAGTGGTTAGGCCAAACCCATCAATTAGAGCACTCTTCAAGACTTTGTAATTATCAGCATCCTCCTCTCTAACAGTGAGGAGCTTGTCTCTACCTTTGTCTGCAAAGGAGAGCCACAAGATTGCTGCCCACTGCTCCTGAGGGACCCTCTGTACTTTACAGGCCCTCTCTAGAGCAGTTATCCATTTGTGGATATCATCCCCACTCTGGTAGGGAGGGACAATCTTGCTCAGGTTTCTATGGTCATAAGACCTTTCCCTATCTTTGGGGAAACTGCTGCCACCATGGGACTCTAGTCCCAACTTTTGTCTCTCTCTATAGAGATCTAGGGACTCCCTGTCTATAGCCAATTGCTGTTTCCTGAGTTCAAGTTGAGCTTGCTCATATTGAATCAGTCTCTTTCTCCTCTCATGAGAGGATTCCCTCCTATGAGAGGAGACAGAGGTCCCTATTGAGGTGTCAGAGTGGTTAGACTCCTGAGAAGGAGACCTAGACCTTCTGGGCACACTCAGAACTCTTCCTGGGGGGACAAAGGGGAGGTCAGTCTGATCCTCTCCCTCCTCCTCCTCCACAGGAGGAATTGGATTCTCCAGGACAAGGTCATTTTCACCTTCCTGGCCAGTTTCAGAGGGGGGGCTGGGTTTCTTCACCCCTGGCCCCTTCCTCATCTTCTGCCCCACCCTCTTTGCCTACCCCTTCAGACCCTAGGGGCCTGCTGAGATCATCAGCTAGTAACACCTCCCTGAGGTGTTGGGTGCTGGCACTTTTGCCTGTCTTCAACTTCCTAGTAGTGCATAAGGCTCTCAATTCCAAGAATGGGAGTTTATCATACTTGGAGGGAAGAAGCCCACTGGCTTCTGGCAAGGACTCACTGGGTCCTGGCTTTGAAGACATCACTAGTGAGGTGTGGTGTATGCACTACCTACTCTAGTGTGGCCTACTAAACTCTCTTGAGTTGTAGAAAGGGTGTGCTGTCCCTTAACACACAACTCTAAGTTCAGTAGAACTTACTGTATTACTAAGCTTGATTATATGTACCTTAGGTACCCTTAGTGGTTTTCAGTTGATCAATTCAATTGAGATTATCTGGTAAAACAATAGCAAGCTGGAATCCCACACGCTGCACACCAATGTGAGAAGTTGGCCTGGCATATGCTGTCCACTAATTATAGTGGGCACCTTGCACCAGTCCAAACAACCCCTTATTGGAGATAGGTTAAAGACAACCTTTATTGAAAGCTATCCTAGTGGTAGCTATGGAGAGCAGCCTTCAGGCTAAGTCTTGAAGGAATGTAAAGCAGCTTGTTTTACCAGTCTATAATCTCTTGAGTGACCAAATGAAAGAGGACCACACCAGGTATATATTCAAAATATATGTATTTATTACTAAACACACCCCTCTAGTCTCTTTATGAGGCTAGAGTTCGAAGTACATACGTTACGAGTTAGTTATCTACAGTAATAGCACAAATACACGTTTGAGCCCCAGGGGCGTACCAAACCATATACCAATAAAGTGGTATAAGAACCACGACTGAGCTAGACACAAGGCCTAGAGCCTGTAGAAGTGCTTGGACCACAAGGAACCACCCAAGGCAGTGACACAGGGGACCCACGGGGGACGCGTGCAGTGTATGAACACAACCGCGAACCACCGTTAACTTCTATGGGGAAAGTCGCGATTAGAATTTAAAAGAAAAGGGACACTTAGAGGAGGACTTGGAGCAAACCCTTTGAGAACTAGGCTGTTCTAGTGTCTATACCCACGGGAGCACCGGAGTACTCGAGTTACCTCACCCAGGGAAGCCGGGTGCATAGGTGTCTTTCGGGGTCGGGTTTCGTCGTCGCTTTCTATGGCGATCTGCTGCAAAGTGCTGCTGGCGACCAAGTCGAAAGTGTTCGGGTGGATCCAAAGGTGGATCGAAGATCTGAAGAACCTGAAAGCAGAGGGGACAGAGTCTGGGTCACTAGCCAGTGACCAGGAAGGCGATGAGCAGATGCCCACCGATGTCGAGTGCTTCAGGTAGGTTGATGGTCATCTTGACTCTTCAGCCACGAGGTCCAGGAGGCGTCGACAACAACCAGGAGCTGGATTCGAGCTGTCCCACGACGTCTGTCGATTGCAGGGGTGTCGGCGACCGGATTGGACCCAACAAGCCTTGGCAACGGCAACGGCAAGTCTCGTGGAAAGCGAAGAAGGACGATGTTGCAGACCAGCAAGGTCTGGGGGACTCACCCAGCGAGGATAAGTCAGGGCACACCTGGAGGAACCAGGGAGCCCAAGCAGAAAAAGATTGGCCTTCGTGAGGGCCTACTAGCCAACGGACTAGCGACCACAAAGGAGCCTCGAGACGGTGCACGTGGAGCTGTCTCACAGGACACTCGTGGAGTGGAGGCCAGTGATCTTCGGTGCAGTTGGTGCTGGAGGTTGGGGCTACTGGGAGCCCAAAGCACGACTTCATGGGAGACCCAGAAGAGGATGCACTTGCAAATGCGTTCGGTGTCCAGGGGTCACGCTTCCACATTACCCACGACAGCTACGGGCGTCAGCTTTGCCGGGGACTCAGGGCAGCCTCGGGAAGTCTGGAAATCCACTTCTGGTGATACAAAGACTTCGGCGTCCGACGGGAGCTTCGGCGATGCAGACCGGACAATTGCTTCTTTGGTGCCTGCCAAGCAGGGGAGTCACTCCTTGACCCCAAGGGAGATTCTTCAGTCCTCTAATCTTAAAGTAGAGCGTCGAAGGTCCAGGATTCTGTATCAGAGTTTCGTCCAGGTAAATCTAAAGTCCTAAGGACTGGGTTCCCTTACTTATACTAAGGTAGGGGGTTGGACATACTCTGTGACCCCACCTATGGGAGGGTCAGGGCAGAGGGGTGTTTACACCCCTTTCCCTTTGTCCAGTTTTGCGCCAGAGCAGGGGCTGGAAGCCCCTGAGCCGGTTTGAACTGGGGTGTGCACAGGGACACCAAGTGTGCCCCTGGTCAGGACTTCAAAGCACCAGAGAGTGCTCCCGCCCAGCCCCAATACACACTATCCTGTCTGGGGAGGTGGTCACACCTCCCTGGGACAGGAAACCTATTGTCCAGGCCTCCCCTGCCGGAGTTTCGGTCAGCAGCAGGAGGCCAGACTCGTGTCTGTGGCAGCGACATCCATTTTGTGATGCCAGGGCTTGGAAAGTCAGTACCGGGCATACCGGTGTGTACATGTCTTTCCCTCTAGAAGGGTGGAATGCTACCCCCGCCGCCAGAACTGGCGGGGGGTAGTATTCCAAGATGTTTGACACCAAACACGACATGTTTCCGTGCAGCCATCCCAAAGTTAGCATTTAACGCTAGGTTATAATGCGCTTAAGAGTCTATGGTCAGGCTGCACTACAAACAGCATCAGAGAAGGGTCTCCGAACGCTGCAGAGGGGCCCTGCTTATGCAGGGGCACCCTCTCACATAGGAACCACGCACTCTGCCTTCAAGATTGATAAGGCCTGCCATAGGAGTGACTTATAGGTTTATATGTGTGTATGTATATAGTGATATAGGTAGCCTATATCACAGTAAGGGGTGCATGCACCACCTTACCCAGGCTGCAGTAGCAGACCTGTGGTGTCAGTTTGGATGGCCTTCCAGGGGTGGCACAATACATGCTGCAGCCCCTGGTAGGCCTCTGAGGTACCTATGCCCTGGGTACATAGTATACCATATACTAGGGACTTATAAGGGCACTCCAGATTCCAATCAGAGATGTGCCTAAGGCACATGGAAACCATTTTAGAGTGGAAGCAGCTAGGCTGGGGTTCTGATTAGCAGGGCCCCAGCCAGACTAAGGTCGAAAAACAGTGAAGCATCAGCAAAAAGTGGGGGTACCCATGTGAAGCAGATCCTACTCTCCTACACATTCTACACCTCTCTTGCCTCTGTCTGCACCCCTGTTCGCTCTTTCTACACCTCATTTGCCTGTTTCTGCAACTCTCTTGCCTCTTTCTGCACCCTTCTTGCCTCTGTCTGCACCTCTGTTGCTCCTTTCTGCACTTCTCTTGCCTCTTTCTGCACCTCTTTTTCTTACTTCTGCATTTCTCCTGCCTATTTCAGCACCCCTCTTGCCACTTTCTGCACCTCTTTTGCTTGTTTCTGCACTTCTTATGCCTCTTTCTGTACCCCTCTTGCCTCTTTCTGCACCGCTGCTGGTTCTTTTTACACTGCTCTTGCTTCTTTCTGCACCTCTCTTGCAAATGTTTGTATCCCTCTTGCCTCTTTCTACACCCATTTTTTTCTCTTGCTGCACCTCTCTAGCCTCTGTTTGCACCCCTCTTGCCTCTTTCTCTACCTCTTTTGCTTCTTTCTGCACTTCTCTTGCCTCTATTTGCACTCCTCTTGCCTCTATCTGCACCTCTGTTGGTTCTTTCTGCACTGTTCTTGCTTCTTTCTGCACCTCTCTTGCAAATTTCTGCACCCCTCTTGCCTCTTTCTGTACCCCTCTTCCCTCTTTCTGCACCACTTTTGCCTGTTTCTGCAACTCGCTTGCTTCTTTCTGAACTTCTCTTGCCTCTTTCTGTACTCAAATGGGAAGTGCAAGCTTGTCAAGTTTAAAGGTCTGCATGCTCTCGTGACTGAGGTAAATGTCTACTTGTACATTGTAGGAGAGTAGGATCTGCCTCTTATGTTGCCCCCACTTTTTTTCTGATGTTTACACTGGTTTCTGGCTATAGTCAGGCTGGGACCCTGCCAATCAGGGCCACAGCCTCACTGTTCTCTCTAAACGACTTGGAGTGCACTCTAGGTACACTAGTGATTGGATACTGTGGTACCTCATGAGTCCCTAGTATATGGTACCTTAGGTGCCAAGGGCATAGGTACTTCACAGGCCTACCAGGGGCTGAAGCATGTATTATGCCACCCCTGGGAAGCAGACTAAATCTGACACCACAGGCCTGCTACTGCAGCCTGGGTGAGGAGGTGCTAGCACCCCTCACTGAGATATATGTTTCCTATATCTCCCCTGCACACACATTTAAACCTATCAGTCACCCCTAAGGCAGGCCCTATCAATCCTGAGGGCAGGGTGCTTAGTTTCTATGTGAGAGGGTGCCTCTGCCTGAGCAGGGCCCCTCTGCAGCTCTCAGAGTCCATTCTCTGGGTCTGTTTGTGAATGCGGTCAAACCATATACTCTTAAGTGCATTATATCCTCGCGGTTAATGCTAACTTTGGAATGGCAGCATCAAAACATATGGTGTGTGGTGTCAAACACCTTGGAATCATACCCCTACCCCAGTAACTGGTGTGGGAGTATGATCCCACCCTTCTAGAGGGATAGACATGTACCTACTGTGGAAACGCGTTAGAATCCTGAAGAGCCCTGGCATCACAAAATGGATGCCACCAGTCACAGACACTGGGCTGCCCTCCTGCTGATGACCGAAACTCGCAGTGGAGGAAGCCCAACAATAGGTATCCTGTCACAGGGAGGTGTGACCACCTCCCAGACAGGGTTTAGTGTATTGGGGCTGGGTGGGTGCACTCCTAGAGTGCTTTGAAGTCCTGCACTGGGGGAGCAGAAGGCTCCTCTGTGCATACACCAGTTCAAACCGGCTCAGGGGCTACCTGCCCCTGCTCTGGCGCGAAACTGGACAAAGGGAAGTGGGTGTAGCCACCCACTCCCCTGACCCTCCCATAGGTGGGGTCTTAGAGCTAGTCCCTCCCTTCCTTTTTAGTATAAGGTAGGGAACCCTTGCCATTGCAAACTAGATCTCCCTGGACGACGCTCTACTGAAGAATCCCAGACCTTCAACATTCCACTACCTCTGGAAGACTGAAGAATTTCCCTTGGAGTCAAGGAGTGACTCCCCTGCTTGGCAGGCACCAAAAACTGAAATGCTGGTTGCAAACTATGCCACTCCCGCCGGAGCCCGAGGTCCCTGCAGCCCAAGATGAGGATTTCCTGACTTCTCCAAGGCCATCGTGAGTCCCCAGCGAAGCTGAGGCAAGTGGACCCCACAAGTGATGAGGAACTGCAGTCCCTGGGTACCATGCACTATTGTCAAGTGCAACCCCTTCACGATGATCTACGAACTTGTGCTTTGGACCGCGTGTGGTTCCAGCCTCTAGCAGAAATCCCTCCGAAGATCAGAGGCCTACCCCATCCCGAGTGACCGTGGGCCTCTGTTGAAGGAATCCTTCCAAGGCATCTTTGCAAATCCCTTGCCAGCCAGCTTGTGGGTCCCCTGAAGACTTTTCTACAGAACCAAAGGGCTCCCCTGGTTGCTCCAGGCCTGCTCTGACTTACCGTCACTGGGTGAGTTTGCCAGCGCTTGCTGGTCTGCACCATTGACTTTTTGCTCTTTCCATGAGACTTGCTGCTACCAAGGCTTGTTGGCTCCAATCGGGTCGCCAACACCGCAGTCAGCAGCAGACTTTGTGGGACACGCTAAATCCAGCTCCTGGTCATCCTCAACGCCTCCTGGACCTCGTGGCCAAAGAGTGAAGACACCTGTGAACGACCTGAATCTCTCGACGACGGTGGGCATTCATCTTCCTTGCCCCGGGTCACTGCCCAGTGACTTTGAACACTTTCCCCTCTGCTTTCAGGTCTTCCTTCTTCCGAATCCAGGCTTGGATTCCACCGGACACTTCTTCTGGCTTCACAAGCAGCAAGTCTTCATTGGCTCCCATTGAAAACGACGCCGCGACCCGACACCAAAGGACACCCATGCACCCGGCTTCCCTGGGTGAGGTAACTCCAGCACTACAGTGCTCCTGTGGGTGTTGGCCCTAGAACTACTTACCCTGTAAGTGACTTGCTTGTAGCTACTCCCGAAGTGCCCTGAAACTCTTAATTTCCAACCACGACTTGCCCCATTGAAGTCTACGGCGATCCACGCCTGTGTTCACTCACTGCACGCGTCTCCCGTGGCTCCTTTACTTACCTGCCTTGGGTGGTTTCGTGAGGCCCCAGCACTTCTGAAGGCCCTAGGCCTTGTCCCTTTGCAAGTCGTTGTTCTTAAGTCTCTTTTTAGTATATGGTCTGGTACGCCCCTAGGGCCCCAGCCATATTTGTGCTTAATTTATTGTGAAACGTTGATTTGTGCATATGTTCCTGTCTTCTAATCTCACAAGAGATTAGTAGAGAGTTGTTTAGTAATAAATACATATATATTTTATATATATACCTGTGTGGTGTCTTTTCATTTGGTGATTCAAGAGATTGTGTGGTAAAACAAGCTGCTTTACATTCCTCCAAGACTTAGCCTGAAGGCTGCTCTCCACAGCTACCACTAGGATAGCTTTCTATAAAGGTTGTCTTAAACCTACCTACCATAAGAGTCGAATTGTACTGGTGCAAGGTGTCCACTTTAACTAGTGAACAGCATATACCAGGCCAACTTCTCACATTGGTGGCAGCGTGTGGGATTCCAGCTTGCTATTGTTTTACCAGAAAATCTCTATTTGAATTACTAACTGAAAACCACTATAGGTACTCAAGGTACATATAAAGTCAAGCTTAGTATCAATAAGTTCTACTGAACTTAGAGCTGTGTGCCAAGGGATAGCACACCCTTTCTACAGCTCAAGCTAGTATCAGTAGGCCATAAACTAGTGTAGGTAGTACAACACTGCACAACACTAGAATGTCCTTAAGGGGTGGACCCAGTGGATCCAATCAGCCTCAGTATAAGGACATGACTTTCTTTGACTTGAAAGCCATGTGTGTTGAAAGGCACCTGAAGCTAGGACAGAGTCCCTCCACACTACACCTGATAGATCTGCTGACAGAAGATGATCTTAGATTAGCTCTAGGAGCTAATGGGTCTGAATCAGTGAGTGGGTCAATTACAATGTCTGGGTCAGATGATGGACATCAGGATGACCAAGACTCTGTGGTTGTAGGGCCAGGTCCCAAGGGGTCTGAACAGGACAGAGGAATTCTCCCTAAGAGAACTGACATAGTGGAGGAGAGGCCTAGGTCCCTTCCTAGGGAATCTGAACACTCCTATCACTCTGGCAGAGAATCTGTCTACCAGAGGAACTCCTACTTCTCAAGAAGAGAGACCTCCTCTGACAGAATGTACAAACTGCTGCAGTATGAGAAAGCAAGGTTTGCCCTCAAAACCAAGCAGTTGGCATTAGATAAGGAAGCCCTGGAGCTCCAGAGAGCTTCTAGAAAAGAGGGGTTAGAACCCCCTGGTGGCAGCAACAGTGTCCCTAGAGGCAGAGAATATATTCCAGACCATAGGAACCTGAGCAAGGTTGTTCCTCCCTACCAGAGTGGGGATGATATCCATAAGTGGGTAACTGCTATGGAAAGGGCCTGTAGAGTACAACAGGTCCCCCAAAAGCAGTGGGCAGCAATCTTGTGGCTCTCCTTTTCAGATAAAGGTAGAGACAAGCTCCTCACTGTTAGAGAAGAGGATGCTGATGACTATGAAGTCCTGAAGAGTGCACTGATAGATGGGTTTGGCTTAACCACTGAGCAGTACAGGTTGAAGTTCAGAGACACCCAGAAGGCACAGACTCAGGACTGGACTGACTTTGTAGATTGTGCAACCAAGGCTCTGGAGGGTTGGCTGGTTGGCAGTAGGGTTACTGATTTCAAGGGATTGTATAATCTAATGATGAGAGAACAGATCCTTAATAATTGCCAGAACCAGTTGTTGCATCAATACCTGGTAGACTCAGATCTGACCTCTCCCCAAGAATTGGGAAAGAAGGCAGACAAGTGGGTCAGAACCAGGATGAGGCAGAAAACCCAGAAACAAGGGGGTGACACAAAGAAGCAGGATTCTAAGGGCTCTGAGAAAAGTGGGGATAAGTCAAAAGACCAGAAGTCTTCACAAGGGCCCCAAAAATCTGCATCTGGTGGGGAGTCACAATCCAACAAGGGAAAAGGCCAAAAGAAGCCCTGGTGCAAATTCTGTAAACAGAAAGGGCACTGGACTTCTGATTGTAACAAGTCCAAAGACCAAACCACCACCACTCCTGCCCCTAAGGCAACTGTTCCCCCTAGTTCAGCTACTGGTGGAGGTGGTACTCAGAATAAGGGTGTAGTAGGGTTGACCCTGGGTTCTGAAGTGGACTCTGGCCTAGTCAGAGTACCCACTCAGGCAATGCTGATTTGTGATGGAGACATTGACATGTCCTTCCTGGTGAGCCCCAGTAATCTGGGCAAATACAAACAGCAGCCTGTAATAAATGGCAAACAGGCTTTGGCATTTAGGGACACAGGTGCTAGTGTCACCATGGTGGCAGAGGATCTTGTGGACCCTGGACAGATCATCCTGGGCGAAATGTACCAGGTGACCAATGCAAGCAATGTCAGGACCAACCATAGTCTGGCAGTTGTGAATTTCTCCTGGGGAGGGGTAACTGGCCTCAAGAAGGTTGTAGTCAGTGCAGACCTCCCTGTAGAATGTCTATTGGGCAATGATCTAGAAACTTCAGCCTGGTCTGAAGTAGAGTTATGGACTCATGCTGAGATGTTGGGCATCCCTGCAAAGGTATTTGCTGTGACCAGGTCACAGGCCAAAATGCATGACACTGAACCAGCTCTGGATCCTGAAACCATGGACCAGATGCTTCCCAAGAAGAGGAGCAGTAGGGGTAAGGCAGTGCCTTCCCCTCTGTCTCAGATCACTGATTCCCCTCTTGAGGGAGGAGGAGCAGATCCTGAAGAAGGAACTGCCCCAGAGGAACTTGAGCCTGATCAGGTTGAGTTCTTGGGGGCAGGGGGCCCTTCTAGGGAAGATCTGAGTAAGGAGCAACAGTGCTGCCCCTCTCTTGAACCCCTCAGACAGCAGGCTGCTGCTGAGGCTGCTGGGAGTGCTAGTGGGTCCCATAAAGTTTATTGGGATGAGGGACTCCTATATTCTGAGGGTAGAGATCCAGCCCCTGGAGCCACCAGGAGGTTGGTAATACCTCAGAAGTTTAGGGGGTTCCTCTTGACCCTAGCACATGATATCCCTTTAGCAGGTCACTTGGGCCAAAACAAGACCTGGGACAGGCTTGTTCCACATTTTCATTGGCCACATAGGTCAGAGGACACAAAGGAGTTTTGTCGCTCCTGTGTCACATGCCAAGCCAGTGGCAAGGCAGGTGGCACCACAAAGGCCCCCTGATACCACTACCTGTGGTGGGGGTACCCTTTGAAAGGGTAGGGATTGACATTGTTGGTCCCCTTGACCCTCAAACTGCATCTGGGCACAGATTTATCCTGGTGGTAGTGGATCATGCCACCAGGTACCCAGAGGCAATTCCTCTGAGGACCACCACAGCCCCTGTGGTGGCAAGAGCCCTCATTGGAGTTTTCTCCAGAGTGGGTTTCCCAAAGGAGGTCATCTCTGACAGAGATACAAACTTCATGTCAGGATATCTGAAAGCAATGTGGAAGGAGTGTGGTGTAACCTATAAGTTCACCACCCCCTATCACCCACAATGCAATGGGTTGGTTGAACATTTCAACAAAACCCTAAAGGGAATGATTA
The DNA here is from genome assembly GCA_963921515.1 of Calotriton arnoldi. Taxonomy (NCBI): domain Eukaryota; kingdom Metazoa; phylum Chordata; class Amphibia; order Caudata; family Salamandridae; genus Calotriton; species Calotriton arnoldi. Next base: position 18,870 of record CAWUFW010013339.1, read on the forward strand.
AAGGACTCCCAGAGAAGCTTAGGCGGAAATGGGACCTTCTTCTTCCCTGCCTGTTGTTTGCATACAGAGAGGTTCCACAGAAGGGGGTTGGTTACAGCCCATTTGAGCTTCTGTTTGGGCATCCTGTAAGAGGTCCATTATGTTTGGTAAAAGAGGGCTGGGAGTTACCTCTCACACCCCCCAAACAGGATGTGATGGACTATGTACTTGGTCTCCGCTCCAGTATGGCCGAATACATGAAGAAGGCAACCAAAAACCTGGAGGCCAGCCAAGAATTACAAAAAGCTTGGCATGACCAAAGGCTGTGCTGACTGTGTACCAGCCAGGACAGAAAGTGTGGGTGTTGGAGCCTGTGGCCCCAGCAGCCCTCCAAGACAAATGGAGTGGCCCCCATACAATAGTTGAGCAAAAGGGAGAAGTCACCTATCTGGTGAATCTTGGAACTCCCAGGAGCCCCCTGAGGGTGCTCCATGTCAACAGATTGAAGCCATATGTTGACAGGGCTGACATGGGCTTGCTCATGGCAACTGATGAGGAACAGGAGGAGGAGAGTGACCCTCTCCCTGACCTGCTCTCACAGAACCCTGATGATGGGTCAGTCGATGGTGTTGCTTTGGCAAGCAGCCTCACTGACCATAAGCAAACTGAGTGCAGACAAGTTCTGCAGCAGTACAGACATATGTTTAGCCTGACCCCTAGTCAGACTACCTGGTGCACCCATGAGGTGGACACTGGGGACAGTCTGCCTGTCAAGAGTAAAATCTACAGGCAACCTGACCATGTCAGGGACTGTATCAGGACTGAAGTCCAGAAAATGTTGGAGTTAGGTGTGATTGAGCCTTCAGATAGCCCTTGGGCTAGCCCAGTAGTCCTAGTACCCAAGCCTCATACCCAGGGTGGTAAGAAAGAAATGAGGTTTTGTGTAGACTACAGAGGCCTCAATGCAGTCACCAGGACTGATGCCTATCCCATACCAAGGGCAGATGAGCTGATTGATACTTTGGCCTCAGCCAAGTATCTGAGTACATTTGACCTAACAGCTGGCTACTGGCAGATCAGGTTAGCTGATGATGCAAAAGCCAAAACAGCGTTTTCGACCCCTGGTGGGCACTACCACTTTGTGGTGATGCCCTTTGGATTGAAAAATGCACCTGCCACTTTTCAGAGGTTGGTGAATAAAGTTCTGGCAGGGATGGAAACTTATTGCTCAGCTTATCTAGATGATATTGCTGTCTTTAGTTCCTCCTGGCAGGATCACCTGGTCCACCTCAGAAATGTTTTGGAGGCTCTGCAGAAAGCAGGCCTCACTATCAAGGCCACTAAGTGCCAGATAGGGCAGAGTCAGGTTGTGTACCTGGGCCACCTTGTGGTTGGAGGCCAGGTTCAGCCTTTACAGAGCAAAATCCAAACCATAATGGAATGGGTTGCTCCAACCACCCACACACAGGTGAGAGCCTTCTTAGGCCTGACTGGGTACTATAGGAGGTTTGTGAAGGGATATGGATCTATAGTGACCCCCTTGAATGATCTGACCTCAAAGAAAATGCCAAAAAAGGTTCAGTGGACAGCTAGCTGTCAGAAGGCATTTGAAGACCTAAAGCAGGCCATGTGCACTGCCCCCATCTTACAGAGTCCAGACTACACCAAAAAGTTCATTGTCCAAACAGATGCTTCTGAGCTGGGTGTGGGAGCTGTACTGTCTCAACTGAATAATGAAGGTCAAGACCAGCCAGTAGCTTTCATTAGCAGAAGGCTGACCCCTAGAGAGAAACGTTGGTCAGCTATAGAGAGGGAGGCCTTTGCTGTGGTGTGGGCCCTGAAGAAGCTGAGGCCATACTTGTTTGGCACTCACTTCATAGTTCAGACTGACCACAAGCCCCTCCTATGGCTTAAACAGATGAAAGGTGAAAACCCAAAACTTTTGAGGTGGTCCATTTCCCTACATGGGGATGGACTATACAGTGGAACATAGGCCTGGGACCCAACATGCCAATGCAGATGGACTCTCAAGGTATTTCCACTTAGAGCACGAAGACTCAACTGGTCAAGGTTAGTTTAGTGTCCCTGCGTTTGGGGGGGGTTGTGTAGGAGAGTAGGATCTGCCTCTTATGTTGACCCCACTTTTTTTCTGATGTTTACACTGGTTTCTGGCTATAGTCAGGCTGGGACCCTGCCAATCAGGGCCCCAGCCTCTCTGTTCTCTCTAAACGACTTGGAGTGCACTCTAGGTGCACTGGTGATTGGATACTGTGGTACCTCATGAGTCCCTAGTATATGGTACCTTAGGTGCCAAGGGCATAGGTACTTCACAGTGCCTGCCAGGGGCTGAAGCATGTATTATGCCACCCCTGGGAAGCAGACTAAATCTGACACCACAGGCCTGCTACTGCAGCCTGGGTGAGGAGGTGCTAGCACCCCTCACTGAGATATATGTTTCCTATATCTCCCCTGCACACACATTTAAACCTATCAGTCACCCCTAAGGCAGGCCCTATCAATCCTGAGGGCAGGGTGCTTAGTTTCTATGTGAGAGGGTGCCTCTGCCTGAGCAGGGCCCCTCTGCAGCTCTCAGAGTCCATTCTCTGGGTCTGTTTGTGAATGCGGTCAAACCATATACTCTTAAGTGCATTATATCCTCGCGGTTAATGCTAACTTTGGAATGGCAGCATCAAAACATATGGTGTTTGGTGTCAAACACCTTGGAATCATACCCCCACCCCAGTAACTGGTGTGGGAGTATGATCCCACCCTTCTAGAGGGATAGACATGTACCTACTGTGGAAACGCGTTAGAATCCTGAAGAGCCCTGGCATCACAAAATGGATGCCACCAGTCACAGACACTGGGCTGCCCTCCTGCTGATGACCGAAACTCGCAGTGGAGGAAGCCCAACAATAGGTATCCTGTCACAGGGAGGTGTGACCACCTCCCAGACAGGGTTTAGTGTATTGGGGCTGGGTGGGTGCACTCCTAGAGTGCTTTGAAGTCCTGCACTGGGGGAGCAGAAGGCTCCTCTGTGCATACACCAGTTCAAACCGGCTCAGGGGCTACCTGCCCCTGCTCTGGCGCGAAACTGGACAAAGGGAAGTGGGTGTAGCCACCCACTCCCCTGACCCTCCCATAGGTGGGGTCTTAGAGCTAGTCCCTCCCTTCCTTTTTAGTATAAGGTAGGGAACCCTTGCCATTGCAAACTAGATCTCCCTGGACGACGCTCTACTGAAGAATCCCAGACCTTCAACATTCCACTACCTCTGGAAGACTGAAGAATTTCCCTTGGAGTCAAGGAGTGACTCCCCTGCTTGGCAGGCACCAAAAACTGAAATGATGGTCGCAAACTATGCCACTCCTGCCGGAGCCCGAGGTCCCTGCAGCCCAAGAAGAGGATTTCCTGACTTCTCCAAGGCCATCGTGAGTCCCCAGCGAAGCTGAGGCAAGTGGACCCCACGAGTGATGAGGAACTGCAGTCCCTGGGTACCGTGCACTATTGTCGAGTGCAACCCCTTCACGACGTTCTACGAACTTGTGCTTTGGACCACGTGTGGTCCGAGCCTCAAGCAGAAATCCCTCCGAAGATCAGAGGCCTACCCCATCCCGAGTGACCGTGGGCCTCTGTTGAAGGAATCCTTCCAAGGCATCTTTGCAAATCCCTTGCCAGCCAGCTTGTGGGTCCCCTGAAGACTTTTCTACAGAACCAAAGGGCTCCCCTGGTTGCTCCAGGCCTGCTCTGACTTACCGTCACTGGGTGAGTTTGCCAGCGCTTGCTGGTCTGCACCATTGACTTTTTGCTCTTTCCATGAGACTTGCTGCTACCAAGGCTTGTTGGCTCCAATCGGGTCGCCAACACCGCAGTCAGCTGCAGACTTTGTGGGACACGCTAAATCCAGCTCCTGGTCATCCTCAACGCCTCCTGGACCTCGTGGCCAAAGAGTGAAGACACCTGTGAACGACCTGAATCTCTCGACGACGGTGGGCATTCATCTTCCTTGCCCCGGGTCACTGCCCAGTGACTTTGAACACTGTCCCCTCTGCTTTCAGGTCTTCCTTCTTCTGAATCCAGGCTTGGATTCCACCGGACACTTCTTCTGGCTTCACAAGCAGCAAGTCTTCATTGGCTCCCATTGAAAACGACGCCGCGACCCGACACCAAAGGACACCCATGCACCCGGCTTCCCTGGGTGAGGTAACTCCAGCACTACAGTGCTCCTGTGGGTGTTGGCCCTAGAACTACTTACCCTGTAAGTGACTTGCTTGTAGCTACTCCCGAAGTGCCCTGAAACTCTTAATTTCCAACCACGACTTGCCCCATTGAAGTCTACGGCGATCCACGCCTGTGTTCACTCACTGCACGCGTCTCCCGTGGCTCCTTTACTTACCTGCCTTGGGTGGTTTTGTGAGGCCCCAGCACTTCTGAAGGCCCTAGGCCTTGTCCCTTTGCAAGTCGTTGTTCTTAAGTCTCTTTTTTAGTATATGGTCTGGTACGCCCCTAGGGCCCCAGCCATATTTGTGCTTAATTTATTGTGAAACGTTGATTTGTGCATATGTTCCTGTCTTCTAATCTCACAAGAGATTAGTAGAGAGTTGTTTAGTAATAAATACATATATATTTGATATATATACCTGTGTGGTGTCTTTTCATTTAGTGATTCAAGAGATTGTGTGGTAAAACAAGCTGCTTTACATTCCTCCAAGACTTAGCCTGAAGGCTGCTCTCCACAGCTACCACTAGGATAGCTTTCTATAAAGGTTGTCTTAAACCTACCTACCATAAGAGTCGAATTGTACTGGTGCAAGGTGTCCACTTTAACTAGTGAACAGCATATACCAGGCCAACTTCTCACATTGGTGGCAGCGTGTGGGATTCCAGCTTGCTATTGTTTTACCAGAAAATCTCTATTTGAATTACTAACTGAAAACCACTATAGGTACTCAAGGTACATATAAAATCAAGCTTAGTATCAATAAGTTCTACTGAACTTAGAGCTGTGTGCCAAGGGATAGCACACCCTTTCTACAGCTCAAGCTAGTATCAGTAGGCCATAAACTAGTGTAGGTAGTACAACACTGCACAACACTAGAATGTCCTTAAGGGGTGGACCCAGTGGATCCACTCAGCCTCAGTATAAGGACATGACTTTCTTTGACTTGAAAGCCATGTGTGTTGAAAGGCACCTGAAGCTAGGACAGAGTCCCTCCACACTACACCTGATAGATCTGCTGACAGAAGATGATCTTAGATTAGCTCTAGGAGCTAATGGGTCTGAATCAGTGAGTGGGTCAATTACAATGTCTGGGTCAGATGATGGACATCAGGATGACCAAGACTCTGTGGTTGTAGGGCCAGGTCCCAAGGGGTCTGAACAGGACAGAGGAATTCTCCCTAAGAGAACTGACATAGTGGAGGAGAGGCCTAGGTCCCTTCCTAGGGAATCTGAACACTCCTATCACTCTGGCAGAGAATCTGTCTACCAGAGGAACTCCTACTTCTCAAGAAGAGAGACCTCCTCTGACAGAATGTACAAACTGCTGCAGTATGAGAAAGCAAGGTTTGCCCTCAAAACCAAGCAGTTGGCATTAGATAAGGAAGCCCTGGAGCTCCAGAGAGCTTCTAGAAAAGAGGGGTTAGAACCCCCTGGTGGCAGCAACAGTGTCCCTAGAGGCAGAGAATATATTCCAGACCATAGGAACCTGAGCAAGGTTGTTCCTCCCTACCAGAGTGGGGATGATATCCATAAGTGGGTAACTGCTATGGAAAGGGCCTGTAGAGTACAACAGGTCCCCCAAAAGCAGTGGGCAGCAATCTTGTGGCTCTCCTTTTCAGATAAAGGTAGAGACAAGCTCCTCACTGTTAGAGAAGAGGATGCTGATGACTATGAAGTCCTGAAGAGTGCACTGATAGATGGGTTTGGCTTAACCACTGAGCAGTACAGGTTGAAGTTCAGAGACACCCAGAAGGCACAGACTCAGGACTGGACTGACTTTGTAGATTGTGCAACCAAGGCTCTGGAGGGTTGGCTGGTTGGCAGTAGGGTTACTGATTTCAAGGGATTGTATAATCTAATGATGAGAGAACAGATCCTTAATAATTGCCAGAACCAGTTGTTGCATCAATACCTGGTGGACTCAGATCTGACCTCTCCCCAAGAATTGGGAAAGAAGGCAGACAAGTGGGTCAGAACCAGGATGAGGCAGAAAACCCAGAAACAAGGGGGTGACACAAAGAAGCAGGATTCTAAGGGCTCTGAGAAAAGTGGGGATAAGTCAAAAGACCAGAAGTCTTCACAAGGGCCCCAAAAATCTGCATCTGGTGGGGAGTCACAATCCAACAAGGGAAAAGGCCAAAAGAAGCCCTGGTGCAAATTCTGTAAACAGAAAGGGCACTGGACTTCTGATTGTAACAAGTCCAAAGACCAAACCACCACCACTCCTGCCCCTAAGGCAACTGTTCCCCCTAGTTCAGCTACTGGTGGAGGTGGTACTCAGAATAAGGGTGTAGTAGGGTTGACCCTGGGTTCTGAAGTGGACTCTGGCCTAGTCAGAGTACCCACTCAGGCAATGCTGATTTGTGATGGAGACATTGACATGTCCTTCCTGGTGAGCCCCAGTAATCTGGGCAAATACAAACAGCAGCCTGTAATAAATGGCAAACAGGCTTTGGCATTTAGGGACACAGGTGCTAGTGTCACCATGGTGGCAGAGGATCTTGTGGACCCTGGACAGATCATCCTGGGCGAAATGTACCAGGTGACCAATGCAAGCAATGTCAGGACCAACCATAGTCTGGCAGTTGTGAATTTCTCCTGGGGAGGGGTAACTGGCCTCAAGAAGGTTGTAGTCAGTGCAGACCTCCCTGTAGAATGTCTATTGGGCAATGATCTAGAAACTTCAGCCTGGTCTGAAGTAGAGTTATGGACTCATGCTGAGATGTTGGGCATCCCTGCAAAGGTATTTGCTGTGACCAGGTCACAGGCCAAAATGCATGACACTGAACCAGCTCTGGATCCTGAAACCATGGACCAGATGCTTCCCAAGAAGAGGAGCAGTAGGGGTAAGGCAGTGCCTTCCCCTCTGTCTCAGATCACTGATTCCCCTCTTGAGGGAGGAGGAGCAGATCCTGCAGAAGGAACTGCCCCAGAGGAACTTGAGCCTGATCAGGTTGAGTTCTTGGGGGCAGGGGGCCCTTCTAGGGAAGATCTGAGTAAGGAGCAACAGTGCTGCCCCTCTCTTGAACCCCTCAGACAGCAGGCTGCTGCTGAGGCTGCTGGGAGTGCTAGTGGGTCCCATAAAGTCTATTGGGATGAGGGACTCCTATATTCTGAGGGTAGAGATCCAGCCCCTGGAGCCACCAGGAGGTTGGTAATACCTCAGAAGTTTAGGGGTTCCTCTTGACCCTAGCACATGATATCCCTTTAGCAGGTCACTTGGGCCAAAACAAGACCTGGGACAGGCTTGTTCCACATTTTCATTGGCCACATAGGTCAGAGGACACAAAGGAGTTTTGTCGCTCCTGTGTCACATGCCAAGCCAGTGGCAAGGCAGGTGGCACCACAAAGGCCCCCTGATACCACTACCTGTGGTGGGGGTACCCTTTGAAAGGGTAGGGATTGACATTGTTGGTCCTCTTGACCCTCAAACTGCATCTGGGCACAGATTTATCCTGGTGGTAGTGGATCATGCCACCAGGTACCCAGAGGCAATTCCCCTGAGGACCACCACAGCCCCTGTGGTGGCAAGAGCCCTCATTGGAGTTTTCTCCAGAGTGGGTTTTCCAAAGGAGGTCATCTCTGACAGAGATACAAACTTCATGTCAGGATATCTGAAAGCAATGTGGAAGGAGTGTGGTGTAACCTATAAGTTCACCACCCCCTATCACCCACAATGCAATGGGTTGGTTGAACGTTTCAACAAAACCCTAAAGGGAATGATTAAAGGACTCCCAGAGAAGCTTAGGCGGAAATGGGACCTTCTTCTTCCCTGCCTGTTGTTTGCATACAGAGAGGTTCCACAGAAGGGGGTTGGTTACAGCCCATTTGAGCTTCTGTTTGGGCATCCTGTAAGAGGTCCATTATGTTTGGTAAAAGAGGGCTGGGAGTTACCTCTCACACCCCCCAAACAGGATGTGATGGACTATGTACTTGGTCTCCGCTCCAGTATGGCCGAATACATGAAGAAGGCAACCAAAAACCTGGAGGCCAGCCAAGAATTACAAAAAGCTTGGCATGACCAAAAGGCTGTGCTGACTGTGTACCAGCCAGGACAGAAAGTGTGGGTGTTGGAGCCTGTGGCCCCAGCAGCCCTCCAAGACAAATGGAGTGGCCCCCATACAATAGTTGAGCAAAAGGGAGAAGTCACCTATCTGGTGAATCTTGGAACTCCCAGGAGCCCCCTGAGGGTGCTCCATGTCAACAGATTGAAGCCATATGTTGACAGGGCTGACATGGGCTTGCTCATGGCAACTGATGAGGAACAGGAGGAGGAGAGTGACCCTCTCCCTGACCTGCTCTCACAGAACCCTGATGATGGGTCAGTCGATGGTGTTGCTTTGGCAAGCAGCCTCACTGACCATAAGCAAACTGAGTGCAGACAAGTTCTGCAGCAGTACAGACATATGTTTAGCCTGACCCCTAGTCAGACTACCTGGTGCACCCATGAGGTGGACACTGGGGACAGTCTGCCTGTCAAGAGTAAAATCTACAGGCAACCTGACCATGTCAGGGACTGTATCAGGACTGAAGTCCAGAAAATGTTGGAGTTAGGTGTGATTGAGCCTTCAGATAGCCCTTGGGCTAGCCCAGTAGTCCTAGTACCCAAGCCTCATACCCATGGTGGTAAGAAAGAAATGAGGTTTTGTGTAGACTACAGAGGCCTCAATGCAGTCACCAGGACTGATGCCTATCCCATACCAAGGGCAGATGAGCTGATTGATACTTTGGCCTCAGCCAAGTATCTGAGTACATTTGACCTAACAGCTGGCTACTGGCAGATCAGGTTAGCTGATGATGCAAAAGCCAAATCAGCATTTTCGACCCCTGGTGGGCACTACCACTTTGTGGTGATGCCCTTTGGATTGAAAAATGCACCTGCCACTTTTCAGAGGTTGGTGAATAAAGTTCTGGCAGGGATGGAAACTTATTGCTCAGCTTATCTAGATGATATTGCTGTCTTTAGTTCCTCCTGGCAGGATCACCTGGTCCACCTCAGAAATGTTTTGGAGGCTCTGCAGAAAGCAGGCCTCACTATCAAGGCCACTAAGTGCCAGATAGGGCAGAGTCAGGTTGTGTATCTGGGCCACCTTGTGGTTGGAGGCCAGGTTCAGCCTTTACAGAGCAAAATCCAAACCATAATGGAATGGGTTGCTCCAACCACCCACACACAGGTGAGAGCCTTCTTAGGCCTGACTGGGTACTATAGGAGGTTTGTGAAGGGATATGGATCTATAGTGACCCCCTTGAATGATCTGACCTCAAAGAAAATGCCAAAAAAGGTTCAGTGGACAGCTAGCTGTCAGAAGGCATTTGAAGACCTAAAGCAGGCCATGTGCACTGCCCCCATCTTACAGAGTCCAGACTACACCAAAAAGTTCATTGTCCAAACAGATGCTTCTGAGCTGGGTGTGGGAGCTGTACTGTCTCAACTGAATAATGAAGGTCAAGACCAGCCAGTAGCTTTCATTAGCAGAAGGCTGACCCCTAGAGAGAAACGTTGGTCAGCTATAGAGAGGGAGGCCTTTGCTGTGGTGTGGGCCCTGAAGAAGCTGAGGCCATACTTGTTTGGCACTCACTTCATAGTTCAGACTGACCACAAGCCCCTCCTATGGCTTAAACAGATGAAAGGTGAAAACTAGGCCTGGGCGGTAAATTCCGTTCCGCTCGCGGAATTTGCGGAATTTGGGTAATTTCGCGTTCCGCGGAGTACGCTGAATTACCAAAAATTCCGCGATCCGCGGCTTTGCGGAATTTTTTGCTTGTTCGCGCTTTCAAAATGCGTGTTCGCGAGATATTTCTCCCCGAGCACGCAAACAGCGTTCGCGAACAGGAAAAAAGCATCGCGAACGGGCGGAACAAGCAATTCCGCGTGTTCGCGGAACTTTTGCGTGCTCGCGGAGATTTTTTACCGTTTCGCGGAGCTTTGCGTAGCGCGACTACGCAAATTCCGCCCACCCCTAGTGAAAACCCAAAACTTTTGAGGTGGTCCATTTCCCTACATTGGGATGGACTATACAGTGGAACATAGGCCTGGGACCCAACATGCCAATGCAGATGGACTCTCAAGGTATTTCCACTTAGAGCACGAAGACTCAACTGGTCAAGGTTAGTTTAGTGTCCCTGCGTTTGGGGGGGGTTGTGTAGGAGAGTAGGATCTGCCTCTTATGTTGCCCCCACTTTTTTTCTGATGTTTACACTGGTTTCTGGCTATAGTCAGGCTGGGACCCTGCCAATCAGGGCCCCAGCCTCTCTGTTCTCTCTAAACGACTTGGAGTGCACTCTAGGTGCACTGGTGATTGGATACTGTGGTACCTCATGAGTCCCTAGTATATGGTACCTTAGGTGCCAAGGGCATAGGTACTTCACAATGCCTGCCAGGGGCTGAAGCATGTATTATGCCACCCCTGGGAAGCAGACTAAATCTGACACCACAGGCCTGCTACTGCAGCCTGGGTGAGGAGGTGCTAGCACCCCTCACTGAGATATAGGTTCCCTATATCTCCCCTGCACACACATTTAAACCTATCAGTCACCCCTAAGGCAGGCCCTATCAATCCTGAGGGCAGGGTGCTTAGTTTCTATGTGAGAGGGTGCCTCTGCCTGAGCAGGGCCCCTCTGCAGCTCTCAGAGTCCATTCTCTGGGGCTGTTTGTGAATGCGGTCAAACCATATACTCTTAAGTGCATTATAACCTCGCGGTTAATGCTAACTTTGGAATGGCTGCATCAAAACATGTCGTGTTTGGTGTCAAACACCTTGGAATCATACCCCCACACCAGTAACTGGTGTGGGAGTATGATCCCACCCTTCTAGAGGGATAGACATGTACCTACTGTGGAAACGCGGTAGAATCCTGAAGAGCCCTGGCATCACAAAATGGATGCCACCAGTCACAGACACTGGGCTGCCCTGCTGCTGATGACCGAAACTCGCAGTGGAGGAAGCCCAACAATAGGTATCCTGTCACAGGGAGGTGTGACCACCTCCCAGACAGGGTTTAGTGTATTGGGGCTGGGTGGGTGCACTCCTAGAGTGCTTTGAAGTCCTGCACTGGGGGAGCAGAAGCCTCCTCTGTGCACACACCAGTTCAAACTGGCTCAGGGGCTACCTGCCCCTGCTCTGGCGCGAAACTGGACAAAGGGAAGTGGGTGTAGCCACCCACTCCCCTGACCCTCCCATAGGTGGGGTCTTAGAGCTAGTCCCTCCCTTCCTTTTTAGTATAAGGTAGGGAACCCTTGCCATTGCAAACTAGATCTCCCTGGACGATGCTCTACTGAAGAATCCCGGACCTTCGATGTTCCACTACCTCTGGAAGACTGAAGAATCTCCCTTGGAGTCAAGGAGTGACTCCCCTGCTTGGCAGGCACCAAAAACTGAAACGACAGTTGCAAACTATGCCGCTCCCGCCAGAGCCCGAGGTTCCTGCAGCCCAAGATGAGGATTTCCTGACTTTGCCAAGGCCATTGTGAGTTCCCAGCGAAGCTGAGGCAAGTGGACTCCACGAGTGACCAGTAACCGCAGTCCCTGGGTACCGTGCACTATTGTCAAGTGCAACCCCTTCACGACATTCTACGAACCTGTGCTTTGAACCACATGTGGTCCCAGGCTCTAGCAGGAATCCCTCTAACAATCAGAGGCCTAGCCCATCTCGAGTGACCGTGGGCCTCTGTTGAAGGAATCCTCCTGAGGCGTCTTTGCGATCCCTTGCCAGCCGGCTTGTGGGTCCCCTGAAGACTTTTCTACAGAACCAAAGAGCTCCCCTGGTTGCTCCAGGCCTGCCCTGACTTACCCTCGCTGGGTGAGTTCCCCAGACCTTGCTGGTCTGCACCATTGACTTTTTTCTTTTTCCACAAGACTTGCTGCTACCAAGGCTTGTTGGCTCCAATCGGGTCGCCAATACCGCAGTCAGCTGCAGACTTTGTGGGACACGCTGAATCCAGCTCCTGGTTATCCTCGACGCCTCCTGGACCTCGTGGCCAAAGAGTCAAGACACCCGTGAATGACCTGAATCTGTCGACGACGGTGGGCATTGATCTTCCTTGCCCCGGGTCACTGCCCAGTGACTTTGAACACTGTCCCCTCTGCTTTCAGGTCTTCCTTCTTCCAAATCCAGGCTTGGATTCCACCGGACACTTCTTCTGGCTTCACAAGCAGCAAGTCTTCATTGGCTCCCATTGAAAACGACGCCGCGACCCGACACCAAAGGACACCTATGCACCCGGCTTCCCTGGGTGAGGCAACTCCAGCACTACGGTGCTCCTGTGGGTGTTGGCCCTAGAACTACTTACCCTGTAAGTGACTTGCTTGTAGCTACTCCCGAAGTGCCCTGAAACTCTTAATTTCCAACTGCGACTGCCCCATTGAAGTCTACGGCGATCCGCGCCTGTGTTCACTCACTGCACGTGTCCCCCGTGGCTCCTTTACTTACCTGCCTTGGGTGGTTTCGTGAGGCCCCAGCACTTCTGAAGGCCCTAGGCCTTGTCCCTTTGCAAGTCGTTGTTCTTAAGTTCTCTTTTTTAGTATATGGTCTGGTACGCCCCTAGGGCCCCAGCCATATTTGTGCTTAATTTATTGTGAAACGTTGATTTGTGCATATGTTCCTGTCTTCTAATCTCACAAGAGCTTAGTAGAGAGTTGTTTAGTCATAAATACATATATATTTGATATATATACCTGTGTGGTGTCTTTTTATTTGGTGATTCAAGAGATTGTGTGGTAAAACAAGCTGCTTTACATTCTTCCAAGACTTAGCCTGAAGGCTGCTCTCCACAGCTACCACTAGGATAGCTTTCTATAAAGGTTGTCTTAAACCTACCTACCATAAGAGTCGAATTGTACTGGTGCAAGGTGTCCACTTTAACTAGTGAACAGCATATACCAGGCCAACTTCTCACATACATGTATTCTTACATCTAGTATGCATCTGAAGATGGTAGGTTAAAAAGCGGGTAGCTTCTCCTATAGGAGGTAAAATCTTCTCAGTTCGTCTGTCATTCGGTTGCACAGGCAGACGTCTTATGTATATATGTGTTATAGAGCCCCTCAAATATACTATTGAATACCCATGTGCCCTGTATTGTGAGCAGAAAGAAATGCATACACCTTTTTGTACACAAATGTACAGAGTATGCTGTTTGAAACACAGGTATTCAAGTATTTGTATGTTTATTTTCATTTAACATGTCACTAGGTATAAACATAGACACGGATGCATACCTTCACAAACTTGGTCAAACTTACAACAGTGATATGCTTAGGATTGCTGTTTTATATTTGGTAGGCCTAACATTCTGAGCAGTCGATTAATAGTGAACCTTCAGGAGAAAAGTGAGGTTTAAGACATCTTGAGAGAAGGATTAGTGATTAGGCTACTTTATATGAGTCTGTTCTAAGGTATAGTCAAAGTAGGCCTGTTTCTGCACCTCTGTCGGTTCATTCTGCACAACTCTTGCTTCTTTTTGTACCTCTCTTCCTCTTTCTGCACCTCTGTTGTGTCTTTCTGCATTGCTCTTGCTTCTTTCTGCACCTTTCTTCATCTTTCTACACCTCTCTTGCCTCTTTCTGCACTTCTCTTGCTTCTTTCTGCACCTTTCTTCCTCTTTCTGCACATGTCCTACCTATGTATTCATAGTTAGAAATTAAAATTTAAAAAACCTTGGAAATTCACTGAAAAAACCATAGGTTTCAGGGACGGTATAGTTAGGGACTAGCATTTAAAAAACTTTATAAATTCACTGAAAAAACCACAGGTTTCAAGGACGATATAGTTAGGCTGACATTTCAGTCGTACAAAACGAGAGAAATTTGGCCGCTATAGTTAGTTGACCTAACTATAACTCGTGCCCCCGAAATGCACTGCTGATGAAGTCACATATTACATCACTCATGACATGGTCAGTGACATCACTGATGACATCTCAAATGACATCACTGATGACATCATCCAGTGACTGTGAGTGTTTCTAAAAAGTTTAAGAATGTGATATATATATGATAATTCAGTCAGTGTGTGACTGACTGTATAAGTGAGTGATTATACGTGTCTGGGTGAATGTATGGGTGAGTGACTAATCTGTGTGAATGTTTGTATCAGTCTGTCAGTTGGTGTGTAAGTGGCTGCACGGGTTGGTGAATAGGTACATGAATGTCTATATGGGGGATTGATTGGTTGTCTGATTACCTGTATGGGTGCCTGAGTGTCTGTGTGGGTGGGTGGGTGGGGTGGTGTGTGACTCCCTGCATGGATGTGTGAGTGGGTGATTCAGTGGGTGTATGGGTTCATGAGTGCATCTGCAAAGGGCTATATGGGTGAGTGAGTGTGCATATGGCTGTGTTAGTGAGTGAATGGATGTCTCAGTGGTATATGTGTGAGTACCTACATATGTGAAAGGCAGTATATGCGAGTGTTGGAGTATATAAGTGACTGTATGTGAGAGTGAGTGATTGTGAGAGTGGATGTATGGATGAGTGTGTGCTTGTGTCAGTGATTGTGTAAGAGAGTAAGTATGTGTTAGTGTCTGTATGAATAAGTGAGGTGGTGTGTGTATAACTGTATAGGTGAGTAAATGGCAGTGTGATTGACTCTTTGAGTGACTGACTAGGTGTGTGAGTAACTCTATGGTTAAGTGGCGGAGTGTGAGTATCTGTATAGGTGTATGAGTGCATATATCAGTGGCTATATTGATGAGTGACTGCATGTATGAGTGACTGTATGGGTGAGTGGATGTGTGTGTAGACCTATGAATCAGTGAGTGGGTTTGTATTAAATGGAATCGATGTGTCTATGGTTTCGAGAATGGTAGTTTGTATTGTAGAGTAGGTGTATGAAAGGTTATATTAGGGTGTGAGGAGGTACATC
Organism: Calotriton arnoldi; assembly: GCA_963921515.1. Taxonomy (NCBI): domain Eukaryota; kingdom Metazoa; phylum Chordata; class Amphibia; order Caudata; family Salamandridae; genus Calotriton; species Calotriton arnoldi. Next base: position 33,929 of record CAWUFW010013339.1, read on the forward strand.
AGATATTAAGAGGATGATGTCATCAGTGATGTCATTTGAGATGTCATCAGTGATGTCATCAGTGATGTCACTGACCATGGCATGAGTGATGTAATATGTGACGTCATCAGCAGTGCATTGCGGGGGTGCGAGTTATAGTTAGCGCAACTAACTACAACGGCCACATTTTTCTGGTTTTACATAAGTGAAATGACAGCCTAACTATAACGTCCTTGAAACCTGTGGTTTTTTCAGTGAATTTCTAAGGTTTTTTAAATGCTAGTCCTTAACTATAATGTCCCTGAAACCTATGGTTTTTTCAGTGAATCTCAAAGGTTTTTTAAATGCTAATTACTAGCTATAACGTCCCTGAAACCTATGGCTTTTATCAGTGAATAAATATATATATATATTCACTGAAAAAACCATAGGTTTCAGGGACGTTATAGTTAGTTGGACATTTCACTCGTACAAAACCAGAGAAATTCCGCCATTATAGTTAGTTGAGCTAACTATAACTCGCGCCCCCGCAATGCACTGCTGATGACGTCACATATTACATCATTCATGACAAGGTGGTATAAAAAGGGGCGTGGCCTCGGACCACCACTCTGCAACGCAGATCTTTGGTGCTTACTGGAGGTACCTGGTGGGCTAGTTGGCCCCCAGAGACCCTCAGGATTGAAGGAGACTAAATCCCCCAATTTACAATGCGCCAGGGGGCACATTTGCACACTTGTTGTTTCAGGCCCCGCCCTCTCGCTGCACCACTGTGCAAACGTGCCCCCTGGCACGTTGTAAGTTGGGGGATTAAGTCCCCTTCAATCCTGAGGGTCCCTGGGGGCCAACTAGCCCACCAGGTACCTTCAGTAACTGCCTCAGAGCTGTGTTGCAGAGAGGTGTAAAAAGGGGCGTGGCCTCGGACCACCACTCTGCAACGCAGCTCTGTGGCACTTACTGGAGGTACCTGGTGGGCTAGTTAGCCCCCAGGGACCCTCAGGATTGAAGGGGACTTAATCCCCCAATTTACAACGTGCCAGGGGCCGCGTTTGCACACTTGTTGTTTCAGGCCCCGCCCCCTCGCTGCACCACTGTGCAAACGCGCCCCCTGGCACGTTGTAAGTTGGGGGATTAAGTCCCCTTGAATCCTGAGGGTCCCTGGGGGCCAACTAGCCCACCAAGTACCTCCAGTAACCGCCACAGAGCTGTGTTGCAGAGAGGTGTAAAAAGGGGCATGGCCTCATACCACCTCTCTGCAACGCAGCTCTGTGGCACAAACTGGAGGTACCTGGTGGGCTAGTTGGCCCCTATGGACCCTCAGTATTCAAGGGGAATTAATTCCCCAACTAACAACACGCCAGGGGGCGCGTTTGCAGTGTGGTGGAGAAAGGGGGCGTGGCCTCCGGCTATATGCCAGCTTTTTTTAAAGCATTTTTTTTTACAAGGGGGGCTGTATGGCCCCCCTTATTTTACATTTTTGGGGCCCTGGGGACCCCATCCCCCAGGGCCTGACCCCTTTTATTCATTTAAAAAAAAAAAAAAAGGGGGTTGCGTGAGCCCCCTCCCAAGGCCAATTTCGCCCCGGGGACCCCATCCCCCGGGGCCTGGCCAGTTGTTTTTTTTTATTAGTTTTTTAAATTCTTTGGAGGGGTCCACGTGGCCCCCCTCCTCAGGCCAATTATGGCCCCAGGGACCCCATCCCCCGGGGCCGGCATTTCCTTTTTTATTTATTTATTTTTCACAGGGGAGGGGGGCCGCGAGGACCCCCTCTTGGGCCACTTCTGGCCCCGGGGAACCCATCCCCCGGGGCCTGGCTGCTCCGTTGGGGACTGTGGGGGGAGCCCCAATGCCCCCACGGTCCCGCCGGCTCCCCGCCTCCTGCGGGAGCCGGCATTGCTTTTCCACAAGGGGAGCTGCTGACATGCAGCTCCCCTTGTGGAAAAGCAATCCTGCTTTGCTTCATTGAAGCGAGAGCAGGTTTCCCTGCTCTCGCTTCAATGAAGCAAAGCAGTTTGCTATGACAGGGCGGGAGCGTGCTCCCGCCCTGCCATAACAAACGGCAATGTCCTGGGGGTGGGCACCCCGGGACATTGCAGGAGCCGGCCCTGGGGGGTGGGGGTCCCCAGGGCCATCAAGGGCTCCAGGAGGGGAGCTGCGCGGCCCCCCTCCCATCATATGCACAGCCCTGGGGCGGTGGTGGTCCCTGGGGCAGCCCGCGGGGCCCCCGCAAATAATTAAAGAAAGCCCCGGGGAGGTGGCAGGCCCTTGGGGGGTCCATGAGGCCCCCCACACCTTTTTTTAGGTACAAGCCCCAGGGAGGTGGTGGTCTCCGGGGCAGCGGGGGGGCCGTGTGCCCCCGTGCATATTTAAGAAAAGCCCCAGGGGTGGTGGTCCCCGGGGCTTGGGGGGGCCTGGGAGGCCTCCCCACGGGTTAAAAAACAAGCCCCAGGGAGGTGGCGGTCCCCGGGTCTGCGGGAGGGCCGCGTGCCCTCCCGCATATAATTTACATAGCCCCAGGGAGGTGACGGTCCCCGGGGCTGCGGGGGCCCCTGGAGGCCCCCGATATTTTTTTGTGGCATTGCCCCCAAGACCTGGCCCACCCGGGGGCCTCATTAAAATGAAGCGCGGGAGACCACGCTTCATTTTTTTGAAATTTTCGGTGGGATTCGCGACCCCAACGCGAATTCTGCCATTTTTAAAAAACAAAAATGCTTTTTTGGGCCCTGTGGGTCCTTGTGGGACCCCCTGAGCAGGCCTAGGGGGTCAGGGTGTTTCTACCCTGCCCCCTTTTCTTGTTTTTCAACCTTTTTTCCCCTTTTTCTTGTGACTCAGTTACCGAGTCTCAAGATGGCTGCCAACACTTCCTGGTTTGGAGTGTTGGCAGCCAATCACAATTGAGCTCGTGCTCGGGAGGGTTCGTGAACCCTCCTCGGTGCTCAGATATCGAAACGTTTTCTTTTTTCAATTTCTCAGGAAGTACTGAACGGATTTACACCATTTAACAAAAAGGGCTCTTTCTGAACCAAGACCTACCTTTTGGCCAAATTTGGTGTAATTCCGTTCAGCAGTTCGGGCTGTAGCTTTGTCTAAAGTTTCCTATGGAAAATTACATGGGAAAAAGGTGTTTTGTGACCTCCTTTTTTCTCGCCCCCCGCTTGATGAATCACCCCGAAACTTTCAAGACAGGAGCTGACTGGAGCGCCCCACTAGTTTTGAAAATTTCACTAAGATTCGTCAAACGACGCCAAAGTTATTGGGGGAACAAAAAACTATTTTTGAATAGAAACGTGGTCCTAACTATAACTACCTACTGGCGACCGCCAGTAGGTAATATATATATATATATATTTTAAAGAACTTTATGCTGGTGCTATGGGGCTACCTGAAGTGTAAAAAGAAATGTAAGATTGGATAGAAAAATGAAGTCAGCCAAAGCTGAGGAAATGAGGATCAGAGCAGTGCAACAAATTGCATTGACGCAGTGTACACTTACAAATCCAGATATTCTACACAATGACTCTACATTACTTTATCAAATACAGTATGTTTCTCAAGACCACAAAGCGATCCTAGTTCACTTTTTAAAACCCATTGCTTAAGACAATGAGATAGACTCTCCTGCAAGTTATTCTCACTTTTCCCGAAGCCAAACAAATTTGATAAATGCATGGCACTGTCCAGAGGAACACTTATTCGCAGAGTATTTTCTCAAAGCCAGACAGAGCTAATGGCTACTTGGTACTGCCTAGTGGAAAACAACATTGTCAATGGGAAGAAAGAGAGAAAGCAAATGAGAAGGAGGGTGGCATGGGCAATGGAAAGGCTTGTTCTTTTATACCCCAAATATCTCTGAATGATCCAAATTTAATTTTTAGAACTCTCCAAATGTATCTTTCTTTGGATGCCAATGGGGCCAAGGTGATTGTTGCGAGGAAAGAGAATGAGAGAGGAAGTGAAATATGAGGATATGTTGTGGAATAAAATTGTTTACATTTACAACTCAAATCTATACCATATGCATCCTCATATTTTCATTAGACAGTTCAAAATAAATGTGTCATTTTACAGAGACAACAAAACACCAATAGCTACTTTTATATGAATAGGGCAACAGTTGCTGTCTCTCCACGCAGAGCACAAATCACCTACAAGCCCTCCTTATATTATGCCTAGTCCAAAAGAAGTAATACTAGAATTGACTGTGGAGGGTGATCAAGGATTTTGTGGATCCTGTAATGAGTAGAAAAAGGTTGCCTGGTAACAGACCACCAGCAAAGACCTTCCTCAACTAGGACTCTGCTTATTACCAATGTTCCAAACATGTAAGCCCAAGATGAGTCTTTGTGATGCTAAATGCTCTCCCCGTTCGTTCGCGTCTCAAAACTAGCAAGAAAACTCTGCCTTCCTGCTCTAGGCAAAGCCTATTGTTCTCTTTGAAGAAAGGTATTTCACACCATACCAAAGAATTAATTACTGCTTTTGAAAAAAGGAGAACCTGGTCAGAAATAGCCTTGTGTACAGTATTGAAAGAAAGGGGTTGTGTCCTCTAAATGCATGAGTATACAAACCTAATATTAGGCATGTTTTAACTTTGCGCATTGTGTACCTAGGACTCATTGGCTTCAAGGCGCTACTTACAGGTAACTTAGCTAATGACAATTTTAGACCGTTAGACGTATTAGAAATGTTTCCAATTGACATGAGTGACACTTACCTTACAGCAGTTAAATGTTGCACTGACAGACCTGAAATGATGCTTCAACAAACACTTAACCTGGGTGTGACATTTCCTTTACCACATGACTGTCGTCTAATTTAAAAGTTGAATAGGCACGTTAGGGAGAGCTAAACTTTCAGCATGTAGAGAAGTCAGGGAACATTTACTGAACCGTTTAGGAGTTTTACAGTGCCCAGAAACAAAAAACAAGATTTAGGACCTGATTTAAGCTTGGAAGGGCGGCCCACCATCCGTCAAAGTGGCAGAGAATATTATGCCCGCCCCCTAACAGACTGCCACTCACCAAAATGTAGAGCTCACCAATGGGAGGGCAGTGATATCTGTGCCTTCAGAGGAACCAATGTCACAGCAGTTCCTCTGAAAGTATCAAAACTTTGGTGGAGGGCAGTTGTCGATTCTAGCAGCCATCAATCAAACTTTTTGTTTTTCAAAAACAGGCTACCAAAGTAGAAATGTGTTTCTGAAGAAAAAACAAAAAACTAATTGACCCCTCATGGAGGGAGTTTTGTTCTTTCTTTGTTCATCATCTCCAGATTTTCCACAGAAAAAAAGAACATCAGAATTGCATCATCCAGAAGCAGGGTGGGCAGTGTCAGAATAAGCTTTCCAGCGACTTTGATACCAGGGGCACCGCCAACAGAAAGCTGATGGGTTACTAGACTCTAAGCTGGGTGGGAGAAGTGAAAGCTAGGCAGTCAGGGTCAGGGCCGGACTGGCCGCGTAGCGGGCACCGGGCATTTCCCCAGTGGGCCGGAGGGGTGGGGTCCGGTTTTGTTCCCGCATGGGTCCCTTTTCTTACTGGGGGCCGGTTTTGCTGCAGTGCTGTAATATCAGCCCCCTGTAAAAAAAGCTGGAGCAGTGCTTTTTGCTAGCACCCCCGGTGCCAGGGCTGGTTGCTGTGCCCAGTCCGGCCTTGGTCAGGGTACTCCATCACATTTGAGACAGAGTACCTTGTCTGCCAAACTCTAAATCAGGGTATAAAGTCAATCACGTAAAAGCAATGAATCTAAAGAGACAGTCATTTCTCCTAAATTCCTTATGAGGACATTGAAGGTTGAAGTCTCATCTAAATAATTTGACAGTGAAAGAATCATTGCCTGGATCTTTGGAAAAAAAAATTCCCTTCTAGAACAGATCATAAATAAAGGTCTGATGCTCCAAGAAATAATGGGGGTTTTCACTACATGTTACAATAACAAAGGTCGCCCAGTCTATGGTGCTCTTCAAGACCGATTAGAAGCCTTGGTGAGTATACAAATTGAAATGTGCTTAAACTACAAATAATTTGTAACAACTCTGTTTCAAGTCAGTATCAAATGACTTCTGCAAAGTGGATTCTTTAATATGAGAAACTTTTCTGCTTTAATTAGCTACTGTTGTAGTTATGCATGTGTGCATGAATGTATGTATGCATGTATGTTTGGATATGTATATATGTATATATATATCATCCAAGACGGTTCAAAGGTTGCCGGTTTGTTGCAGCGCTCCTCATGGGTGCGTTACCCCGCGGCAGAACCACGCCGCCTGCAATTCTCACACTGTCCTTCCCAGATGGAAAGGAAAAATGGGTCGCACTCTCGTCGAGTTTTGCAGTTTTTATTTTCTCCCTTTCATAAATGGGAACACAGGCACAAAGATCAACGCGTTTCGGTATTCTCCAATACCTTGTTCACGATCTAACACATGCACTTGTGATCATTGTTTAAATAAATTTGAACTTCATCCGCATCATTTCCTGTGTGACATCACAAGTGACCCTGTGTATTATGGGAGTTGTATTTCTTTTTTACTTTTTTTACATTTTGATTTTAATCAATGTTTGTTTGTGTTTCAGTGAAGTGACATACTAAACAAGTGATACATGCTGCATAAATATACAATTTTGACCAATTCAATTCATTTGCACATTTTTTGTTTGATTATATATCGCGCAAAACACCACCCCGTGCTTTACCCTTCTCATGATTAAAAAGTAGTCCCCCAGTTTTTGGACAATCTGTCCATTATTTTTGTAATCATTTTTTACCCTCCAGTGGGTTTCGTCCATTTTATTATTGTTTCCTTATTCTTTTAACTGTTCATATTCTGAATTTTTTCTGGATCTGTTTTACTTAAACTTTTTGACACCGTGTCTTGTTGTGTTATTCTTTATGTTCATTTTCATAGGGGAATCAATTCCTGGGTCTGTTTTGCTTGAACTTTTTAACACCATGTGTACTGTGTTGTTCTTTTTTGTTTTTGTTTTTCATTTTTCTTTCCTTTTTCTTCTTTCTTTATCCTTTCTTTTATATTCATTTTTATGGGGAAGTCAATTCCTGATTTATAGGTGAATATACAATTCTTCCGATTGGTTGAGACCGTGTGGTGTCAATGTTCGTAAATTGAGGATATATCGTGATTTCTTTTGACGTAGGAGTCTTTCTCTGTTTCCCCCCCGCTCATTAGATGGTACTGTTTCAATTCCGTAGAACTTTAGCATCTTCCAATCACTCTGGTGACATTGTTCCATATGTTTAGCGATTGCATTGGATCTGTCTTTGTTTGTCGTGGCTCTGACATGTTCCATTATTCGTTTTTTCAAGGCACAAATTGTACTGCCCACATACTTCAATGGGCATGGGCATTCTATCACATATACTGTGAATTGTGTTTTGCATGTAATTAGCTCCCTTATTTCCCAAATTTTGTTGTTGGCTAGTTTGACTTCTTTTGTAGGCTTGGCTATCTGGCATACTTTACACGAATGACACTTTATGAAGCCTTTGGTGTTTAACCATGAGATGTCCTTCTTGTTTCCTTTAAGATGGCTATGTATTAATCGATCCTTCAAGTTTTTTGCCCTGCGGTAGGTAATTGTTGGATGCTTTCCAACCAGTTTACCCACTGTGTCATCCAATTGTAGGATTTTCCAATTTTTTTGCAATATCTTTCTTATCTTTTTATTTTCTTGTGAAAAATCCATAATTAGCCTGATGGGTTCAGAGGTGACTATTTCTTTCTCTTTCTTTTTCATTGGACTTAAACAATCCTCACGTGACCTTGCATTTGTTTTTAACCAGCATTGTTTTACAATGTTTTGATTATATTTTCTGTTTTCAAATCTCTTTACAGTGGATTTGCTGTGTCTCTGCCATTCTTCTTCCTCACTACATATCCTTCGAATTCTGAGAAATTCTCCGTATGGGATACTTGATATTAGTGTTTGTTGGTGGAAGCTGGTGGCTTCTAAGGTTGCATTAGTTGCAGTAATTTTCCGATGGAGCGTGGTCTGAATTTGATTTTCTTTGATATATATTTCTATATCCAGGAAGACAACTCGATCATTACTGATTTCATATGTAAACTTTATATTTTCTTCACTGGTATTGATTTTTTCAAAGTAATCTTGAAATTCCTGCTTCGTTCCATCCCAGATGATTAATAAATCATCGATAAACCGTATCCAACTGATGATTTTGTTAGCGGATCCTTCATTTTCTGCACTCCATGCTACTTCTTTCTCCCACCATCCCATTGCTAGACAAGCATAGCTTGGGCTGAATGAAAAACCCATCGCGGTTCCATTCTTTTGCCGATAAATTTCCTCGCCAAACAGAAAGATATTTTTCGAAAGGCAGCATTGTATCATGTCCAGTATCATTGTATTGTGGTCTCTGTAATGGATATTTCTTCCTCCCAAGAAATAGTTACATGCTTTCAGTCCCATGTCATTACCTATATTCGTGTCTAGGGATATGACATCCATTGTGACTAGATGGTAACTTTCTTGCCACGGTGTGTTTTGTAAAATCCTCAATACATCGCTGGTATCTTTTACAAATGAGCTGAGCCCAGTTACAAATGGTATAAAAAAATAATCGATGTAATTCGCTATTGGTTCTAACAAAGAACCCTTTGCTGACAATATGGGTCGGCCAGGAGACTTCTTTTGGTCTTTATGCAGCTTCGTTAAAAAATACATCGTGGCTGTTTTTGGGTGATCCACAGTTAAGTATTTACGTTCTTCTTCGTCCAATAGATTCTGTGCTGTCCATACCATGATTTTTTCATCCAACTCCTTTTTTGTTTCCATTGTATATATATTATAGAAATATATATCAAAGAAAATCAAATTCAGACCACGCTCCATCGGAAAATTACTGCAACTAATGCAACCTTAGAAGCCACCAGCTTCCACCAACAAACACTAATATCAAGTATCCCATACGGAGAATTTCTCAGAATTCGAAGGATATGTAGTGAGGAAGAAGAATGGCAGAGACACAGCAAATCCACTGTAAAGAGATTTGAAAACAGAAAATATAATCAAAACATTGTAAAACAATGCTGGTTAAAAACAAATGCAAGGTCACGTGAGGATTGTTTAAGTCCAATGAAAAAGAAAGAGAAAGAAATAGTCACCTCTGAACCCATCAGGCTAATTATGGATTTTTCACAAGAAAATAAAGAGATAAGAAAGATATTGCAAAAAATTGGAAAATCCTACAATTGGATGACACGGTGGGTAAACTGGTTGGAAAGCATCCAACAATTACCTACCGCAGGGCAAAAAACTTGAAGGATCGATTAATACATAGCCATCTTAAAGGAAACAAGAAGGACATCTCATGGTTAAACACCAAAGGCTTCATAAAGTGTCATTCCTGTAAAGTATGCCAGATAGCCAAGCCTACAAAAGAAGTCAAACTAGCCAACAACAAAATTTGGGAAATAAGGGAGCTAATTACATGCAAAACACAATTCACAGTATATGTGATAGAATGCCCATGCCCATTGAAGTATGTGGGCAGTACAATTTGTGCCTTGAAAAAACGAATAATGGAACATGTCAGAGCCACGACAAACAAAGACAGATCCAATGCAATCGCTAAACATATGGAACAATGTCACCAGAGTGATTGGACGATGCTAAAGTTCTACGGAATTGAAACAGTACCATCTAATGAGCGGGGGGGAAACAGAGAAAGACTCCTACGTCAAAAGGAATCACGATATATCCTCAATTTACGAACATTGACACCACACGGTCTCAACCAATCGGAAGAATTGCATATTCACCTATAAATCAGGAATTGACTTCCCCATAAAAATGAATATAAAAGAAAGGATAAAGAAAGAAGAAAAAGGAAAGAAAAATGAAAAACAAAAACAAAAAAGAACAACACAGTACACATGGTGTTAAAAAGTTCAAGCAAAACAGACCCAGGAATTGATTCCCCTATGAAAATGAACATAAAGAATAACACAACAAGACACGGTGTCAAAAAGTTTAAGTAAAACAGATCCAGAAAAAATTCAGAATATGAACAGTTAAAAGAATAAGGAAACAATAATAAAATGGACGAAACCCACTGGAGGGTAAAAAATGATTACAAAAATAATGGACAGATTGTCCAAAAACTGGGGGACTACTTTTTAATCATGAGAAGGGTAAAGCACGGGGTGGTGTTTTGCGCGATATATAATCAAACAAAAAATTTGCAAATGAATTGAATTGGTCAAAATTGTATATTTATGCAGCATGTATCACTTGTTTAGTATGTCACTTCACTGAAACACAAACAAACATTGATTAAAATCAAAATGTAAAAAAAGTAAAAAAGAAATACAACTCCCATAATACACAGGGTCACTTGTGATGTCACACAGGAAATGATGCGGATGAAGTTCAAATTTATTTAAACAATGATCACAAGTGCGTGTGTTAGATCGTGAACAAGGTATTGGAGAATACCGAAACGCGTTGATCTTTGTGCCTGTGTTCCCATTTATGAAAGGGAGAAAATAAAAACTGCAAAACTCGACGAGAGTGCGACCCATTTTTCCTTTCCATCTGGGAAGGACAGTGTGAGAATATATATATATATATATATATATATATATATATATATATATATATATATGTTGGAAAATGCCCTTTCTTCAGGGTCACCCCCAAACCTTTTGCCTTCCTCCTCCCCTTTTTTATGAATTTCTTGTTGTTGGCTTTAGGACTTTGGACACTTTACCACTGCTAACTAGTGCTAAAGTGCATGTGCTCTCTGCTAAAACATGGTAACGATGGCTTATCCACAATTGGCATATTTAATTTACTTATAAGTCCCTTGTAAAGTGCACTACATCTGCCCAGGTCCTGTAAATTGCACGCTACTAGTGGGCCTGCAACACTGATTGTGCCACTCACTTAAGGTACCTTTTAAACATGTCTCAGGCCTGCCACTGCAGAGCCTGTGTGTGCAGTTTTACAATTGGGAAGTGTTGGAAGTGGCCCTTTCTGCAGGTTTGCCTCAAACTTTTTGTCTTCCTCCTCCTTTTTTTCTGACCCTCTTTTTGTTAGCTTTAGGACTCTGAGCACTTTGCCACTGCTAACCAGTGCTAAAGTACATGTGCTCTGTTCTTTAAATATGATGTAATTGGTTTATACCTGTTTGGCATATTTACTTTACTTGCAATCCTTTTGTAAAGTGGTATACTATATATCCATATATCCAAGGCCTATAAATTAGATGCTACTAGTGGGCCTGCAGCACTGATTGTGCCATCCACACAAGTAGGCTTTCAGATCTGTCTCAGGCCTGCCATTGCAAGGCCTGCATGTGCAGTTTATTGCCACTTCGACTTGGCATGTAAAACCACTTGCCAAGCCTAAACCTCCCATTTTATTTAAGATAGGTCAACCCTAGGGAAAGCCTTAGGTAACCCTTTGGGTAGTGTGCTGTGCAACTAAAACGTAGGGCATGTACTTTTAAGTTTTACATATCCTGGTAGTGACAAACGCGAAATTTGTTGTTCACTACTGTGAGGCCTACTCCTCTCATAGGCTAGCAATTTGGAATTTTCTTAAAACACTCTTAAGCTGTATTTCCTGATTAGAAAGGAGTAGTTAAATCATGTTTCAGATCTTTAGAATGGTAATAATAAATCCTCTTTAGTGGTACAGTTGGATCTTACATTGCAATTTTAGAAATGCCACTTTAGAAAGTGGACATTTCTCTGCTCTAAACTTTGCTCTGTGTGCCTGCAGCCTGTCTCCAATACACATCTGGGCTGGGTGACAGCTACATTTCGTGCATTCCTTATAGACAGTCACAAACACTGGGAAGTGAGGCTCATCTGCATTTGGAGCACTCATCTGCATTCATCTGCATTCTGATGGGTCTTCATGGGCAGGGAGTAATGGGAGGGGCTGACACTTGAACTTCAACAGGTAGTGTCCTGTCCACTGACAAAGCTCTGACTCGCCCCCCACTGATAGCCTGGTGGACAGGGCTGGGTTGAAAGGGATCCTTGTGCACTTCACAGAGTTGCATTGAAATCAACCCCTTTATTGTTATGTTTCATACAGGAGCCCGATATAGTCTCAGGTACCAACCAGACATTTCACCTATATTTCCCCTGACATTACACTCCATAACTTTTCTTAGTACTGACCATTTGCCTAGTTACGGTAATGCCTAAATCACATTGGGTTTTCTCCAAAAACTAGCCTCATTCATTATGCATGAGAATTCTTGGAATCTCAGCAGGTCTACCATCTCCTGCATAATAACTTTGTTTAAGGGCCATTCCTTCCGTCATCCTAGTCCGACATGACACAGCAAGGTATATCCCCTGAGGGTAACGCTTTGGGTATATAAACTCCATATCTTTGCTGAGGCAGAGAGAGGAGAAAAAAGACTTCCTACTGACACACTGACGCAAGACGCTGAGGTTCCTGCACTCAGACACTCCAGCTCGCAGTGGTCTGACATCCCTCGCGGGGTGTCCATCTCGAGAACAAGACGGGGTCCCACAGTCTCTCACTTCAGGTAATGGGGTTGGCTATATCCTAGAGGAATTCTTGGCTCTACACCTACATACATGCTAAGTACACTTAGGTACATCTTGTTAGGGTTGCATCGTAGGAGTACACATTATTACTGTCATGTATTTTTATACTTGCCTGTATTCATTGTTTTAGCACTATGGTAGGAATCTACCATCCTTTTACCCTATTGGTGCTTACAATCATTTATACCTATTTCTGTCTTATGGTTGTTTCAGAACACCTATTTTACATTAGAATGACGCTGGTTCAATAAATGCTTATTGAATGTCCCCACCGTTTATTCTGTGTATTTCTCTGAGACGAAGAGAGCACGAGTGACTGAGAGGAAAGTACTGTAATTGCTGGACCTCAGACACCACCAAATCAGTACAATTCTTGACCTGTGGATATTCTGCCAGGAAGAAGGGCTGCTGTGTTGCTGAAAGGACTGTCACTCTGCTGGAGTCTGATTTACTCCTGCTCTGCTGCGCTGACTTGCTGACCTCTTGCCTGGGAGCAAGAAGGAATGGACCTTCATTTCTCCAACCTCGAACCAAAGTGACTCAAAGGACTTGTCTGCTTGCCTCCTGTTTTGAAGTCTCAGGGAGATCAAAGACTTCCAAACATCCACCTACAGCACCTGGTCTATGCCATCTGTGAGTCTTGTCCTTCCAAGTGGTGGCAATCCAGTCCTGGCCTTTGGAAGTGGGTATAAAGTGCTGCAATCCATGTATTGACGACGTTCCGTTGATCGGAACCAGCGTATCTCCCTTGAAGGCAACGCATTGTGCTGCTGCATGGCCTCGCATCGCTGACTGCGTGGCGCATCGACTCCAGATCCCTATGCATCGCCGACTCTGTGTGGTTTGGTGCCAACACATCGCTTCCTGCTGTCCGCATTGCCTACCACACAGTGGATCAATGATGACCCATTGCTTTCGTGCTCCTCACATCTTGACTCTTAACACATCTTTGATGTTGTGCAGCTCAGAAGGAAGGCATTGCCTTCATTGGAATGATCAATGAAGAAGCATCGCCTCCCCTGCTCCTGTCATTGTCTTTAAGTTCCAAAAAGAGTTTATTGAGAAAACAAAAAGTATAAATATACAATAATACAATAAGCAATATATAAGCATATGAAAGGATAATTAAACATTAGATAAAACTTGTTTAAGTGAAAATATCAAGTACACATGACTGGAATGGAATGCCTGAACAAACAAAGAAAGATAGTAATATCATTCATAAAATACTGTAATCTTTATTAAATATACAAAAATGACATGAATAGATGCAAAATAGTATATTATTAAGTTGAGGAATGTCACGGGGGTTGGGCAACTTCTAGTTGAATGGGAGTTTGAGAGAAAGATTGTCTAGCACTAGCCTCAATGTGTCTTGTGACAGATGACCATAAATTTAAGCGTTTTGTAGCTCAATGAATAGGATGAACAAGAGCTGTATCTAGTCTATGATTATAGCATACAGCATACCACCAGGCCTGAAAGGATAGCTTGGTAAAATCCTTCCAGTTTTTGGTGATCTGTTGAAAGGCAACTGCTATCAACAGATCTACAATCTTCATATTATGAATATAATTGTCCCAAGCAGGTGATAGGCTTCCTAAAAATAACTGAACAACAGAGAAAGGGATTCTAGAACCAAAGATTAAGTTAATTTGAGACCCGACGCTTTTCCAGAAAGTGTGCACATGTTGACGTTGACGCATCCAAGGTACTGTTTCAGCAGGCCAAGGCTGGTCCCCATATCTGACCCACGCTCCATCGTGATTGGCCTGAACTTTTTGATTTGACCCAGTCTAGCACAACCAGATCACCCCAGTGTGTGCTTTATGGTTTAAAACACTACATTTCAGTTTAATCTTTAAAAATTCATAGCTCCAGTTATACTTATTGGATTTTTGTCGTTTTGGTTTTGTTTCGTTCACTAAATTAAGCTCTGTTTTCCCAAACAGGCTTGGTATCTTTTTGTGTGGTGCTTACACTGTTTTACTGTTTGAAGTGTTGCACAAATACTTAAGTAGGAAGTGTATCTGACTTACCTTGACTAGGACTTTGGTTCCTGTTTGGACAGAGTGCATACCTCTGCCAACCAGACACCCAATTCCTCCCCTCCCAAAAAAAAAAAAAAAAAAAAAAAAAGTGCACTCTTCCCCCAAAAATAAAATACAAATAAAAAGTGCACTCTCAGGCAAGTTTCTTCACTGTTTTATTTTCATTTCAGCATATGAGTATAAAAATGACGACACATCGCGTTTCGGCCTCAGACCTTGATCACGGGTTGTGCTCCCGCCATCATTGTCAGTGCATTTATTTCCTGTCACCACCCAATTTTGCTCATTTCCTGTTATACATGCAAAGGCTTCTGGTTATGGTAGTCCACTTTGCATAAACTTTTTACAGGGCAAAAAAGTGCAACGTGCGGATGTGCAAATTATGCTTTTCTAAAGTGCTTGGTATTGTGACTGTGCAAAGACCACTTATGATTTAATATTAAAGGTGCAGCAATTTTTTTCAATTTGGGAGGAATTCATTACATTAGCTTTCAAACAATTCTTTTTGTCCAAGCATATGTGACAATTTTTGTCCATGATATGTCCATTTTGAATCAAAGCATGTTCATTTGTGCCCACTGGTGGGCATCTTTCATCAATTTTGACACATCCTCCCTTGACATTGACAAAAATAATTTAGGCTGTGTTTTTAGTTTATATGTATGCGTTCTAGCCATAGTTGCCGTGAATGTTCATGACATTTACTAATGCATTTTCATTTTTCTTTTTCTTTCTTACCAATTGTTTTCATTTATGATTTCCCCCAGTGAAAATACTTTCTTGGATGTTTTTCTTGTGTTTCTCAAAATTTCAGTTTTATTTGCTCTGATTCATTGATCTTTGTTGTCAATTTTTTAAAATCATCTTTCACAAATTAGGTGTTTAATCACAAATTGCTTGATCCTCAGATATTTCTTTCATTCTTTTCTTCTTTTTGTTTCAAATTTTTTTTCCCTAATTTCTATGGTGCACAAACATTTCTTCCCCCAGGCAGGTTCCTCTAAGATCTAGATAAGATTGGTGAAGTCTTCGATTTCCCTGAGACTTCCAACAGGAGGCAAGCACACACAAGCCCTTGGAGATTCTTCACAAGCAGGATACCACAGCAGGACAAAAAGAGTCAGTCCTTTCCCTCCACCACTGACAGAAGCAGCATCTCCAGGCCAACCCACCCCTCACTTAGAAAAGGCAGTGCTCCTCACACAGTCCTACCGATTTTCTTCTTGGCAGGGTCCTCTTGTTTCTTGAGGCAATCTAAAGTCCTGGGGTTTTAGGTCTCTCACTTATACCTCATTTTGTCATTGTTCTTTTTGTGGCATGGGTCTCTGAACCCAGTCCAAACCAGTCCTGTCCTCTCTGGTGCAGCATGACCACAGGGGGCAGAGACAGCATTGTGAAAAGGAGACACAGCCTATTCAAGTGCAAGCAAAACTCCTTCCACCACTCTAAATGCAGACCAGGTCTATTCAGCCCAGCGATGAGCCACCCAGGCAAGGCAAGACACACCTCAACCCTCCTTGTGACTGTCTAGAGTGAATGGACATCCCCAGCTCCTGTCACTCCAAAACCAGATGCTGAATACACAAACAGCCAGAGGCACACAGGATGGTAAAGTAAGAAATGCCCACTTTCTAAAAGTGGCATTTTCAAACACAGAATTTAAAAACCAACTTTACCAAGAGGTGCATTAATACATTATGGGTTCAGAGAGCCTAAACTCTATTTTTCTATCTTGTCCCTATTGAAAGTTACACATGCAAAAAGGTTACATTGCAGCCCTAATGATAAGCCTATGGGACAGGCAGCCTTTCAATAGTGAAAAACAAAATACACAGGGGCAGATTTACAAGAAAGTGGCGCATCTGTAGAGGGGCGTCACTTTTCCTGCGCCACCCTGAGAAACCCTTGCGCCACCATGGTGCGCCGTATTGACAATATGGCGCACCATGGTGCAAGGATTGACATATGCGTCAGAAATTCTGATGCATCTGTTGCTGCAAAAGTCACGCACGGCTGGAGTTGTGTCGCAAGCACGACACAACTCCAGCAATGCATGTTGAGGCCTATCCTCATTGTGCTGCGTCACTCCTTACACCTGCTTCAAGCAGGCATAAGGTTTTGATGCAGTGGTGACCTAGAAGTGGGGTAGTGAAATCTTGTAGATTTCACTGCATCACTTTCACGAGGCTTTCCTGCGTGGGAATGCCAACCTTGCATACATTATACCTGACGCAGGTATAATGTGACTCAGGGCTTTAAAATGTGACGCATCTCCCTGAGTTCACTTTGCTAGGGTAAATCAAATATGCCAATCATTGATAACCAATCATATTCACAATTTATACAGAGAGCATATGCACTTTATCACTGATCAGCAGTGGTAAAGTGCCCAGAATCCTAAAGCCAACAAAAACCAGGTCAGAAAAATAGGAGGCAAAAGGTTTGGCGATAAACCTGTGAAAAGGGCCAGGTCTACAGTAGCCCAATAGAATACAGTTACAATTGTATAGCTTTGGAACAATGATGAATTGTGTCCTGGATAAAATAAGACAATGAAGTGTATTATAACACTTATAGAAAGGACATAGTCCTAAATGGAGCTGCTCATCACCCCACATTTACCTCTGTTAAAACTCAATTAAGATAACTTAACATGGTTTCTTTGTGGGAATCACCATTGGTAATGGGTGCTAGAGATGATGGGTTTTAGAAGCAGGAAACTGGATATGGTTTTATTTGGAAGTTAATGATGCATTAACCAAATAACACTATCCAGGTGCAACAACCTTCCAGCTTATAGGAACTCATAAGTTCATTTCTGTGAATATGCTTGAAACTAGGAGGGGAAACAGATAGATGGGAACTTACAATAAAACTCTAGACCAAAAGGTGGAAGTGAATATCTACCTTTAGAAAAAGTGACCTATTTTTTCCACCCTGAAAGAAATTAGGTTGTTGGTTGATGGGGTGAAACTCTACTTAGCTAGCAACCACAATTATTGTCAGGGTTAAGTCACCAGCCAACCGCAAATTAACCATGCTCAACCCTTTGGTAGCTTGGCACAGAGCAGACAAGCTTAACTTAAAGGTAATATGTAAAGCATGCAGAAATTCATGCAGTAATAAAGAGAAACACAACACAATAAAAATACCACACCAAGATAGAAAAATAGAGAAACATTTCATAAATAATTTAATATCAAAATGACAAAAATTTCAAAAAATGCAATCAGTAGAACTGGAGATACAAATATACAGATTTAATAAAAAATAGTGCCAAAAATCTCAAAGCACCAACTGGGGTTATCTGGTTGTGCTAGATCGGGATAGTCACAAGTTCAGGCCAACCACTTCCTACATGCACTGATGAACAGAATCGGCCTGTCAGTGCCTGGCTGCCTGACTCTCAACCGGAACTTGAAGAAGTTAGCCAGGCGCTGATCTATTGCATGAATCCAATGAAATCAGGAATAAAGTGTAAACAAGCATTTGTAATGGGGACCTTGTAAGTATTTAGCCATGCAGCACATTATCGCACATTACTTCAACGTAGTTCAATCACAGAGGCTTCTCTTTATGACACCCTTTTCTGGGAATCGCCTGCCCTTTTATTTCTGTTATCAGATTAAAGATGGTATTACCAAACAGTCAGCAAGCCACTGCAGACTACAAAAAATACCTTCTCTCCAATGCGGCGGTGATGTCAGGAGGTGGCTTGGAGGACTCAGCGTGCACCATCCATGTAGTGTGAGTCCTGGAAGAGACGCGGGTTTTCCCAACAACAAAGGCGTGCTGGAGTGGATGCCTGCTTGAGCCCCGGGGGGACCGTAAAGTGCATGCTGATACAGGAGCACTCTAGTCGGTCCCTGCTTGTGCCCCAGGGGCACTGTAAAGTGAGCACTTCATCCTAGCAAAGGAATGCAGAAGAAACTCTACACCCAGTCTCCAAACGCTGAGGGGCCAGCTGTGGGAAGCCGTGCTGAGCAAATAAAATTTGTGATGGTAAAACATGAAAGCAGGCGCCCTGTTATAGCCCAGTTTTCACGTGCTCTGGAAATGGAAAAACAAGGGGAATAAGTTGTGTGTAAGGACTGCATGCTGCTCGTTCCTGCGGCAATACTCCAGGGGAGTCAAATTTTAAAAAAAGGTGGGACATGCAGCAACTATTAGCAATTTGGAGGCTACCATTTTTAAATGACAGAAAAAAGCCAATCCAACCGTGGGAAGAAGCAGACCCCACAAAGTACATACAGCAGATCACCTGGTCTAGCCTCGACCTAAAAAGGCCCCAAAGCCCTAATGCGGCAGCCACTGGTGGGAAGGTACCCACCCTCCTAAACCTTTATTCTAGTTTATTGCAGCATCCTTTGCCCTATTTGTCTTGACTCTCAGCTTTACTTTCCTTGCTCTTCGGGTATGAACCTCAGTAATTTTATACCACTGAATACGGATAGCAATAGGAACATAACACTCATTTATTTTTTAAAACTAATTATGATGATGATTGTAACCGTTTTTTAACTTAATGTTAGTCTCTTTATAAGAAAAGGTCACATTTAATGAACGCGGCACAGTTTTTTAACCGTCTCTCCTAGTGCTGATTATTTCACTAAATGTTACCGTAGTGCTGCAAGATCATGTTCATGTTCACTTCCACAAATTATTATTCCGTTTGCGTCCAATATAGAGTTTAAGTGTTCCATTTTAATACTCATTGTGGATTGATGAGAATTAACTAGATGTCCTTGTTTGGCTATTGTCAGATATTTTCGTTTCTATTTTACATTGTTGGTCTAAGTAGCAGATGCGTTTGTCATTTACCACAAGAAGCGAAAACATATTCAATTAAGAATTTTGAAGTAAAAACGTCTTTCTATCAGGATCTGGTGACAAGGGCTCCAGTTAATTCAAATTGATTCGCAGGCACTAATTAAAATGTTTGAAAACGCGTCCTTTTAGCTTTGGCATTATTGTGATTAATACTCCACCCACTGGCCTCTCAGTATAGAGATGTAATTGCAGACATTTGGGTTATTAAATTGAGGTGTACAGATTTCACAGCAAAGATAAATAACATGACTTGTTCCCTGTTGATCTGGCGATTATACTGTAGCAAGTAGAATTTTAGTTGATATCCAAAGTATAGGGAACATTTTGGGAAGCGTGCTGATACAAACATAACTGTAAGAGACTGCATTCTGACTTCCAGCGAACCTCACAGTGAAACACCCCTCATTCTTGACAGCTCACTACCCATGGACCAAACACTGAGGGCCTTATTTATGAGAAGTGACGCATCGCTGCGTGAAAACAGCGATGCGTCACTTCTCAGTGCGCTCTCCTTGCTACTGACGTATCTGTCGGCACAAAACTTACTCATTGCTGGAGTTGTGTCGGAAGGGTGATGCAACTCCAGCAATGCAGGGGGAAGGTATATGATTATATCACTGTGTCAGTCTTACGCCTGCTGTGAGGCAGGCGTAAAATATTGACGCAATGGCGTCCTAGAAGTGGCGCACTGAAATCTCATAGATTTCAATGCACCACTTCTACAAGGCTTTTTGCGGGGGAACGCCCACCATGCATACATTATAACTGATGCAGGTATAATGTGGCGCAGGGCTTTACAAAGTGACGCTTCTGCATAGATGCGTCACTTTGTAAATAGGGTGCAATGATGCGCATATTTTACGCCGCTGGTGCGTCACAAAAAGTGAAGCAACGGTGGCACAAAAGTGATGGAGGGGCTCATAAATAAGCCCGTAGAAATCCATGGCCTGAATTTGGGAATGGTCAATTGTTGGACTTGGCCCTCTCTGAGGGTCACCGCCAAATAATTTGCCATTTACTCCTCATTTTTTGCAGAATTGGATTTTGTTGTCATGGTAGAATTGATTATATCCAATTAACATATTTAATATACTTATAAGTCCCTATAAAAAAGGCAAAATATGTGCCCAGTGCCTGTACATCAAATGCTACAAATGGGTCTGCAGCACTGATTGTGCTACCCACTTAAGTAGTCCCTTAAACATGTGTCAGGCCTGCCATGGCAGAGTCTGATTGTGCAGTTTTAAACTGCCATTTCGGCCTGGGAAAAGAAACCTTATGCCAGGCCTAAACCTTCTTTTTTAATACATTTAAGTCACCCCTAGCGTAGGTACTGGACACCCTAGAGGACAGGCTGCAAAGTATTTAAAAAGTAGGACATGTACTTTTAAGTTTAACGTGTCCTGGAAGTAAAATAGTCTTACATTCACTTTTTACTACTGTGAGGCCTATACCTCCCAGAAGATAACATTAGGGATTCCTTATTACATTTAATAAGCTGTAATTTCCATTTGGGGAAGGTGGCTGTGTCATATTCGGTGTTTATGAAAGTGTAATGATAAGGCCTCTTTAATGGTAAAGCCGAATGTTTCATAACAATGTTGAAAATGCCACTTTTACAAAATTGACTAAACCTTTGAAACTAAAATTAATCCTGGGTCACTATATTCTATAAAAGCAATCACTATTTAATCTTTCTTGAAACAGCATACAAACACTTTTGTTGTTTTTGTAAAATAAGAACTGATCAATTGGTGTATTACATTTATGTTATTTGTGTTATGTATCATTCACATGTTTGTATTTGTGTCAATTAATCTTTGTTTGTATCCACTGTTGTGTATCAATTGTTGTTGGTGGTAGGGAAGAATTTTTATGATTACATTTTGTGTTTGGTCTTCTGTGTGTGACAAGAAGACAAAAGCATTTGTATGATGTTTCAAAAAAGATTAAATAGTGATCACTTTTATTGAATATGGTGACTATGGAATAATTTGAGCTTCAAAGGTTTAGTCAGTTTTTGCATTTGTATGTTTGTATGATTTTCAGATGGCTCAGCCTAACTGACTATATGAGCCCAACCCCTTTGTTTGGTATAACTTTTACAAAATTGGCATTTTCCTGCCCTTAGCTGTTTTGTGCCTGTAGTCTGTATTGGGTCAAATGACTGGGTGTAGCTGACAGTTAGACTTTGTGAATTCCTTTCAGACATTCACACAATAGGGAGATTAGGTAAGCCTGAATGGGCTATCTGCTGGCAGGATGGGGGCGGTGCTGAGCATAACCCCTCTTGCTGCTGAATAGCCTGTGCCCTGTCTTCACACTAAGGTCCTAACGACCCCACATTGTCACTACAGCGAATTTAGAGCCAGGGCATAGCAGAGGAGGCACGGAAATCCATGCACTTCAAAACCACAGTCTAGAAACTTCTCCTATCTTCCAGAACTAGGGCACCATGGTGAAAAAAGGGCACCTCAGATACCAACTCTCCAGTACACTTCTGGATCTGTCGATACTTTGCCAGGAAGAAGGACTGCTGTACTGCTACAAGGATTGCTACTCTGCTGGGCTGCTGCTCTAAAGTAACTGCTGCCCTGCTGCCCTCTTGCCTGGGGAAGAAGAACTGGACCTGCAACTTCATCATGAACCCAGGACCCCAGAGTGACTCAAAGGGTTAGTCTGCTTGCCTTCAGACCTGAGCCTCAGGTTCATAAAAGGCTCCCCAATGAGTTCATGGACCCAGCTGAAGCAAGTTCCTGATCTTCAAGTACTGCCTCTCAGGTTCTGCACTCTTGGTGTGGCTCATGGGCTCTTTAAATCAAGATTTTTGGCTTTTCCTGACTGCCAGAGGACTCGTTTGTGCCGGCACTGTGCCGCTCGCATCGAAAATCAGCACGAGCCACTGCCAGCCCATCTCTTCGCACAGCAAGCATCAATCGCCCATGGAGGACCGCCAACGCAAAGCACCAGTTCACCCATCCACGATGACAGCCTGCTCTATGCACAACATTGACCACCACCTGTTATGCTCTCCTTGCTCCCCATGACCCTCTCCAGCATGACCACTCCTCTTGAAATGAGTCTTGAGGAAGTAAAACGTCAGAGAGACTAATCTGGGACAGTATCGGACCTGAGCTCCTGTGGTTGGCCTGAACTTTTGACTTTGAACTAGTCCAGCATGACCAGAAAGTTGCGGTTGGCACTTTCTACTTTTAAGCTCTAATTTACTGTTGATTCTTTCAAAATTGATAACTCCTGTTCTAATGATTTTTGTCATTTTCGTCATGTTTTATTTATTAGATTCAGCTATATTTTCCTAACCTGATGTGGGATCTTTTTGTGAGGTGTTTTCACTGTTTTACTGTTTGAAGTGTTGCACAAATACCGCACAATTGCCTCTAAGATAATCCTGGCAGCTCTGAGCCAAGCTACCAGGGGACTGGGCACAGGCTAATTTAGGGTTTGCTTATGCTTTACCCTGACTAGGATTATGATTGCTGCTTGACCAGAGCTCACACCCCTGTTAACCAACAACTTAATTTCCAACACGGGCCTAGATACACTAAGAATGGGTTCAGTGAAAGTGGCTGCAAATTTCTCTCCAGCTTTTAACTGTCTGTTCTGTTTTTGCAAACCAAACTATTTAGTAGTAGGTCAGGTCACAAAAACCCAATTAGTGGTGGGTTGCAATTCAACTTATCTCATGAACATTAATGATGTAGGTTGCAAATTGTGACCCACTATGAATAGCAGCCAGCACAGACATGGTGGTCTGCTGAGGTCAGCCGACCACCTTGTCTATTATTGCTTTTAAATAGATCATTTATTTTTCAAATGCAACCCATTTTGCTTAACTCCTTGTGTGCTATAGACAGAACGGTTCCGTCCTCAGCCACGGTGCTCATGTGCTGAGGATGGAACCGTTGTGTCCTAGCACCCACCCACAGGGGAAACACTGGGGCTCCCCCTGTGGCCCACCCAACTACAGTCCCCCACCAGGGTTGGCAACAAAAGCACTTCCTCTGCCACCTCCAGTGTCCCCTTGGCGATCTGATGATGTTGGTGCATGCACGTTGCTCCAACATCATCAAGTGCAGCTGGGGGCTCGCTGGATGCCTTTGCTTCCAGCGTGTACAGAGATAGGATTCCTTTCAGGTGACTCCTACTCTTGGGGATTTGGTGGGGGGGGAACAGACACAGGAGGAAAGGAAAGAGTTTTTCCTTTCTCCCTGTGCCTCTTTAGAATGGATTACTGCTCCACAAACACGGGTGGAACGGTGATCATGGAGCAGGAATCCACAACACTAGACCACCAGGGATTTCTTTTTCTATTGTTGGGGGAGTGACCCCATAGGCAAAGGTCGCTCCCCTTTTTTGGGGCATGTATTTTGGCCATTTCTCGGGCAGATCGGCCATATCTTTAGACCCATCTGGCAGAAAACCACTAGGCACCAGGGAAAGTTTCTGTGTGTGTGTGTGTTAACTGGAGCTCGGCTGCCAGTTTGTATGTACTTGGTGTGTGGTGTGTGTTGGCTAGCTCTTGACTGACAGTGTGTACAGTCTGGTGCTTGGCTGATGATGTGTGTGGACTGGCACTTGGCTGGTTGTTTATGTGGACTGGCACTTGGCTAGCGGTGTGCTTGGACTGGCGTTTAGATGATGGTGTGTGTGGACTGGCACTTGGCTGGAAGTGTGAGTGAAGTGGCACTTGGCTGGTGGTGTGCGTGAACTGGTGCTTGACTGGCAGTGTGCACAGCCTGGCGCTTGGCTGGCGGTGTGCGTGGACTGGTGTTTGGCTGGTGGTGTGTTTGGATGGTGATGTGTATGGCTGGCAGAGTATGTGGACTATTGCTGGGCTGGCGGTGTGTGAACACTGGCATTTGCCTGATGGTGTGTTTGAACTGGGGATTTTCCTGGCTGTGTGTGTCCATTCGCTTCTGGCTGTGTGTGGCTGGCATTTAGGTGGTGATGGGAAGACATAAGGTTTCATAATGTTAACTGTTTTATTTCTTGTCATCATTTATGATTGTAATGTTACTTTTCTCCTTTTTATTCTAGTGCAAAGGTTTTTATTTCCCGTGCTGTGACTCCTGCTTGTGGTTTTGGCACTTGTAGCTTTACAGTTTGTGTAGTTGCATGTTTTTGGTAAGAAAACATTTTTGTACTGTTTACTATAAATGAGTATCATTTCCCTGCATGAATCACAATTTCCTCACATTACTGTGTGGGATCACTGTGCCAGATCCTCCCACCTAATGTTTCCGTGGACCTCCCAATAAAAAGGATATCTCACTTGTGTGGGTGGGCCAAGTGCCTGCGACATGGAAGGACCAAAAATGTGAAGAGATTGAGGGGGGCACCAAAGGGTAATTTACAAGCGCAGTTTTTTTTAATACCTTTTAAGGCTGACTCTGCTTTGAGCACCCACACAAGTGAGGTATCATTTTTATATGGAGACTGAGAGGAATGCTGGGAGGTAGCAAATTGGTGCTGGAGCAGTGATCCCACATAGAATAGAAATGTGAGTGAAATTAGATTTTTTTAGCTAAATTTGAGGATTTGCAGGGGATTCTGGGTAAGAAATTGTTAGGGGATCCATGCACGACACACCTCCATGGACTCCCCAGGGTGTCTAGTTTTCAGAACTGTCTGGGTTTGGTTGGTTTTGCTGAGCCCGGGACCAAAACGCAGGTTGGGGGGGGGGCACCTGTATTTTGGTGCTGGGCTTGGTGACCACCATGCCGGTTCCTACCACCCAACGTTCCACTCGGTCTCCCAATAAAAATTATATCTCAGTTGTGTTGGAGGGCGTAGTGCCTACGATGCAATACGACCACAGAGTGTTCACAAGCGCAGTTTTTTACTATAAGTTTTTAGGATGACTCTGCTTTTGGTACCCACAAAAATGAGCTATTATTTTTATAAGGAGACCAAAGGGAACACTAGGTGTAAGGATATTTGTGTGGTAGCAGTGATCCCACACAGAAATGAGAGGAAAATATGTTTTTTAGCTAAATTTGAGGCTTACAGAGGAGTGCCGGATTGGTGAAAGTTTTTTCTCCCTACAGATTCCAGAACTTTCCATCACAGAAATGTGAGGCAAATGTTGCATAGAAAAATTTTGAGCTTTGCATGGGATTCTGGACAATAAAATGTGAGTAAGCCATGCATGTCAGCCTATCCTGGATTCCCTAGGTATCTAGTTCATAAAAATGGCATGCTAGATTTCCCTAGATGCCAGATGAGGTAGGGCCCAAAATCAACAACTGGGCACATTGCAAAAAAAAGTCAGTTTTCACTGGAAAAATGTAATTTGCCCATGTTGCGTTTTAGGCCGTTTCCTGATGCAGGCACTAGGCCTACCCACACAAGTGAGGTACCATGTTTATCATGAGACTTTGGGGAAAGCTGATTGGAAGGAAGTTTGTGGCCCCCCTCAGGTTCCAAAACGTTCCATCACAGAAATGTGAGGGAAATGTTTTTTTAAGACAACGTTTGAGGTTTGAAAGGGATTCTGGGCAACAGAACTGGGTGAGAGTCACACAAGTAACCCCATCCTGGATTCGACTGGGTTTCTAGTTGTAAAACATTTATAGGGTTGCTAGGTTTCCCTCTGTGCAGGCTGAGCTAGGACCCAAAATCCACAACTAGGCCATTGCAAAAAAAGGCTCAGTTTTAAGTGGAAAAATGTGACAGGTCCATGTTGCGTTTTGGGCCGTTTCCTTTCGCAGGTACTAGACATATCCACACAACTGAGATATAATTTTTATCGGGAGATTTGGGGGAATGCTGGGTGGAAGGAAGTTTGGGGCTTCCCTCAGATTCCAAAACTTTTCACCACAGAAATGTGAGGAAAATTTGTTTTTCATGTCAAAGTTTGAGGGTTGCAAGGGATTCTGCGTAACGGAACCGAGTGAGAGTCACACAAGTCACACCATGCTGGATTCAACTGGATGTTTAGTTATAAAAAATGGACAGGGTTGCTAGGTTTCCCTAGGTGCCGGCTGAGCTAGGACCCAAAATTCACAGCTGGGAACATTGCAAAAAAAGGGTCAGTTTTAAGTGGACAAATGTGATGTATCCATGTTGCGTTTTGGGCCGTTTCCTGTCGCGGGCACTAGGGCTACCCACACAAATGAGAAACTATCGGGAGACTTGGAGGAATGTTGGGTCAAAGGAATTTTGTGGTTCCCCTCAGATTCAAGAACTTTCCATCACAGAAATGTGAGGAAAATTTGTTTTTTTGGACAGATTTTGAGGTTTACAAGGGATTCTGGGTGAGAGAACCTGGTGAGAGCCACACAAGTTGCCATATCCTGAATTGCCATGGGCGTCTAGTTGTAAAACATTTGCATGT
Source organism: Calotriton arnoldi (assembly GCA_963921515.1). Classification (NCBI taxonomy): domain Eukaryota; kingdom Metazoa; phylum Chordata; class Amphibia; order Caudata; family Salamandridae; genus Calotriton; species Calotriton arnoldi. The sequence goes on from CAWUFW010013339.1 coordinate 60,717, forward strand.
TTGGCAGGTTTCCCTAGGTGCCGGCTGAGCCAGGGCCCAAAATCCACGGCTAGGCACGTTGCAAAAAAAGGGTCTGTTTTAAGTGGCAAACCGTGATGTGCCCACGTTGCTTTTTGGGTCATTTCCTGTCGCAGGCACAAGGCCTACCAACACAGGTGATGTACAATTTTTATCAGGATATGTGGGGCAATATGGGTGGGCAGAAGTTTGCGGCTCCCCTCAGATTCCAGAATTTTCCATCACAGAAATATGAGGAAAATGTGTTTTTTAGACAGATTTTGAGGTTTGCAATGGATTCTGAGTAACAGAACCTGGTGAGAGCCACATGTCACCTCATCCTAGATTACCATGTGTGACTACTTTTTAAACTGGTACAGATTTACTAGTTTTCCCTAGGTGCTGGCTGTGCTAGGGTTCAGAATCCACAGCTAGGCACATTGCAAAAAAAGTGTCAGTTAGAAGTTGAAAAATGTGATGTGCCCATGTTGCGTTTTGAGCTGTTTCCTGTCGCAGACACTAGGTCTACCTACACAAGTGAGGTACTTTTTGTATCAGGAGACTTGGCGGAATGCTGGGTTCAAGAAAGTTTGTGGCTCCTCCAAGATTCCAGAACTTTGCTTCACAGAAATATGAGGCAAATGTGTTTTGTTAGACACATTTTCAGGTTTGCAAGTTATTCTGGGTAACAGAACCTGATGATAGCCACACAATTCACCCCATTCTGGATTCACCTGGGTGACTATTTTTAAAAAATGTACAGGTTTGCTAGGCTTCTCTAGGTGCTGGCTGAGCTAGGGCCCAAAATCCACAACTAGGCACATTGCAAAAAAAAGTGTGAATTTTCCGTGGAAAAATGTGATGTGCCTGCATTGCGTTTTGAGCTGTTTCTTGTAGGTCTAACCACACATGTGATGCACCATTTTTATTGGGGGAGTATGTGGAATGCTGGGTGGGCAGAGGGTGTGGCCCCCCTCAGATTTCAGAACTTTCCAACAGAGAAATGTGAGGAAAATATGTTTTGTTAGACCTATTTTGAGGTCTGCAAGGCATTCTAAGTCCAGAACCTGGTAAGAGGGGCGCAAGTCTCCCCATTCTGGATTCTCCCGGTTGTCAAGTTTTAAAAAATGTGCAAGCTTGCTAGGTTTCCCTGGGTGCCATCTGAGCTAGGGCCCAAAATCCACAGCTAGGTACATTGCAAAAAAAAAGGTCAGTTGTACGTGGAAAAATGTGATGTGCCCATGTTGCGTTTTGGGCCGTTTTCTGTCACTGGCACTAGACCTACCCACACAAGTGATGTACCATTTTTATTGTGAGACATGGGGTAGTGCTGGGTAGAAGAAAGTCTGTGGCTCCCCTCAGTTTCAAGAACTTTCCATCAAAGAAATGTGAGGAAAACGTGTTTTTAGACACATTTTGAGATTTTCAAGGCATTCTGGGTAACAGAACCTGGTGAAAGCCACAAACGTTAGCCCATCGTAAATTGCCCAGGATGTCTAGTTTTAAAAAAAAAGTTACAGGTTTGCTAGGTTTCCCTTGGTGCTGGCTGAGCTAGGGCCTAAAATCCACAGCTAAGCACATTGCAAAAAAGGGTCTGTTTTCAGTGTAAAATTGTGATGCATCCACTTTGTGTTTTGGTCCATCTCCTGTCGTGGGCCCTAGGTCTACCCACACAAGTGAGGTACCATTTTTATTGAGAGAGTTAGGGGAACACAGAATAGTAAAACACGTGTTATTACCAACTGTCTTTCTCTGCATTTGTACCTTCCAAATGTAAGACAGTGTGTAAAAAGGTCACATTTTGAAAAAATACCCTCTAATTCACATGCTAGAATGGGTACCCACAAATACAAAGATGTGCAAATAACCACTGCTTCTAAACTCCATATCTTGTTCCCATTCCAGAAAAACACAGGTTTCCTTGAAACCTATTTTACACTCTTCATATTTTACTAAATGATTTGCTGAATATCCGGTACACAATGAAAACCCATTGCAATTGGCTCTGGGTACCTCGGGTTCTTGATGACCCTGCAAGCCCTATATGTCCGCGCAACCAGAACGGTAGAGCGGATATAATAGTATATTGCTTTAAAAAATCTGCTACAGTTAGAAGAAGTTACAGGTGAAAATTTCAAATTGCTGTCTTTTTCAGCTCAGTTTCAATATTTTTTTGCTTAAACTGTTACTTTCTATAGGAAAACCTTGAAAGATATACACAAATAACCACTTGCCGAATTCAGAATTGTATCTACTTTTCAGAAATGTATAGATTTCCGTGATTCACCATTGGTTCCATATCCATTTCTACCACTAACTGGAAGAATATTGAAAGCACACAAAATAGGAAAAATGGGCTATGTCCAGTAAAATGCCAAAACTGTGTTAAAAAATGTGGTTTTCTGACTAAGTTTGGCTGTTCCTGAAGGCAGAGAAGATGATCCTTCATTTATATAATTTGCAGGAAAAATCCAGACACTTTCTTCTGCAGCACTTTTTCCCATTTTTCCCCCAAAACTCAAAATTTTGCTGTAATTTGGCTACTTTCTCTGTCCCCTCCAAGGGAATCCACAGTCCCCTTTAGAATCCCCAGGATGTTGAAAAAAAGGACACAAATTTGGCATGGATATATTTTGTGGACAAAAAAGTTATGGGGGGCCTAAGCGCAAAATACCCCAACTAGTCAAAAAAAAAGTCTTAGCATGGGGGGTCTAGCAGTGAAGGGGTTAAAGTAAAAAAGGATGTGTTTTAAAAAACAAAAAAGAAAAGTGTAACCAAGATTTTTGAAGAGTAGGCAGTGGTCTCTAGGATCACTGTCTACTATTCAAAAATGTATTTTCAACATTCTCAAATAGAAAGGGGACGTACAGGGACCCCTTCCCATTTGCAAATGGTGTCCCACTACATTTGTGCACTTGTAAGCATTATTTGTAAGAGATGTCCTAAACACGCACCTTGTAAATACTGATTTTGTATTTGGTCGCAAACCTAAATTGCGATTTGTTGTTGTGTTATCGAATGACAATTGGGTTTCATTCATTCAAAAAAGTGTTTTTACAGTCACAAATTGCACGATTCTGTGACTAGGATCCTTTGCAACTGCAAAAAAGCTTGGTATATCTGGCCCAAGGTAATAGAATTATACCGCAGAAAGTCAGATTGACCCTTTGCTAATTTCTCCCCAAGAGCATGTCCGCCAGATGTATATGTTTTGCACACATATTGCACTGGTGCAAACTCCTCCAACTCCCCATTCATCCACCACTATGCAAGGGAGCCCTGCCAAAAATGGATGTGAATTAGCTACTCAATCTAAAGTGAGCAATCATTCTCATATTCTAGTGCAGTTATCTCGATGAAAATCTTCCACAGCTTCAAAGGTATGGGTACTGACAATGTACCTTTATTTTTGGTGGACATTTCTAGTGCCCATATTGGTGCTGAAAATTCTACCCTCCGACATTGGCATTGGTGCAATGTGGTTGTACTCCAAGAGGCCTCCAATTCGGTGGAGAAACCTCCTCTTTGGTTAAGACCTCTTCATGCCAATGACCTTCCTCCACTATCTTAGTACAAGAGGCAAATTCACTGAAATGGTTATCGGATAATGAAGTGGCTCATCTGGGAATCAGACCCTTAGTTCCTATTCCTCCCCTGATTTTACAAGCCCCGCCGGTGCATCATGTTGCGTGACGCACCGGTGGCGCACCCTGCTGAGTGATATTTACAAGCACAGGTAAGGTCACCCTGTGTGACTTAACCTGTGCTTGTAAATATCGCCCCTGTTCACGCAACACTTTGTGTGTTAGGGGCGTGACATGGGTGTTGCTGTGGGTGTTCCCACGCAACACCCATGTCCACTGATGAATTTCCAGATTGACGAGAAATCGTAAATCTGGAAATGCGTCAGAATGCTATGCCACCCTAGGGGTGGCGTAGCGAGGTGCAACGAGGAGACATGTTTTCATTTCTCCTCGTTTTTTTCCTCTTTCAATGCGTACTGCATTCTATAGCACACATGGTAATCACCTCAATTGATTGTTTTTGTGCAGGAAGGTGCCCCTTACTGCACAAAAATAATCTCCCCACGACGCAGGCATCCTTGCACCATGGTGCAAGGGTTCCTGCGCCGGCGCATGGCAGCAGTTTGTGCGCCAGCGCAGGGGGAAGCACAGAGATGCAACATATTCTTGTAAATATGTTGCATCCCTGTGCTTCGAAACTAACGCAGCGCGGCGCAGCAAAATGACTTGCGGCACCGCGCTGCGTTAGTTTCTTGTAGATCTGCCCCACGCTATTTTTCAAAGTAAACTATCCTCTCAGAAATCTCAGCTTCAAGAGTATCGTCCGGGTACATTTCTACCATTGTATATTTAATACAAACTTTTATATTTTACCTTTACAATATACACAATGGTGCGTGTCAATCATTCTTAAAAATACATTACTTTGTGATTAATAGATGCGACCCACGCACATAACGTGATGGCAATTACGGTGGCACTAAATATTTTTAAAACAACATAAGAGAACTTGGAAATACACTGCATGTTCAATGGGTAAGCGAAGTAACACTTTAAGAAAAGGCATCCGCGAGCCAACTCGCAAAAGGGATGCAGCTGATACAATGATTAGACTTCTGCAAAGTGGTGCACTTTGGAAACAAGTTAACCAAAGGAGAAAACTAACAATGTTGTTTCAAACCCCTTCTTTGTGTGTTTGTGTGGGAGTGATGCAAAGACCTACAGGCATGCCATTATAAATACGGATGACTCATTGAATTGAGCTTACTGTTGAAGAAACGGGTGCACAAACGCCATATGATTTCAAATACTCTTCTGCTGTGAACCAACATTAAATGTGGTTTTCTGTTAACACGGTATTATTGACCGACTACTCGCAATTATGTGGGTTGAAAAGGTAAATACGTACATCATGTATCATATGCAAGGTGCTTCATTGCTCATAAGTATGATGCTGCTGAGGAAGACGACATTAAAATGACACTGGACCCTGGGGGCTGAATCACAAAAAGAATTTGATTGGTGCTATTTCGGACCCTTTATGCAAATACCTCTTACCACCGTATTATAAAAGTGGATTTGATTTTCTGAGGTGATACTGTATAAGAAGAATGTTTATTTATGTACATTGGTTGTATGACCCTTTGTTGCGGTGGTGCGGTGTTAAGCCGTTTGTTCTGCGTTACTGAAATGTGATGTATTTTTTTGTAGTTGTTTTGTGTTCACCATTTGACTGTTTTAATGTGTTGTGATTATCATGTTTTAACAAGGATTTTTTGTTGAGTTGTTTTTGTTGTTTTGTTGCTCCGATATTTCGCGCAGAATGATTTACGTGCTTTTTATGTTCTTCTGTCAAGCAACCATTTACTTCTGTCTAAGGTGGTAAAAAAGAATTGCTCAAGCTCTTCCACTATATATGAAATAGTCATACCAAAAGAGTGGCAGAGACAGTAGGGCATATTCACAAGGACATTGCACCAGAGGAACGTCACGTTTAATGATGTTCCTATGGCGCAATGCCCTGTTCCATGTTTACAAAGTGCCGTTAGCCCCTTCGATGCGCCCGTCGGCCAATGGCCGTCGCGAGCACTACCTCCGTAGTGCTACGCACGTCCGTTGGCCGACGCGGCCCCGCCCACTCAATTAAAGCGCCGCAGCGGAATTGCCGCCGCGGTTAAGCGGTTAAACCACTTTTTGTGGCCTAACAATGCTTTCTAAATATGATACCTGTGCAAATGGGTGTTGCAGTAGGTGTTCCACTGCAGCACTCATTGCTTTTTGACAGTGCCTCAGATTAACAAGGATCTGTTAATCTGAGGCAGTGCCAAAAACTAACGCCATGCAGTGGAGAGGTGTGGTACAGCGGCCAGGGCAGCTGACTTCGGAGCACAGGGTTCACGGTTCGATCTCCGGCAGCAGCTCAGCTCAGCACCATGTGACTCTGGGCAATAGCTCACTTAATTTCCACTCCGGCTCCCAGCGCCTTGAGACCCGTAAGGGTGAGTAGCTGCGCTATATAAAAACGGACTTATTTTTTACTTACAATGGCAAAACAAGGAAAAATACTTTTATTTCTCCTCATTTTTGCATTTTCTATGTGTGATGTATTCTGCAGCACACATAGAAAGAGCAAAACACCATGAATGATTGTTTAGGTGCAGGAAGGTGTCCCTTCCTGCACATAAACAATCGTTAAATAATGATAGTTTGCTACTTCTATGTGTGTTCTTAATTATTTATGTGCAGGAAGGGACACCTTCCTGCACATAAACAATCATTCCCTGCAATGCAAGCACATTTGCACTATGGTGAAAGGGTGCCTGCGTTGGCGCTAGGCAGCTAATTTGAGCTCCAGCACTAGGGAAAGCACAGGAGTGCACTGTATTGTAATTACAGCGCATCCCTGCATTTTGGAAGTGGCAGAGCTGGGCACCGCCAAATGTGGCGCAACTCTGCGCTCTAATATTTCATTGTACATATGCCCCAGTGTCTTAAATTAGCGCTTCCAGTACTCATTTTATGTAAAATAGCAACACGTCTTTAGTCTGGGTGTAGGCGGCATTAGTCATCTGAACACCTTAGACCTCATTTGCAACAATTTGATGCAGGGCAGCGCTGCATGGCACTTTGCTGCACTGCCTTGCATCCCCCCATTTATTTTAGAGAATTGCCCCGGGGATGTGGTGATTCCTGGGGCTCAGGGGTCGGGGCTGAGGGGTGACCTTTTTCAAATATCGCAAATTTGATGCAGTTTAAAAAAAGAAAAAGCTTTTTTGCCCTAGGTGTTTGTACCCTGCCCCCTTTTCTTTTTTCTAACAATTTTTTGTGGGACTAGCCTAAAGGCAAGTCCCAGGATGGCTGCCAACAATTCTTAGTTGAAGTGTTGGCAGCCAATCAGTGCTCTGCATTTCCTTACACAAGTTTGTTATTTTTTGCGATGTCGTCGCAGCCACAGATATCACTAACTGTATTCTCTTAAATAACTACTGAACAGATTTACACCAAATAACAAGAAGCACACTCTGTGGACCAAAAGCTAGCTTTCTGCCAAGTTTGGTGTAATTCCGTCAAGCAGTTAAGTCTGTAGTCAGAAAATGCACTTAATTTGACACCAATTTTTCTCAGCCCCTGCTTGATGGATCACCCCAAAACCTTCCACATGCAACAATAATCAACTGCACAATTTCTTTAGAACATTTCGGGAAGATTTGCCAAACGGTGCCGAAGTTATAGGCAAGTCGAAAAATGCTTTTCCTATGGAAACATGGTCCCAATATAACTACCTACATGCTACCGCCAGTAGGTAGTTATAGTTGGGACCAAAGTTTCCATAGAAAACGCATTTTTTGCATTGTCAATAATTTTCGCGTCGCTAGACGAATCTCTACGAAATTTTCAAAAAACTTCCCCTTTATGGTTTAGCTGCTGTGTTGAAAGTTTCGGGATGATCCGTCAAGCGGGGACCGGAAAGGGGGAGTCTCAAATCAGGTTTTCCCCATAAAAATTCACTCAAAAATCAAAGGATACAGGGACGTTATAGTTAGGAATTAGCATTTAAAAAACCTCCGAAATTCACTGAAAAAAACAAAGGTTACAGGGATGTTATAGTTAGGAAATAGAATTAAAAAACCTTAGAAATTCATTGAAAAAACCAAAGGTAACAGAGACGTTATAGTTAGGCTGACATTTCACTTGTACTAGCCGAGTCCCAGAAAACACAGTACAAAAAGCAAAGGGGGCAGGGTAGGAATACCCTGACCCCCTAGACCTGTTCCTGGGGTCCCTCTGGGACCCTGCAGGACAAAAAAGCATTTAAAAAGAATTCAGATGGAGTTGCGCAGGATTCACGACTCCAGCTGAAAAATAAATAAACAATCCAATCTCCTGCTCTTCATTTATAATTGGCCCCCATGTGGGTGATGTCACGGGGGCATATGGGTCCCCCCTCCTGGGGCATTTATAAGCCACCACCTTCCTGGGGCTTGTGGGATTAAAAATGTGGGGAGGCCCGTATGGCCTTCACCGCTGCCCCAGGGACCAGCACCTCCCCAGATCTTATTAATTTACAAATGGGGGCCTCTTGAACACCCCCATCCCCGGGGACCACCACTCCCTCAGGGCTTTATGTTATAACAATGTGGGGGGCAGCATGGACCCTCCTGCATACCCAGGGGCTTCTACCTCCCCGGGGATTTAACTAGAATTAATGCTGGGGCACAAGAACCCCAGCAGCCCCAGGGAACGCCATCTTCCTGGGGTTTTGGTAAATTGGCTGGGGGCTGCGGTGCCCCTTGCAGCCCCGGGGACCACCACCTCCCCGGGGGCAAAGTCAAAGAAAGGAAAGGGGTTGCATGGCCTCGGTCCTGGAGCCAATAATGACATTGGGGACCAACACACCCAGGGCTGGCTCCTGCAATGTTCCAGGGTGCCCACCCCGTAACATTGCAGTTTGCCTTGGCTTGGCAGGAGCCTTACTGCTCCCAACAAGCCATAGCAAACACTGCTCTGCTTTCAGAAAATGAGAACATTCAAGATGCTCTTGCTTGCTGAAATTGAAACATAATTGCTTTTGGATAGAGGGAGCTGCATGCGTGGCCCCCCTCCCTTCACTTATAAAAAAAGAGAAGAAAAGAAAGGCCATGCCCTGGCAGATGGGGGCCCTGTGGCCCCACTTCCCATTCCAAACGTTCTTCGCCCCGGGAGATAGGGTCCCCAGGATCAAAAACGGCCCAAGGGATAGGGGCTAGGCAGCTACCCTTGGCTAAAAAAAAGAAAAAAAATGTCTGGCAACTCGCCGGAGGCCGGCCCCCTTTTCCCACCACTCTGCAAACGCACCTCCTGGCACACTTCTGGTTGGGGGATGAAGTCCCCTTGGATCCAGAGGGGCCTTGGGGACCAAAAAGCCATCCTGTTATCTTCGGTAAGTCCCACACAGTGGGATGCTGAGAGGTCTTTGGAGGCCATGCACCCTTTCTCCACCACTCTGCAAATGCATCTCCTAGTGCGCTGCTGGTTTGGGGATGAAGTCCTCTTGACTCTCGAGGGTCCTTGGGGGCCAACAAGCCCCACACAGCGGGATTGCTGAGAGGTGTCAGAGTCCATTCCCCCTTCATCCACCACTTTGCAAGCGCACCTTTCAGCACACTGCTGGTGGTTAATGAGGTCCCCTTGCCTCCTGAGGGCCTCAAGACTAAAGTGGACTTCTTACCCCAACCAGAAGTGCACCAGGTGGGACATTATAGTTAGGAAATGGAATTTAAAAAACCTTAGAAATTCACTGAAAAAAACAAAGGTTATAGGGATGTTATAGTTAGGCTCCAGTTTCACTCACACAAAAGCTGTGAAATTCAGGAGTTATAGTTAGCTGATAACTCACGCCGCCACAATGCAGTGCTCATGACCTCACATATTACATGACTCATGACATGTTCAGTGACATCACTGCTAACATCACTGATGACATCATCCAGTGACTGTGAGTGTTTTTAAAAAGTTTATGAGTATTAGATATATATGCCAAGGTGTACTGGTGAATCAGTGGGTATATTAGTGTCTGTATGGATGATTCAGTGGGTGTGTGACTGACTGTATAAGTGAGTGATTATGTGTAACAGTGAAAGTATGCATGAGTGACTGGCTGTGTAAATGTCTGTATCAGTCTGTCAGTTGGTGTCTAAATGGCAGTATGGGTGTGTAAATGGGCCTTGTTGGCCCCTAAAGACTCTCAGCAGCAAAGGGGACCACCACCTCCCCGGGGGCAAAGTCAAAGAAACGAAAGGGGTTGCATGGCCTCGGTCCTGGAGCCAATAATGACATTGGGGACTGACACACCCAGGGCTGGCCTTTGCAATGTTCCAGGGTGCCCACCCCGTAACATTGCAGTTTGCTACGGCTTGGCAGGAGCATTACTGCTCCCAACAAGCCATAGCAAACACTGCTCTGCTTTCAGAAAATGAGAACATTCAAGATGCTCTTGCTTGCTGAAATTGAAACATAATTGCTTTTGGATAGAGGGAGCTGCATGCGTGGCCCCCCTCCCTTCACTTATAAAATAAGAGAAAAAAAGAAAGGCCGTGCCCTGGCAGATGGGGGCCCTGTGGCCCCACTTCCCATTCCAAATGTTCTTCGCCCCGGGGGATAGGGTCCCCAGGATAAAAAACGGCCCAAGGAATAGGGGCTAGGCAGCTACCCTTGGCTAAAAAAAAGAAAAAAAATGTCTGGCAACTCGCCGGAGGCCGACCCCCTTATCCCACCACTCTGCAAACGCACCTCCTGGCACACTGCTGGTTGGGGGATGAAGTCCCCTTGGATCCAGAGGGGCCTTGGGGACCAAAAAGCCACCCTGTTATCTCCGGTAAGTCCCACACAGTGGGATGCTGAGAGGTCTTGGCAGGCCATGCACCCTTTCGCCAACACTCTGCAAATGCATCTCCTAGTGCGCTGCTGGTTTGTGGATGAAGTCCTCTTGACTCTCGAGTGTCCTTGGGGGCCAACAAACCCCACACAGTGGGATTGCTGAGAGGTGTCAGAGTCCATTCCCCCTTCATCCACCACTTTGCAAGCGCACCTTTCAGCACACTGCTGGTGGTGGATGAAGTCCCCTTGCCTCCTGAGGGCCTCAAGACTAAAGTTGACTTCTTACCCCAACCAGAAGTGCACCAGGTGGGACATTATAGTTAGGAAATGGAATTTAAAAAACCTTAGAAATTCACTGAAAAAAACAAAGGTTATAGGGATGTTATAGTTAGGCTCCAGTTTCACTCACACAAAACCTGTGAAATTCAGGAGTTATAGTTAGCTGATAACTCACGCCCCCACAATGCAGTGCTCATGACCTCACATATTACATAACTCATGATATGGTCAGTGACATCACTGATGACATCATCCAGTGACTGTGAGTGTTTTAAAAAAGCTTATGAGTATTAGATATATATGCCAAGGTATACTGGTGAATAAGTGGGTGTATTAGTGTCTGTATGGATGATTCAGTGGGTGTGTGACTGACTGTATAAGTGAGTGATTAGGTGTCACAGTGAATATATGCGTGAGTGACTGGTTGTGAAAATGTCTGTATCAGTCTGTCATTTGGTGTCTAAATGGCTGTATGGGTGTGTAAATGGGCCTTGTTGGCCCCTAAAGACTCTCAGCAGCAAAGGGGACTTCATCCCCCAACCAGCAGCACACCAGAAGGCACATTTTCAGAGTGGTGGAGAAAGGGGTCAGGGCCTCCAGTGAGTTGGCAGCTTTTTTTGCATTTATTTTTTTCAATTTTTTAGGAAGGGAGGCCTTGGGGTCCCAGTTCCCCGGGCCCTTTTTAAAATTATTTTTTTATTAAAAAAAAGGGAGGGGTTCGAGCGGCCCCCCAATCCTGGGGTGATTTTGGCCCTGGACTCATTTCCCCGGGGCCCGGCCTTTTCCTTTTTTTAAAATAAAGGAAGGGGGCCGCGGATGGCCCCACTTCCCTCGGACAATTTTGGGCCCAGGAACCCCATCCCCCAGGGCCCGCCCAATATTTTATTTTTTAATTTTAAATTGGAAGGGGGCAGTGCGTCCTCCCTCCTAAGGCCAATTTCTGCCCCGGGGACGCCAGCCCCTGGGCCAGGCCTTCATATCTTTTTTTAAATGGGGATAAGGGAAGCCCTTCTGGAGGCAGTGGAAAAAACATCGACCGACAAAGCCATTTGTGTGACAACCTTCAATACCGCCTCAAACAGTATCAAGAAGATCATTCTGCGTAACTGGAGGATATTGAACTCCAGTGGACTTCATTTGGAAAAACCCTTATTTTCATTCAAAAGGAGCCAGAATATTAGAGATCTCCTTGTGCACACCAGACCCTGGAATATGTCCGGCAGACCCGGGGCAAGGCAAGGCCAGGGGGCCAGATGGGAAATTCCCCCCGTGATGGGCCACACTAGGTGTGGGTCATGCGACGTGTGCCAACTGACAACCAACACTAGGGCAGTGGATGTGGGTTTGCCTTACCCGTGGGAACAGCATAGGCACACCTACTGCAACTCCAGCAATGTTGTCTACATGATTAAGTGCCCGTGTGGTTTGATCTATATAGGGATGACAACGCGCAAAGTCAAGATCAGAATAATGGAAAATAGATCGACCATCAGGTGCAAGCGGACGACTACACGTCTCACCGCACACTTCAGAGAGAAGAATCACACAGGAAACAAACTTTCTTGGACAGTGTTGGACAAACCATTCATCCCTCCTGCTGCCCGGAATTCGGAAATCATTCTTTTCCTGCGGGAGCAGAAATGGATTTACAGAGTTCGCAGTCACATCAGTGGGCTCAACGATGATATTCCATGGACCACCCTCAACAATCTGTAGAAGGGTCCCCTCCCTGTAATGTCTGGGAATCTTATGAGGCTGCCCCCGGTATATAACTCATAGTTATCTAGTTTATCCAGCATTATCTAGCTTATGTAACTCATAGTTATCTAGCTTATCCAGGATTAGGGGACACTCTATCTCCCTATATTAAACTTTCCTGTCGGGAGCCTACTATGTAGCAGGACTATATTCCATTAGTCCCACCCTTATTTCACAGAACGGGAAGCCCGTTTCACTTACATGGACTTTCCCCTCTCACTTACTGCAGGTGGGTTCTGCCGCGGTGTGTGTTCCACCATGCAAGATCGCTGTATGCTCATAGTATCATCACACACCTCTTTACACTCTAGGTATGGATTAAGCTGTGCCCATAGGTACTACCAGGGCACCTGGTCCAGATAGACGGGTAGGCTGTGTGAAGGAATGCTTACACATCAGATCGACGTTTTAACTTTAGATACATTTTTTTCTCTAATATGTGGGCTCCAGCTGCCTGATGTGCTCCTTCATAACCATTAGCCATTTATACCATTGGCATCATTAATGTGTTGAGGCCGACGGGAGAAACACGTGTACATGTGGCGTTTGTTCTTCTCTGGCTGCTCTTTCCTTCAAGCATGGCTGACCCGAGCAGCGTTCTAGCTGCTTTCATCCCTGCTGCAATACTATTGGCCGTTCACGCGTCCAACGTCATCAACACGATGACGCGGACATGATCAGCCAGTTTATCGCTCCCGGCCATGCAGCCCATGGCAGCAGCGTGGCGCTGGGAGAGGCGACAAGTCAGGAGAACAGCTTACATTGACGAAGTAAGTGGGGGGATCCTCTGGGCTCAGTCGGTCCATCTCGTGTGATGTGGGCCCGGATGGTCCGGCCCGCACATCAAGAGACGCTGGCTACAGCGATACCACGCTTGGGTGGAATACCCCGATACCTATCCCCAGAGAGCGGATGTATTTCCGGTCCCTTGTACACCGCAATGGCGGTTCTTTTAAGCTCACCTTTTTCCATATTCCAGTGACTAACAAGTATTTTATAGGAAAGAATTATATTCATGTCCTTCTCTTTTTCTATTTTATTTTGAACATTACCAGTTTGTGACTATAGGGAGCTGTCCTCGCTCCCCTGCCAGTTCAAGCTCTGTGACTAGAAAACTCAGTAAGGTACGCCGAGTGTCTGTGTGTGTGGCACCTCACCAAGTGACGATGGTCCGGCATTTTTAACAGTTTTTTTTCACTACATGAGCACTACATTATGCTCAGGCTGGGGTTAAGGACCACACATTTGTTGTGGTGTGTCCGAATCTTAAATTTAAGAACCCTTTTGGTCGCATTTATAAACTAGAGGGGCACAACCACTTTTATTTTCAACTGTGTTTGTATGTGTTTTTTAATGTTCTATACCATGGGCACGTGAGACAGTCGTGTTCATATTTATACATTTTTTCATTGTTTACAGGTTACTCAGTGGGAGTAAGTTCCTCCTCCACCAGACCTGAGCATTATATCAGGGTCAGACTAGGCTCTACTCTACAAAGAAGGAGGTAGGGATAGTTCTGTAAGGATCTTTTTTACAGATGATGAAAGCCGGGAATTTCATTTTAGTCAGCTGAAACATGTCGACATCTAGCAAAGTGGAGGGGTAGGTGGGCCATTACCTTCCACCATACCACCATCCACGGGTCTTGGATTGACCTTTTTAACTAGACCAGGGAATCCAATATTAAAGGGATTACTTAGGAGATCCCGTGGTCTACTTTTAATTTTGCTCTGCACTCTTTTTCCTGATCCCGCACATTGTTTCTTCTGTGTTGTGTGCCGTCTTCCCCCTCCCTATTGCTACACCTCCAGCGTTGGCTTGAGCGGAGGTGTGTTAGCAGCCCTATGATGAAGCATGCCACAGATTTCTGTGGGTGAGGGCAGTATTAACACATGTGTGAGTTGTCCCTTTTTCTTTCTTCTTAGCGACCAGACTTAATAAGCCCCATTTCTTTTTGTGTGTAGAGGTATCTTTTGGAGGGCGAAGTGGGGCATTTCCTCCTACCCCTTAATTTTGTGTGTTGCAATGTCCTAAATATAACTACCTACTGGCGACCGACAGTAGGTATTATATATATGTATGTATGTATATATATTACCGACTGGCGGTTGCAAGTAAGTAGTTATAGGTAGAACCTTGTTTCCATTCCAAAAACGTTTTTTCTTTTGCCAATATCTTTGGCGCCGTGTGACGAATCCACACTAATTTTCAAAACTAATGGCACGCTCAGGTCAGCTCCTGTCTTGAAAGTTTCGGGGTGATTCGTCAAGCAGGGCCGAGAAAAAAGGGGGGTCCCAAAAGGCGTTTTTTTCATGTTAATTTCCATAGGAAACTTTAGACAACGCTACAGCCCAAACCACTGAACGGAATTACACCAAATTTGGCAAAAAAGTAGCTTTTGGTTCAGAAAGCAACCTTTTTTTTAAAATGGTGTAAATCCCTTCAGTAGCTCCTTAGAAATTCATATACAAAAAAATATTAGTATCTGGTGACCGCTGTGGATTCGCGAACCCTCCCGATCACAAGCTTGATTCTAATTGGCTGCCAACACTTTAAACCAGGAAGTTTTGGCAGCCATTTTGTGTCTCGGCTGAACCGAGTCACAAGAAAAAAGTTCAAAAAATAAGACAAGGGGGCAGGGTAGAAACACCCTGACCCACTGGGCCTGCTCTAGGGGCCCTAGGGACCACCACCTCCCCGGAGCTATGTTAATGATTTGCGGGGGCCATGCAGGCCCCCTCAGCCCCGGGGACCGCACCTCCTGGGGTTTTTTTCTAATAAAAAAGGCATGGGGGGCTCCTGTACACCCCCACACTGCTCTGGGGACCGCCACCTCCCCGGGGCCTTAATATTTCAAATCCGCAGCCCCAGGGACCACCACTTCCTTGGGGCTTTTTTTTTATTTACAAGGTGTGGGGGGGTTCCTGCCCCCCCACACTTCCCTGGGGACCACCAACTCCCTGGGGCATAGAATATGTAAATAAGGGGGTCTGTTGTGGACTCGCGGGGACCACCACCACCCCGGGGCCTTCAAACATGCTGGGAGGGGGGCCGCGCGGCCCACACCTCCAGGAGTCCTCTATGGCCCTGGGGACCACCACACCCCAGGGCCAGTTCCAGCCATGACCCTGGGTGCCAATCCCCGGGACATTTCAGTTTGCTATGGCATTGCGGGAGCACTGCTCCCGCCCTGCCATAGCAAACATCTGCTTTGCTTCATGGAAGTGAGAGCAGGAAAACTGCTCTCGCTTCCATGAAGTGAAGCAGAATTGCTTTTGGACAAAGGGAGCTGCATGCCGAAAATGGCCTGAGAGGGGTGCCACCCTCCCGTTTTAATTTGTTTAAAAAAATAAATAAGGCCGCGCCCCAGGGGATGGGGTCCACAGGGTCAAAAATGTTCACATGGGTTATGCATCTGAAGATCCTAGACGTATAAAACACAGGTATTCATCTATTTGCATGTTTCTTTTATATATGATGCCACTAGCAAAATGTACAGACACATGCATGCATTCTTGGAGGAATATGGTGAGAGTTACAACAGACACATGCGAAGGGTTGCTGATTTATATTTGGCTAGGCCCAACATTCTGAATAGTCACTGAATAGTTAAGCTGCAGCACAAAAGTGAGGTTTTAGACATGTTGGCAGAGGGATTAATGAGTAGGCTGCTTCATATGAGTCTGTGGAAAGGTACACTTGAAGTATGCCGCATAAATTTAGGTGTCTGCTTGAAATGGGAAGAGCAGTCTGTCAAGTTTAAAGGACTGCATGGTCTTGTGACTGAGGTATGTGTCTAATTGTAGATGTATTTCCACACGTGTTATCTGAAGAAGCTAGATGTATAAAACACAAGTATACATCTATTTGTATGTTTCTTTTATATATGATGCCACTAGCAAAAGGTACAGACACATGCATGCATGCTTTCAGGAATATGGTAAGAGTTACAACATACACATGCGAAGGTTTGCTACTTTATATTTGGCTAGGCCCAACACCCTGAGTAGTCGCTGAATAGTGAAGCTGAAACACAAAAGTGAGGTTTCAGACATGTTGGCAGAGGGATTGGTGATTAGGCTACTTTGTATGAGTCTGTGGAAAGGTACACATGAAGTATGCCGCATAAATCTAGGTGTCTGCTTGAATGGTAAGTGCAGTCTGTCAAGTTTAAAGGACTTCATGATTTTGTGACTGAGGTATGTCTGTATTTGAAAATGTACTCATATGTGTTATGCATCTGAAGATGCTAGACGTATAAAACACAGGTATACGACTATTTCTATGTTTGTTTTGTATATGATGTCACTAGCAAAAGGTACAGACACATGCATGCATGCTTTCAGGAATATGGTGAGTCTTACAGCACACACATGCAAAGGGTTGCTGCTTTATATTTGGCTAGGTGCAACACCCTAACTAGTCACAGAATAGTGAAGCTGAAGCACAAAAGTGAGGTTTAGGAGAGGTTGGCAGATGGATTAGGCTACTTTGTATGAGTCTGTGGAAAGGTACACTTGAAGTACGCCGCATAAATCTAGGTGTCTGTTTGAAATGTGAAGTGCAGTCTGTCAAGTTTTAAGGTCTGCATAGTTTTGTGACTGAGGTATGTCTCTACTTCCACATGTATTCTCATATGTGTTATGCATCTGAGGATGCTAGACGTATAAAAGACAGGTATACATCTATTTGGATGCTTCTTTTATATATGATACCACTAGTAAAAGGTACAGACACATGCATACATGCTTTCAGGAATATGGTGAGACTTACAACAGACACATGCGAAGGGTTGCCGCTTTATATTTTGGTAGGCCAAACACCCTGAGTAGTCGCAGAATAGTGAAGCTGAAGCACAAAGGGAGGTTTAAGACATTTTGGCAGCGAGATTAGTGATTAGGCTACTTTGTATGAGTCTGTGGCAAGGTACACTTGAAATATGCCGCATAAATCTAGGTGTCTGTTTGAAATGTGAAATGCAGTCTGTCAAGTTTTAAGGTATGCATGATTTTGTGACTGAGGCATGTCTCTACTTGCAAATGTATTCTCACACGTGTTACACATCTGAAGATGCTAGACATATAAAACTCAGGTATACATCTATTTGTATATTTCTTTTATATACGAGGCCACTAGTAAAAGGTACAGCCACATGCATACATGCTTGCAGGAATATGGTGAGACTTACAATAGACACATGCGAAGGGTTGCTGCTTTATATTTGGATGGGCCCAACACCCTGAGTAGTAGTAGAATGGTGAAGCTGCAGCACAAAAGTGAGGTTTAAGACATGTTGGCAGGGGGGCGTGGCTTCAGCGCCTGAGAGGATGGCCGCTGCTCCCTGAGGCTCCATGGCGGTGCGGTGAGAGGAGGCGATTTTCGGACGTCGCCATTTCTTCTTTCGCTGCCATAATGACAGCAAGTTGAAAGGAAGCTCTCCTGTCCCCAGTGCGGCGCTTCAAATTATCGGGGGTGAGCATTTTGCATTTATTCATACGCTGACTTCATTTCAGTCAGCTAGAGCTCACGGCCGCCATTTTGAAGACAGTTTGAGCGCTAATCTCGCTCGATTTTTGTTTTAAGCCTGGCGGTTGCACAATTCCTGCAGAATGGATGCTCCCCTTGTCTAACAGTTGGCTAATGCTTCTCCTAGCCATTTTCATTATTTTTGGCTCATTTTTTCGCTGTTTTTGTCATTTTGGCTGCATTATCTTTGTTTCTGGAGTCCTGGATTATCTTTACATCTACTGTGTATCCTTATGTATTTTACCATAAGGGTGATGAATCCTACTAGCAATATTGGACTTTGTGAGATTTTTCTTGAGGAAGAGTGCCCTTATTTTTCAATCTGATATTCCTATTCATGGCAAATTGGGGATGTTATACTATGAACAACTTCTGAATTCGCTTCAACTTTTTGAATGGGACTCTTTTCTTTGAACATTGTTCTATGCTCAACGCTTGTGTAGTATGTGACTACATTCCACCTATTTTGATGTCTTGGGACTTTCGCTATTTTGTTTAACTTTTATCCGAAAGTTACTTTTCCCATTTGGCATTATCCAGCTCTTTTCCAAACACTTCAACGTTATCAATCAACATTTTTAAGAGGACGTTCGCATCATTGGTGTACAGCTCTTATGGCGAAGGCACGAGTTACCCGTGGTGCAACCTCTTCCCTTGATCCAGCTTCTTTGGTTGATTATAATCCTTTCAATATTCTACAGGATAACATGGAGGAGTCTGATTCCAATTCCATTTCTTCCGCCGTAAGTGGAACTACTCCTACTACTACACGAGTCACACCCAAACAAATCTCTAAACTACCTCCTGCTTCATCAATGGCAACAGGGAAACGGGTCAAGAAAGATCCTCCTTCCCCATCCAGCTCTCCAACATCTATATCTATGGAACTACTTCTGGATGAAATCCGTGCTCTCAAACCTTATATGACAGAAACAAATGCTCGTCTCCAAAGTATTGAAGATAATTGGTCTCATACCAATCAAAAAGTTCTTCATTTGGAGAATTGAGTAGAGTCTGTTCAAGTGATTGTCAACCAAGTACCTTCCATGCATCAGGAAATCTCACGTCTCCAACAACAAGTGGAAAACTTGGAAAATAGAAGTAGGAGTAACAATCTACGCATTTATGGCCTTGTGGAGGGTCTTGAGGGCTCTGATCCTCTTGTTTTCTTTCAAACTTTCCTCCCAAAGCTTCTAAACATTACAGATTCTCCACCTTTGAATAGCCAAAGAGCTCATCGTCTGGGTCGTGTTCCACAAAGTTCTTCAGCATCATCTAAACCAAGAGGCGGTATCTTGTACTTTTTGGAATATACTGATTTACTTAGGGTGTTACAAGCAGCCAAACTTAAAGGAAAAATTTCTTGGCAAGGCTCTAACCTGTTTTTTGCTCAGGATTATGCAAAAGCGACTGCAGATCGTCGGAAGCAGTTTCTAGATATGAGACCTGCACTTCGTAACCTGAATGCCATATATGGTTTGTTTCACCCCTGCCTCTTTAAAGTGACTTACAAAAACTAAACTACTAACTACGAAGATCCTGCTCTACTACAGCGCTTTTTGGATACCTGCAGGGAGGAAGATATGGACTTCCCTCGCTCTTCGTTGAATTGAATGTTGTTGTTTAATATTGTTGTTTTCCATTTTTCTCCCCTATTTTCATATCTTTTTAGTTTGCTTGTTTGTTGATGATGTGACATGTTGTTTTATTGGTTCCATTTCCTTGGATTGGTTTGTTCTGTTTTATTCTGTTGTCATCCGTTTCCCTCTAACTGTTAACTGTTATCTCTTTCGGTTCATATGGTTATACAATGTATTCTTTTTCTTTTAACACTAGGTAGAATTTCCATGGTCTCCTGATTTTATGGCCGTTCCCCAGTCTGGTTGTCCGCCTCCTTTTCCCGTCTTCGTCCTGGAGCTTTTCGAGTGGCTGTCTTCCTTATGTGGCTCCACAACCCCCATTTTTCATTGTATGTTCGTGGTATGTCTTTTTATTTTCTCTTTACTTTTTCATCTTCCTGTCCTCTTCTGATCTTTCTTCTTGAATATATATGCATTTCCTCCTTCTTTTCCCTACTGTTTTGTTCTTCTTTTCTCCTTCCTTCTCTTCCCTTTGTTTTTATCTTTTTTCATACAATTTCTATATTCTCCCTCTCATCCATTCTTCTCTCACTATTTATCTGGTGGCCTTCTCCTTCTTTTCTTACTATTACTAATTTCTTGCTTCATTATGATATTCCTACCTTCTTTGTATGGCCTCTATGCATAGTACTTTTCTTCTTGGTTTCTTCTTTTTAGACACATATTTATGATGTGTTTTGATATTTTACTTTTTGCATTTCATACTAAGTTTTATTCAAAGTTTTTGCTTATGTAAATGTCGTTAAAAGTTATATCCTGGAATGTTAAAGGTTTGGGTTCCCCCATCAAGCATCAACGAGTTTTAACACACATTGCTGGATTAAAAGGTGATATAGTTTTACTTCAATAAATTCACGTAACAAGCAAAGAAATTTCCAAACTTCAACGTCAATGGGTGGGTCATGTTTATGCATCACCGGGTTCAGGCAAACGGAATGGTGTAGCTATCCTTTGTCATAAACGTTTAGATATTCAACTTTTGCGTCAAGATGCTGATTCTGTAGGCAGATGGGTTTCAGTTTCGCTACTTGTTAATAAAATTCCTCTAACTATTTTTAATGTATATGCACCCACCACCCCAGATAAACTCTTCTGGCCTCAGATTTTATCTAAATTGATGTTATGTACTTATGATTATTTACTGTTGGGAGGAGATTGTAATATATTTGTAGACCCCTTCCTAGTTAGATGTTCCAAGTCCAAATTTATCCCCTCTACCATGCACACTCAATTTACGTCTACCTTATCTCAAAGGTCCCTAGTTGATTCTTGGAGACTATGTCACCCCACTCTCCAAGAATACTCATTTTTTCCACCCGTTCATTCCTCACAATCTCGTATAGATTACATATTTATCTCAAAAGCCCTTACTCAACATATTTCCCACTCCGACATAGGATCTATACTAATCTCAGATCATGCCCCTATAACCTTAGTTTTAGACTTACTCCCTCCCATTAAAGGAACTAGGAGATGGAGATTTAATAATGCCCTTCTCTTAGATCCTAATTTTACTCCTGCCTTTCAGGCATTTGCAGACAATTTCTCATTAGAAAATGAATCTCCTCTTACCTCTCCCCCTCTCATTTGGGACACATTCAAAGCTGATTCTAGAGATTTCATTATTTCATATGTAGCCCAAAAGAGGAGAGCATCAATATGTAGCCTCAGGATGTGCCGCACTCGATCCCTGTGGGCAGGATACTTTCCCAGCGAGGTTTGATTCCAGCCAGGGGACAGTTGGGGTGGGGAACCTGTTTTTAGTTCTGAACAGTAAAGGGGGCAAGTTAGAGAGAGACTCAGTTTTAGGGCAGCCTGGTATTAGACCAATAAAGAATATTGGACCAGGAGTCGGGCAAGTGAGCAGGACCTTAATTTTTGTCTCTTTCTTTGAAACTGAACCAATGTTATTGAATAGAAGTGCTCTCCTACAGATATTAACAGAAATAAAGGATTTGGGATTAATAACTAGTAAAGATATTGAGTTGGTCTACTTAGACTGGAGGAGCGCTCCCCAAGCACTAGAGCTACATTTTCATCAGGGGTAGTGTCAGCACTGGTTATAGCTAATGCGGACTGCTTTAGGAAAAAGAGGTATAGATGTGATCCCTAGTGTACCCCCTTGCCGAGTTCCATCAGAAAGCTTAGGAACGATTCATCAGATGCAAGGGAATGGATTCCCTAATAATAGGGGCGTAAATATCCCCATAAACCTTAAAGATATAGAAATAACAGTAGGAAGAAACCTAGGAGATAGAGCAATTAATATTTTAGCACCTGCAGTCCGATGGCCCCCTAGTGCTAATGGGGAGGATGAGGTAGCAAAGTGGAGTTGGGTTGCAGGTACATTGAATGGGTCAAAAACAACTACCACAAAGCCCATAGTGCGGGGGTAGCTAATTGGGAAACATTATATCCTGGAATGTGGCGGGGGTAGGAAAATCGAGTTATAAGCTTAAATCATTATTAGAATTAGACCCCAAAATAATTTGCCTCCAGGAAACGTGGATGGGGGAAGAGTTTCAGTTTGAGAATTTTTATGTGTACTGTAGTACAGCAAAAAAATCTGTAAAAGGGCATGTAAGTGGAGGTTTAGCTATTTTACTTAGCTGTGACATAGTATGGGATCCTGTGATCTATATGCATCCATCAAAATGCTGTATTGGAGCAAAGTTGAGGATAGGTGAAGATAACTTGGGGCAAGCGATTTTTCTTTTACTGATAAATGTGTATATTCCCCCTGGGAGAGCGTCAAACGTACTGGTCGACTCTATCTGTACTTTTGTGCAAAGGTTAAGTAACAACGAAGAATGCTCACGTATAATGATGGTAGGTGACTTTAACGCCAAATTATCCAATAGTGCAGTCATGTCTTTTTCTAATCCGGAACTGGAGGAGGTATGGGCTATCCCAGATTCTGTACTGCCGGTCCATTTAAAGTCGGATAAACAAGGCCTGTTACTTTTGCAAAATTTTAGAAGCTTAGACCTTGTAACGTTAAACGGTAGATTCCCGGAGGACTCCCCCGCAGCTTACACCTTTCGTGGGACACATGGTCACTCTTTAATTGATTATATGGCAGTTTCTCTTCAATTATTTAATGTATGTACACAATTCAAGGTATCTACCACAAAGATGAGTGACCATAATATTTTAGTTGTAAAAATGGACATAGAAATCGAGAAGCCTGAACTTTGGAATCAGAGGGATGAAAATGTCTCTTATAATCGTAATAATGGGCGTACTTGCTGGTCAAATAATTTGCTTCCAAATTTTAAGAGGGTCCTTGAGAATACTGCCTTTATTCTCAGTCAAGAAACACCAGTTCAGAGGTTCGAGAGAGTCTTGGCTGCAATTAGAACTTTCGGAAGAAAGAAGCAAGTTTTTAGTTTTACTCCATTAGTAATAATACCATGGGAAATTAAAAAACTGAATCGGGAAATTAATGGTTTAATTAGAGACCAATTTAGGGTGCTCACGACACAAAGGCAGAGAGAAATAAGTAGGCTAAAACAGGTACGGAAAAGGAAAATATCATCGGATCGAAGGAGGGCTGAAGACGAAAAATGGGTTAGACTTCGAGAGGTGGCTCTTTCCGGGGATACTAGGAAGTATTGGGCACTGATTGCAAAATTCTGTGATGGGAGAGAGAAGTCAAAACCCATTTTAATCCCAGAAGCAGAATGGTCCATATACATTTCCCAGCTCTATGCTTTAAATCTCATAGTTGGACAGATCCAAGAGATTAGTACCACTCCAACTACGGAGGGCGATTATGGTGCACCATCATGCATGGAGATTGAGGGTTACATTAAAGGGGCAAGATATTCCAGCGCAATGGGCCCAGATGATGTACCAGTAGCCATAATAAAACAGGATTGTGAAGAATGGGCAAAATGTTTGCATCCGTTGTTTGTCCATTGTTATACCTATGGGGATATTCCACAATCCTGGAAGGGAAGTATACTTGTTCCGTTATATAAAAAGGGTCCAAAAATTCCCCGGCCAGTTTTAGACAGATTTCGCTTCTGGATGCAACCGGGAAACTGTTTGCAAAGAGTATTCTCACTCATCTTCAAGAGTGGGCATTTGGAAATAACTATATTCCTTTGGAACAAACAGGATTCCGTAAGAATAGTGGCACACTGGATAATATCTCTATTTTGCAAACTTTAAATGAAAAATATCCAGTAAGTCGGGGTGTGCCGTTATACTCGGCTTTTATAGATTTTTCCACAGCATTCAATAGGGTAGATCGGGGGAAGCTGTGGAGGAAATTGGTTACTATGGGGATACCAGGGAATCTTTTAAGATTAATAATTGCTCTCCACTCTTCTACCTGGACTAGGGTATTATTGGGGGGAACACAAGGTCTTTCGAAGAAAATAGTAACCAACAATGGGTTGAAGCAGGGGTGCCTTTTGGCCCCTTTACTCTTCTCTATCTACATTAATGATCTGCCAAGAAGAGTGGGCCTTAGTAAAGGGGATCCCCCTAAATTAGGAAACTTAGAGTTGAGCTGTCTGCTATATGCAGATGATGCAATAATAATGGATTTAACTCCAATTGGACTGCAAAGACGACTTGCTGAGTTAATTAGGTACACAGAAGAGTATTATCTAAAAATAAATATTTTAAAAAGCAAAGTTATGATTTTTAGTTATCAAGGTTGTAAGGTCAGAAAAAATTTGAACTGGTTCCTGGGAAAAGAAAAATTGGAAGTAGTAAAATTTTTTCAATACTTAGGAAAAATATTTACAAATAGGTGCTCAGCTACTAGACATATGGACCATTGCAAAGGTAAAACGATTTCACAAGCCTTTGCAATTAATCGTCTGTACACACACTGTGGGAAAAGACATTTTTCACACATTATTTCGGTCTATAAAATAAAGATCCCACCAACCCTGAGCTACGCCAGTGAAACAATTGATGCACAAGAGTGGGCCAAATTCGAGACAGTGGATGGAAAAATCTGGCGCCAAATATGTAATTTGAATCACGCAGCACCGATTGCAGCGCTTAGGCTCGAATTTGGTCTTCTTTCTACATATGTGCTATCAATGGCCGTGTGCTTAAGATGGTGTAATGCACTGATAAATAGCTCTGAGAATTTGCTAAGGGTGGCGCTGTACAGAGAAATATTTGTAAATATGAAGGAAAAAAGTGCTATTTTTAGGAATAATTTAAAAGCATTATTAATGTTTGGGTTAGATATGGATGGGGTGGTGGTTCTGTGTAAAAGGGCCTTGAAAAGTATAATTAAGAGAACAATCTACGGGGTTTCTCGTGAAAGAGATATTAAAATGTGGATTGTATTGAGGGGAGCAGTAATGTCAAAAATCCCCAACCTTATGTCTTATGGAATCTTAAACACGGAGTGCGCAGGGTGATTTTGCTACTGAGATTGAATTTAATCCCCCTAAGAATTGTAACAGGATCTTGGGAGGGTATTCCTAGACATGAAAGGTATTGTCATTTATGTAATTCCTGTATACAACATTTGAATCATGTTTTATTTGTTTGTCCCGCATTACAATCAATACGTCGTAGACATTTAAGGAATTGTTTTTTGTTTTAAATTTTTTAGCTTTTTTAAACAATTTTTAAACATATATTAAGGTCGGAAAGATCTTTTTATTATATATGTTTAGAGCACTTGCACTTTATCTTGATCTCTCGGTCTTTATGACCGATTAGTTATGTTTACAACTGAGTATGTGCACTTTTACAAAATTTTTCTGCTGCTAGTTACTCGCTAGTAAAGATCTTCTTAATACGTATGTACAGAGCACTTGCACTTTTTCTCGTCCTTCCGGTCTTTATGACTGATTTATTATGTTTACAATTAAGCATGCACATTTTTTCAAACGTTCTTCGCTGCTAGTTACTCATTTTTAGGATCCCGAGCACTTTATTAAATTTGCTCTGCTGCTAAATTATCATGTATTAGACGATTTTTGCCCAATTTATTAGGTTGGAATTAAGCGTGGGCACTATTATAAACTTTTTTTTTTTTCTCTCTTCTAGTTACTTATCCTTTAGGATCTGAAGCACTTTACTAAATCCCTGTTTTGCTGCTAAACAATTGTGTACTTTATAAAAAAAAAAAAAAATTAAAAAAAGGCGAGTTTATGGTATTGAACTACTTTGCACTGTTATTATGCTGCTGGTTATACAGTACGGATTAGTGAATAGATCAATTATTTTTTATTTCGTTCATGATCTAGTACTGTATAGTGAATTTTAAATTTTTGTATGTTATAATAAGTTTTTATCATTGAATGTTTTAGGATAGTATTAGATTAGAAATGTGCATACATCTGTAAGAATACATGTATGATAATTCGATTATTTAAGGTTCAACCCTTCTTGCATTGAAAACATCAAGACCGACTGCTTCTGCTATGTTCATTCGTGCTTTTAGATGAAAATGATAACTTGAATTTACATTGGAAATTTTAGTGGAATGAAATGTGTTTTTAAGATGTATCTTTATGTGGAATTCTGCGGAATTCTAAATCATAATAAATAAATTGAATTGAGAGCATCTGCCCAAATCAGAAATTCGCTTACTTCACGTATTAAGCAACTTCACGTATTAAGCAACTAGAACATTCTTACTACTCTACAAAAGCCCCCTCTGACTTGACTGAACTTATCAAAGCCAAGTTTACCTTTAACAAACTTTCTACTGAATCTGCCAATTTATATTTACTTAAGTCTAGTGCTAAATATTATAGTGCACAAAATAAAGCGGGAAATCTTCTTGCCAATTATCTCAAAGTTAAAAAAGAGCGCACCAATATTGAATCTATTTCAACTTCATCCAACACTACAGTCCACAAAAACGAAGATATTCTTTTAGAATTTTCCAATTTTTATCAACAGCTTTATACCCCTGAATCTCCTTCTCAACAGGCTGATATTGATCGTTATCTATCCTCTATTCCTCCACCTTCATCCCTTAATGTAGATTTTTCCTTTTGGAAAAAGATATTCAGACTACTGATATTCTTACTGCTATTCAAGCTATTAAAAAAGGCAAGGCTCCCGGCCCGGATGGGTTTACCATTGAATTTTATTCACACTTCTCCCCTTTCCTTCTTCCCAAATTACACCAGTTATTTACATATTTTATTTCTACTAAAAAATCAGAAGGATCTTTTCAAGAAGCGCTGATCTGCCTTCTCCCAAAAGAAAACAAAGATCACACACTCTGTAAGAATTCCAGACCTATTTCTTTAATTAACTTGGATTACAAAATCTTTGCAAAAATTCTCGCCCTTCGTTTAGATTCCTTTTTGCCTCAATTGATTTGAAAGGAACAATGTGGTTTCATTAAAGGTCGTCATTTATCGGATAATACTAGATTGTTTTTTAACGTCCTAAGTAAATCTAAATCGTATTAAAAATCTTTAGCAGCAATCTCATTAGATGCTGAAAAAGCTTTTGATAGGGTTAGTTGGTCCTTTATTTTTTCTGCCCTTACTTGGTTCGGTTTCGGCCCTAAATTCATTAATTATGCCTCTTTACTTTATTCCTCTCCCAGGTCCTTTATTTTAGCTAATGGTCTTGTCTCCCCTTCGTTCCCCCTTCTTCGAGGAGTTCGGCAAGGATGCCCTTTATCTCCACTTTTATTTATCCTTTCCCTAGAGCCTTTTTTAACAAAAATTCGATCGAACGTAAACATTACTGGTTTTTCTTATGGAACTAATCAGTTAAAAATCTCAGCATACGCAGATGATATTTTGTTATTCATTTCAAACCCACAATCCTCTTTGCCAGCTTTCTTATCAGAAGTAACTGATTTTGCCCTTGTTTCAGGCTACAAGCTTAATGCTGACAAATGTGAGATCCTTCCTCTGAACAAGCTATGTTTTCAAGCTGATTTCTTGTCTTCTTCTTTTCATTGGAATCCAGTTAAAATAAAATATCTTGGAATTTGGTTTACTCCTTCTATTAAAGATACTGTTGCTTTAAACTTGAAAGAATTACAAACTACTTTACGTTCTTCTACTTCTCGCTGGCACCCCTTATTTTTATCCTGGTGGGGCAGATTAGATTCTATAAAAATGATGCTTGTTCCAGTAATATTGTTCTACCTATCAAATATACCCATTAATATTCTTAAATCTTTTTACAAAACTATATATAACATCCTTTCAAATTTTTTATGGCATAATAAACCTCCTAGGATATCTCTTAATAAACTTAAAAAACCTAAACACATGGGTGGAGTTAACTTTCCGATTTTTACTCTTATCACTCCTCATTTTTTCTTAAAAATTCCTCCTTCTTATTATCTGAGTGTGTCATTGATTCTCAACTTTCCCCTTTGTGGGTTGACATCGAGAGAACCTTTTTTCATCCTTTCTCTTTCGAAGAATTTATTTCTCTTTCTCATGTACCTTTGTCGTTTTCTCTACCTATTCTTAAAAATACTCGGAAACTGTTCCAACCACTTTTTTCATCTGCTTTAGATGAACATGCACAATTTATGAACTCATCCATCTGGTACAATAAACATATTAAACTCAACAATAAATATATTTTTTGGAAAGAGTAGTTATCCTATGGTCTCAAATGGACTTACCAACTTTTTCAAGATGGTGTTTGTATACCATTTTCGGTATTGCAATCTCACTTTTCTCTTCCCTCCTCATTTCATTCCAAATACTTATCTTTAACAGCAGTTGCTCAGACCTCTTATAATTCTCTCTCCATCTCTCATACTCCTACTCCTTTTTCCCCTATTACCGCATCATTTCTAAGTAATTCTCCTTCGGCTTCTCAAGTATATAAAAAATGAATGGATATCCCGGTGTCTCGTAATAAATTCGAAGTTCAATGTAGCTGGGTATCTGATTTGGGTACATCTTTCCCTATTCCACTGTGGAATAAAATCTGGACTAAAGTGAGGAGATCTTCTAAAGTAGCTAATACTACTCAAACTTTATTCTTTATTTATAATAGACTACTCATCACTCCAGCTAAACCACATAAGATCGACTCTAACACTACATCTTCTTGTTGGTCATGTACTGCTCCGTTAGCAGATCTTAAACATATGCTTTTTAACTGTCCACATCATTTGTCATTCCCATATTCCCTTTTCTTTTTCACACATTTTCCTAGGTAGTGTCTCTGAAGTTTGGTCTCCATCTTTTCATATTATTGATTTGCTCATAGCTGTTGCATTTCAGCAGATCACTAAATCATGGAAAGACACCTCAACAGTATCTTTTAAAGCATGGTGGTATGGTGTTTGCTATAATCATAGACTTGACAGAGCTTATGTACATCCAGTCTCACTTGCCATTAAAAGAGAAGCTCTGTGGATGCCTGTTACTGAATTCTTAAATACTTCTGCTAAAAAACTGCCATTGCATAACCCCTGCACTGAAGAGGCACCCAAACCCCTTGAATTTATACTTACTGCTGTTTTATTTAAAATGTATCTTATGGTCATAGAATATTTCAATGTTTGTTATATTAAGTATAAAATGGATGTTCCTCCCCTTCCCTCTTATTTTTCTATCTTTTTCTCTCTCCATTCTTTTTTCTTTCTTATCCCTTTCTCTTTTTCCTTCCCATTTTTTCTATTCTTTTTATAATGATATTTTATACAGATATGTAACTTTTTGTTCACTGTATTTCATCTTATGCTTATATCAAATAAAAATTCCTTAAACTGAAAAAGACATGTTGGCAGAGGGATTAGTGATTAGGCTACTTTGTATGAGTCTGTGGAATGGTATACTTGAAGTATGCCGCATAAATCTAGGTGTCTATTTGAAATGTGAAGTGCAGTCTGTTAAGTTTTAAGGTCTGCATGGTCTTGTGACTGAGGTATGTTTCTACTTGCACATGTATTCTCATATATGTTATTCAACTGACGATGCTAGACGTATAAAAGACAGGTATACATCTATTTGTATGTTACTTTTATATATGATATCACTAGCAAAAGGTACAGACACATCCATGCATGCTTTGAGGAATATGGTGAGAGTCACAACAGACAAATGCGAAGGGTTGCTGCTTTATATTTGGGTAGGCCCAACACTCTCAGTAGTTGGAGAATGGTGAAGCTGCAGAACAAAAGTGAGGTTTAAGACATGTTGGCAGAGGGATTAGTGATTAGGCTAATTTTATGAGTCTGTGGAAAGGTACACTTGAGGTACGCCGCATAAATCTAGGTGTCTGTTTAAAATGTGAAGTGCAGTCTGTCGAGTTTTAAGGTCTGCATGGTTTTGTGGCTGAGGTATGTCTCTACTTGCACATGTATTCTCATACGTGTTATTCATCTGAATATGCTAGACATATAAAAGACAGGTATACATGTATTTGTATGTTTCTTTTATATATGATACCACTAGCAAAATGTACAGACACAGGCATACATGCTTTCAGGAATATGGTGAGAGATACAACAGAGACATGCGAAGGTTGCTGCTTTATATTTGGCTAGGCCCAGTACTCTGAGTAGTCGCTGAATAGTGAAGCAACAGCACAAAAGTGAGGTATAAGTCATGGTGGCAGAGGGATTACTGATTAGACTAGTTCGTATGAGTCTGTGGAAAGGTACACTTGAAGCACGCCGCATAACTTTAGGTGTCTCCTTGAAATGGGAAGTGCAGTCTGTCAAGTTTAGGGGACTTCATGGTCTTGTGACTGAGGTATGTTTCTACTTGCTCATATATTCTCACGTGTTATGCATCTGAAGATGCTAGCCGTATAAAACACAGGTATACATCTATTTGTATGTTTCTTTTATATATAATGCCACTAGCAAAAGGTACAAACACATGCAAGCATGCTTTCAGGAATATGGTGAGAGTTACAACAGACACATGCGAAGGGTTGGTGCTTTCTATTTGGCTAGGCCCAACACTCTCAGTAGTTGCAGAATAGTGAGACTGCAGCACAAAAGTGAGGTTTAAGACATGTTGGCCGAGGGATTAGTGATTAGACTACTTCGTAGGAGTCTGTGGAAAGGTACACTTGAAGCACGCCGCATAACTTTAGGTGTCTCCTTGAAATGGGAAGTGCAGTCTGTCACGTTTAGGGGACTTCATGGTCTTGAGACTGAGGTATTTTTCTACTTCCTCATATATTCTCACATGTGTTATGCCTCTATAGATGCTAGACATATAAACACAGGTATACATCTATTTGTATATTTCTTTTATATATAATGCCACTGGAAAAAGGCACAGACACATACAATCAATCAATCAATCAATCAATCAGGGATTGTAAGCATGCTACTCACCCGTGGGGTCTCTTTGCGCTGAGGGGGGTGGGGGGAGTCAGCAGGTCTGCTTAGCCGAAGAGCCAGGTCTTGAGGGTCTTCCTGAAGGTGTTCAAGGTTGGGGCGCGCCTGATGTCTGCCGGTCTTGGCTGCGATGTGGGAGAAGGATCTTCCGCCTGTTCTGTCTCTGTGGATGCATGGGGTTTCGGCCAGAGCGAGGTTGGTAGATCGGAGGTTTCTCTTGGGTACGTGGAAGTTCATTCTGTCATTGAGGTATTTTGGCCCGTTGTTGTGTAGGCATTTGCAGGCGTTGGTGAGGATCTTGAAGGTGACTCTTTTCTCCACCGGGAGCCAGTGGAGTCTCCCTAGGTGCTGGCTGATGTGTTCGTGCTGGGGGATGTCTAGGATGAGTCTGGCGGCAGCGTTCTGTATTGTCTGGAGTCTGCGGAGTAGGGACTTGTTGATGCCGGTGTAGAGTGCGTTTCCATAGTCCACTCTGCCGGTGATGAGTGCGTGGGTGACCGTCTTTCTTGACTCATGGGGGATCCATTTGAAGGTCTTGCGGAGGATGCGGAGTGTGTTGAAGCAGCTGGAGGTGACGGCGTTGACCTATCGGTTCATCGTGAGTGATGAGTCGAGTACGATGCCAAGGTTCTTGGCATGGTCTGTGGGGGTAGGTGGGCTTCCGAGGGCGGTTGGCCACCAGGTGTTGTCCCATGCCGAGGGGGTGGTTCCAAGAACGAGGACTTCTGTCTTCTCGGAATTGAGCTTCAGGCAGCTGTTGGTCATCCAGACTGCGACATCTTGCATTCCTTTCTGGAAGTTGAGTTTGGCGGTGGTGGGGTCTTTGGTGAGGGAGAGGATGAGCTGGGTATCGTTATCGAAGGATATGAAATTGAGGCTGTGTTGTCGAACGATGGCAGCGAGGTGGGCCATGTAGATGTTGAAGAGGGTCGGGCTCAGAGACGACCCCTGTGGGATTCCACAGGTGATATCCGTGGGATCGGAGAGGAAGGGTGGCAGTCTGATCCTTTGGCTTCTTCCGGTGAGGAATGATCGGATCCAGTCCAGGGCTGTTCCCTGTATGCCGGCGTTGTGTAGTCTGGCAACTATTGTGTGGTGGGAAACGGTGTCGAAGGCCGCTGATAGGTCGAGTAGGATGAGTGCTGCGGAGTGGCCTTGGTCCAGGAGGGTGCAGATGTCGTCTGTGGCGGCGAGTAGGGCGGTCTCGGTGCTGTGGTTGCTTCGGAATCCAGATTGGGACGGGTCAAGGATGGCACTCTCTTTGCTGAATCGTGTCAATTCCCTGTTGATTGTCTTATCTGCAACTTTGGCTGCGATGGGGAGGAGCGAGATGGGCCGGTAGTTCTTTAGGTCGTTGGGGTCCTCCGTGGGTTTCTTGAGCAGGGACCTGACTCTCTGGGAAGGTGCCTGCTTTGAAGGTGGTGTTGATGGTGCGTTGTAGTTCGTGTGCGATGGCGGCCGCAGCTCTGTGGTAGATGTGAGGAGGGCAGGGGTCGGTGGGGGCCCCTGAGTGGATGCCTTTCATGGTTGAGGCGGTGTCTTCGGTCGTGATCGGTGTCCAGTTGGAGATGGTGGGATGGCTGGTGTCTCTAGGGGGCGTGGGTCCGGCCGTGGCGTCTGGTGGGTGGTCGGTGAAGTTGTCGTAGAGGTTTTTGATCTTGAGGTGGAAGTAGGTTCCAAGTTTGTAGCAGAGGTCTTGGGACGGGGTGATGTCTGTGTCTTCGCTGCGTGGGTTGTTGAATTCCTGAATGACAGTGAAGAGTTCCTTGGAGTTGGTCGAGTTGGCGAGGATTTTGTTGTGGATAAAATTCCTCTTGGTGGTTCTGATTTGGTTGTGGTAGTCCGTCATGGCGTCCTTGTATGTGGAGTAGTTTTTGGTTGTCTTGGTGCTTCTCCAGTTCTTCTCCAGGCGTCTGCAGGAGAGCCTGGCTTCTTGAAGATCGGTGGTGAACCAGGCGGCTTTCCTAGGGCACTGTTTGCCGGGGTAGCATAGCGGGGCGAGCTCGTCTGCACAGTTGGAGATCCAGGTGTGGAGTTCTCTGGCTGCGTTGTTTGCGTCGGATGCCCAGGTGTGGTCGTCTCGGGTGAGGGTGGAGTTAAGTTGCTCATCGGTAACCTTGCTCTAGTTCCTTCGTGGTGGGCGCGGGGCAGGTTTGGGTGCCTTGGGTTTGTTGACGGCGACGTGTACGCAGTGGTGGTCGGTCCATGGCGGTTGCGTTGTGTGGCTGAAGTGAATGTTGTTTCCTGCGGCGAAGATGGGGTCGAGGGTGTGTCCTGCTCTTTGGGTTGGTGTGGTGATGAGTTGTTTAAGTCCGATGTCGGTGAGGTTGTCACGGAGGGTGGTGGAGTGGTGGTCATTGGGGTTGTCGAGGTGGAAGTTCAGGTCTCCGATGAGCATGCATGCATGCTTTCAGGAATATGGTGAGAGTTACAACAGACACATGCAAAGGGTTGGTGATTAATATTTGGCTTGGCCCAACACTCTCAGTAGTTGTAAAATAGTGAAGCTGCAGCACAAAAGTGAGGTTTAACACATGTTGGCAGAGGGTTAGTGATTAGACTACTTCGTATGAGTCTGTGGAAAGGTACTCTTGAAGTATGGCACATACATTTAAGTGTCTCCTTGAAATGGGAAGTGCAGTCTGTCAAGTTTAAGGGACTTCAGGGTCTTGTGACTGAGGTATGTTTCTACTTGTGCATATATTCTCGCATGTGTTATGCATCTGAAGATGCTAGACGTTTAAAACACAGGTATACATCTATTTGTATGTTTTTTTCATATATAAAGGCACTAGTAAAAGGTACAGATACATGCATACATGCTTTCAGGAATATGGCGAGAGTTACAACAGACACATGCAAAGGGTTGCTGCTTTATATTTGACTAGGCCCAATACTCTCAGTAGTTGCTGAATAGTTAAGCTGCAGCAAAAAAGTGAGGTTTAAGACATGTTGGCAGAGGTATTAGTGATTAGGCTACCTTGTATGAGTCTGTGGAAAGGTACAATTGAAGTACACCACATAAATGTAGGTGTCTCTATGAAATGGGAAGTGCAGTCTGTCAAGTTTAAACGACTTCATGGTCTTGTGACTGATGTATGTCTCTACTTGTACATGTTTTCTCACACGTATTATGTATCTGAAGATGTTAGATGTATAAAACATAGGTATACATCTATTTGCATGTTTCTTTTATATATGATGCCACTAGCAAAAGGTACAGACACATGCATTAATGCTTTGTGAAACATGGTGAGACTTATAACTATGACATGGGAAGGGTTGCTGTTTTAAATTTGACTAGGTCCAACATTCTGAGTAGTCGGTGAATAGTGAAGCTGCAGCACAAAAGTGAGGTTCAAGACATGTTGGCAGAGGGATTAGTGATTAGGCTACTTCGTATGAGTCTGTGGAATGGTACACTTGAAGTACGCCGCCTAAATTTAGGTGTCTCCTTGAAATGAGAAGTGCATTCTGCCAAGTTTAAGGGACTTCATGGTCTTGTGAATGACGATTGTGTCTACTTTTATATCTATTGTCTGATGTTTTATGCATCTGAAGATGGTAGCTTGAAAACCTGGTCGGTTTGGTTACTGGTAGACAAATCTCTTAGATCTACTCTGTCATTTGGTCCCAGAGCCTGTGATGCCTTCTGAATGAAGGTATTGGTGAGCCTCCCACATAGCTTGTTCAATACCCAGATGCCATGTTTTATGAGCAGAAAGAAATACAGACACTTTTTTTTACACAAATTTAGACAGCATGCGCTTTGAAACACAGGTATTCAACTATATCACTGTTATAAGTCTCACCATATTTCTTAAAGCATACATACATCAGTCTGTGCATTTTTGATACCTGTGTTTCACAGCATATGGTCTCTAAATTTGTGTAAAAAAAGTCTATGTATTCCTCTCAGCTCATAAAACATGGCACCTGAGTATTGAATAGGCTTTTTGAGAGGCTCCATAACACATCAGAGGCTGTGCGACCGAATTATAGAGGAGAACTGAGAGATTTGTCCACTGGTAGCCAAACCAACCAGGTTTTCAAGCTACCATTTTCAGATGAAAAATACATGCGACAATAGATGTAGAAGTAGACACATACCTCACTCACAAGAGCACGCAGAGTTATGAATTTGACAGACTACATTTCTCATTTCAAGCACACACTTAATCTTATACGGACTACTTCAAGTGCACCTTTCCACAAACTAATAGCAAGTAGCCTAATCTCTAATTATTTTGTCAACATGTCTTAAACCTCACTTTTCTGTTGAAGCTTCAGTTTTCACCAACTGCTGAGATTCTTGGGAGTAGCCAAATTTCAAACAGCAATCTGAACCATGTTACTGTTTGAAGGTGCGTGTTCTTGTGACAGGTTTGCTATTGTGTAAAGTGCAAAATTCTAAATAGTAACGTGTTATGGAGACATTTGCAATGTAATTGAAAATATTTGTTTATTTATTGTTATGAATATTAATATATAATTATTTCAAAAGTATACAATTATTTAACAAACTGTTGAAACTTATCTTTGTTTTTCAGATATTTATATTTATTGATAAAAAACATTGAGAATGGGAAAAAAAGATCAAAAGAGAAGACAAGAATAAAAACAGTCCTATTTAAAGGAAAGAGAGAGGAGGAAATTAGATGAAGTGCAAAATGTTACACTGAAGAAAAAGAGTTCTGGTACGAGAACTAAAGAGTTTGTTTAAAGAGTTTTACAGAATGTAAAGCAATTTGAAAATATTGAAAAGAAAAAAAAAGTTCAACAAGAACTCAGAAGGAAAGGAAAGAAGAAATTGACGAAAGAAAATCATGCTATGGGGAAAGAATGCATGTTGAAAGAAGGCTGAAAGAACATAAAGACATAAGGAAGAGAATGTATAGACGTAAAGTACAACAAAATTCATTGAAAGATTGTAAAAAATGTAAAAGAAGATCAGCAGCTTATAAGAAAAAGCAAAAGATTGAAAGTGTAGTAGATAAAGCTTTTGAAATAAAAAGAAAATTATTTATATTAATATTGAAGAGAATCAAAACATTGAATAAAACAATGCTGTTTATGAAGGAGAAAAGCAAAAGAAAAAGAATGGTTAATAGAAATAACTTTTGTCAAATATTCACTGGTGAATGGAAGCACATTTCTAGTATGGAGCCTATGAAGAAAGCTATTTTCAACAGAACATATTAGTACATGCAGTTGGTTCTAGTGGTCAATGCTATGAGATGAAAGATGGTTCTCCGATTCCAAGAGAAAAAATTGTTCCTAGGAATGTAGAAGAAGTAATAGCTGAAGAAGTTCAAGGGAGGCGCACACAAGCTCCTGTATTTAAGTGGGACTGTAGCAGTATTTGCAGTATTCGACAGGAGTCTATTGACATATTACGAATATTGTTACGACAGTATGCAAAAAAAGGTATTAAACTGAAGATTAAGATGTTACAAGGACTAGATCCATGTAAAATAAGAAAATATACTAATTTGCAAGGTCATTCTCTAGCTTGTCTTTCAAGAAAAGTCTGCCAAAGTACTTCTCATCATTTAAGAATGTTAGCTGTACACCACTCTGAATTGCGGAAGTTGGTATGGAGACTGCACTATGTAAAAACTCCTGCGTTATGTTTAAGTGAAATGAAGGCAGCTCTTTTGCATGGTTCTGTATCAGATTTAGATAAAGTTTGGGATGACATACAGTTTCTTTTTTTTGGATCAGAAGACGAATGTAGAGAAACTGTGAGTTTGATAAGTGGAGGTGTTGAAGAACAGGAGGAAGAGATTAGTATTGATGAGATTGCAGAAGAAATGACAAAGTCTAAGACAGTTTCATCTGAAAAACCAAACTTTGTTTGTATTTGTTGTTGTCGTACTCACTATAGAAGTCAAACTATGAATGTTGATTTAAATTTAAAAAGTGAAAAAGAAAATAATGATAAATGGCAGCAATTTGGTGTTTGTTTGTTGGTAGATGGTCAGTTTGAATTGGGTGCTGATCAAGTTATTTGTAAATATTGTTACAACAAATTAAAAGAAAACAAAATGCCAGCTAGAGCAATACATAATAACTTAGAGTTGGTACTTATTCCTCAAGACCTGACTGATTTAAATACATATGAGTCTTTTGTTATTCATTTCAGGCCATAGTTCATATGGAACCTAAAACAGGTAAGCTGCCACCTACAGATTTACAAAAAGGTCTGAAAGGAAGAGTTGTCTACTTACCTTTAGATTTTAAGAAAAACATTGAAACTGTTGGTATAGACATAGAAGAAAATGAGCCTGTAGTTATTCTAGTAAATGGTGTACCAACAAAGAGTCGAAAAATCTGGCAAGAGTTTGTAGATGCTAGTAAACTTCAAAAGGCTACAGTGTACCTGAGACACAATAACATTTATTATAAGAGTGTGAATGTTGATGAAGACTTAATATGCTTAGAAAGTGAAACAGTAATTTCAGCTGGACAAATTGAAAAAGTGGACAAGTGCAGAACTGAGATTTATGAACATTATACAATACATCCTCTGCATTCAAAATAATTGGAAATAGTATTGAGTTATTTCAAATGAAAATAGCAAAGGGAATGTGTATGGGAAAAAAGTTTAGAAGCTCGTTGTTTTCCCCAGCTATTCCCCACTGGAGAAGGTGGACGATTTGATGAATGAGATGTACAGATTCCAGCTTTAGAATACCATTCAACAAGAATATTTTGTGAAGATGCAAGATTTCAGCAGTGCATTCCATATATATTTCATCTTCTGTTTGAAAGCGATTTGTCTGCACTTTCGTATGCAGTGAATCACATATTAAAAACAGGACTTCATTTTCAACATGTTTCTGTAAAAGAGTTCATGAACAAAGTTGAACAAAGAGATGAGAATTTACAATCTCAGTTAATTAATTTGAAGGCGTGTCAACGTGGTACCAATGAGTGTTGGTATCGTTGTCATGGAGAACTTAAATGCATGTTAAGAAACTTAGGTACTCCTACATGGTTTGTAACAGTTAGTTGTGCTGAATATGTGTGGGAAGATTTACTTGAACTTCTATGAGAAGCAAATTCAAATATTAAAAACATTGAATTGAAGACAGCTGGAGAACTGTGTTCATTGGATCCTGTAAATGTGTGCAGATATTTTAATCATAGGTTTCAAGCTATAATATCTTTTATCTGCAATAAAAATAATCCACCTCTTGGAGAGGTAACAGTGTTTTGGGGGAGAAAGGAGTACCAAGCCAGAGGTGCTCCTCATATACACATGCTATTATGGATAAAGAATGCACCAAAATTTGAAACTGATACTGATGAAACTGATTGTCTTTCATCGAACAGTATGTTGCATGTGCCATTCCAAGAGATGGAGGAGAAAAGAGCTTGAGACAACAAGTTTTAAAGTTTCAAAGTCATCGTTGTGGAAAATACTTCCGACGAAAATACAAGTGTAAAGGAACATTTTATACAAAATGTCGTTTTGGATTCCCACGTCCTATAATTTCTAAAGGGAGAGTAAATCGTTTTTTGTCAGCAGGAAGGCATACAATAACTTGGAAATCTCCCAAGAATACATACAACTTAAAAAAAACAGAAGCTTCAAAGTACATTAATGACTACAATCCAGTTATTTTGAAAATGTGGAATGCAAACATGTATATCCAGTATGTTGCAGATAATTCAATTGCTGTAGCTCGCTAAGTTATATCATATGAAAAGACAGAGATGAAAGAAATGTGGGAAGAAATTTCACAAGAGAAAAGTTTTAGCAAGAAATTGTACAGCTTCAGCTTTAAAATGCTTTCCCATCGAGAGATTGGATCCTATGAATGTTCAGATGTCTTGAGTTCAGCTAGTTTATATTCAAAGTCAATAGGAATCATTTGGATAAGTCTGTGTCTTGCCACCACACGAAATAGAGTATTGAAATCTCTACAAAAAAATCAAATACTTAGCAAAGAATGAACCAGAAAGTACAGATATTGTTAAAACTAATATGTTGGATAGATACTATCCCAATAGGAGTCCACATCATGAAAACCTATCTCTCTATGAAATACTTCAACATTACAGCTTTAAAAGAAAAATATGCAGTAATTGGATGTGACAGATGTTTGGTAAAACATGCCAAAGGAAATCTTATTAACCACAGAAAACTCAGTTGCAAAAGTCCAAATAAGAGGGAATTTTTCTATTTAGCACTTCTGCAACTCTTCAAGCCTTGGCGTAGTGAAACAGAATTACTTGGAGATTTTGACTGCTATGAAGATTCTTTTAATGCAAGTAAAGATAGTATTCAGTGCACAATTTTCTCTACATATCTACAAATGTTAAATGATGACATTGAACAAGAAAGTGCTATTGCAGCGGAAATAACTAGAGAAAGTTCTCAAGATAGTCAAAGTTCTGGTCCACTCAGTCAAGATCCACTGGGACAACCAATTATTGAAAATGAAGCAGCAAAAGCCATGAATGCGATAGAAACTGCAATGCAACAAGCACAGCAGGATATTATTCAGTTAGAAAAGTTAGTAGAACAACTAAATATGGAACAGAAAGAAATATATCTACAAGTCAAACAACAGATACAACATGGTTTGCTGCATGAAAACAAAGAATGCCAATGTTCATTATTTAAACCTCTTCTAATGTACATCAGTGGTCAAGCTGGAACAGGAAAACGTTTCTTAATTAAAGTTTTGACCAGTTATCTACACAAAACTACAGAATCATTGTTGTATGAGCTCCAACTGGATTAGCAGCACACAACAATAAAGGGATTACTTTACATCGATTACTTATGCTACCAGTTGAGCATCATAATAAATTGGAATATCAGAAGCTATCTGGAGAAGCTTGTTATGAAGTCTCGAGAGTTCTGAAGAAAATTAAACTTTTAATCATTGATGAGGTGAGCATGGTCTCAAACTTAATGCTTGCATTTGTACATTTAAGAATGCAACAGATTTTAAAAGCAGATTACGATGTTCTGTTTGGAGGAAAACATTTAATTTTATTCGCAGATCTCCTACAACTTACTCCTGTGAAAGGACAACCTGTTTTTAAAACACTTGTTCATGAATACACTAGGAAATCTTTGGGAAGTATTGGAAGTATTGGAAATGTGAACATTTGGTTACATTTTGAATATAAGAAACTTGTTAAAAGTATGCGACAAGCAAGTGATGAAGATTATGGAAATATTCTTCAAGACATAAGTACTGGATTCTTAACAAAACATGGTAAACAAGATTTAGAAAGTTGACTACTAAGGAACTTGTTTACAATTGGAAACACAGCAGCTGAAGTAATGTACAAGATGCTTGGGGAAAAGCAGCCTCTAGTTTGCCTAATGCCTACACTGCAAGAGTGTTCCATATTTAATCAACAACTTCTCAAATTGAAAGACAACAAATAGTGGAAATTGAAACTATTGATAAGATTGAACACCAGGGAGTGACTATTCTTCTTACAGAGAAACTACAGGCTAAATTGGATTCTTTGGAAAAGTCTGTATCTAAAACTGCAGGCTTAGAAAAGACTTTACATGTATGTATAAACTGTTGTGTAATTTAACAGCGTAATTTTAATGTAGAATAAGGTTTAGTAAATGGAGCAATGGGAAAAGTTGTTGATTTTGTAAAATTTCAGAACAGAGATGGAATAGAATTTTTTATTATAAAATTTGATCAGATTAAAGAGGTAAGACAGATTGGGCGTTGTGTTGTACGTTTTTTGCTTGTAAAAGATTTGTATGTTCGTAGACAACAGTTTCCTCTGTCTTTAGCATATGCAGTAATTATTCATAAATCTCATGGTTTAAGTATAGACAGTGCTTTTGTAAATATTGGAAGTACAGTGTTCAAAGAGGGAATGGCAAAAGTTGCATTGTCTCGAGTAAGAACATTGTCTGGTTTGTATTTGATAGATTTTGATGACAAAAAGGTTAGTGCTGATGCAAATTGTGTAAGAGAGTACAATCATTTAAGAAGACTTTATACTCCTGATTTAGGTGGATATCCCATATATGAAAAACAAATAGTGTGTCCAAAATGTAAATATGTCAAAGATGCAATTGAGGTTCAAAAAAAGAAAACAAATGAAGAGAAACTTGAAGGCGTAAAGGAAAATAAAATGGAAACTGTTGATGAGACTGTAGGATGCCAGTTGGAAAATAGTTCAGGTATCAACGGTTATGCTAATGCAATTCTGAATGTTGTGTTTTATCTACAAGATCTTCATCAGGAAATCATGGCAAATCATGAAAAAAGATTCTGTTCTTTACTACATCATGTATTTCAACAGTTGGTAACTGACAGAAGTAAAATCCAAACTGCTTCTGGTATTCAGCATCTTTTGGATATATGTACTGGTTCTTTGACATTTACTCTTAATATACAACAAGATGCACAAGAATTTCTAATCCTTATGCTTGGAGTATTAGAACATGAAGGAATACAGATTGAAACTTATTTGGACTAAGTTACAGATGGGATCATAAATGTGAAGAGTGTTCATTTACTTCTACCACTGAAATACAAACAGAACGATTCATATACTGGACGATAACAGACTGCAAATCAGTACCTTTTAACAAATTGATAAAAACAGCCAATGAGGATATGAGATGTTCGCATTGTAGATCAGAGATGTTGTCTACATTACATATAGAAAGATTTGGAAACTATCTCATTTTAGTGCTGCAACATTGTAGAGCAAATGGAAAACAATTGGAAACGAAAATTAAAATTTTTAATGCAAGTCAAATATCTATTTCAGGAAGAACTTTTATAGCAGTGGCTATTATTTTCCATGATGGACCTACAACAACATCTGGACACTATACTGTGTATTTAAAGTGTAATAAAGGATGGACACATT
Source organism: Calotriton arnoldi (assembly GCA_963921515.1). Classification (NCBI taxonomy): domain Eukaryota; kingdom Metazoa; phylum Chordata; class Amphibia; order Caudata; family Salamandridae; genus Calotriton; species Calotriton arnoldi. The sequence goes on from CAWUFW010013339.1 coordinate 102,455, forward strand.
ACAATGATGCCCACTTAGAATTCAAACCTAGATTGCCTTATGAATTACCAAATTCATATTTGTTATTTTGAAGCCAAAGTTTTGAGTACATCATACGGCCTATTGGGAAGATGTGAACAGAAAGTAGACAGGAGTGCAAACTACTAGTGTTCATAATTAGTGTTTGGATTATTATTTGCAGTAATTCATATTGCATTTGGAAAATTGTGTTTAAAAGCAAATAGTTTATATTTTTGTTGTCTATATTGTACAAGATGTAAATGAGAATCTATATTTTAGCAAATGCATTTGGGATAAATAATAGAGTTAATGTAGATGAAGGAAGTAATTAACAAAGTGTAGATAGAAAAACACATACCTGCACATATTGAAAATGATGCTCTACGCTAATTTGTTTTTTTTCTACAATCAATTTGATTGTTTTTTTCTCCGCTGTTCAGTGATGATACTACATTGAAATCACTGTGTATGGTGAAGTTAAGTGGAATCTGAGAACAGCAAAAAAGGGAAACTGAAAATGTTATGTAATTGTAAATTTATGTTGTGTTCTGTTAGAAATGGGATCTCTGGTTGGCTAAGGCTTGCGCCAAAGCCAGGCAGAGACCACCACTCTAGTCAGGGCAAGGGAGTTACACGCCAAAGATAACCCCTGCTCACCCCTTGGTAGCTTGGCACGAGCAGTCAGGCTTATCCCGGAGGCAATGTGTAAAGCGTTCGCGCAACCCACCCACAGCAACAACATACTAGGCACACCACAAAAAGGAACTCCACACAAGGTTATATCAAAAATAGCCTTTGTATTATCATAAAACACATTAGAATAGTACTCACATAATATACATCGTGCCACCTGGCACGGGGTCATATTTACAAGGGAATTATTTACACCTGACAGGGCCAACTGGACCACTGTCAGGACCAGCACAAAGCGAACTTAGTATAGGTAGTACTTATAATAAATGTAGAACACCTCATGAACGTACAACCAGTAATCACTGGTAACCACTGTACTTAGCATCAGCCTGTAACATAAACTACATTATGCACAGTATCACATCAGGCGCGAATTACATTCTGCGCCAACCTCACCAGCATAACCACAGTATGCAAATAACCTCATAATCATAATTACATTAGAGGTATAAAACAGGGTGCGTAAATCATACTACATGAATTACATTTCCTAGCACCCAAAATCACATTAGCACATGAATCACATTAGGGCCTGGCGCCCTATAAACCTTACATTCCCCTTGGGCCAACTGGCCATCTAAAGGGGCTCAAATGCCCTATGTCCAAGAGTCAGGGCTGCTGCCTAAGCAGCGAAAGTCAAGGGTGCGCCACTGCGCAAACCTAAACGTAGCAGCTGCCCACTACTTGCTGGGCAGCTGTGAAAGTCAGGGGCCACGGAGTGCATCTCACTCTTAAATTTAAAACATGTGTCCCCCTAAGAAAGAATAACCTACACGGTGCAGCTGGCACCAATTGCTGCACAGCTGTAAATATCAAGATAAGGGCACTGTCACCGGCTGTGCCCTGAAAACACATGTGCCCACAGGCAGGAGCACGAGCACCGACAATGTGCTCCGATCTTGGGACCCCTACTGGGATCGCTGGCCTGGAATCATCCCCTCGACGTTGCAGCTGCCCTCTAGCAAGCGGGGCAGCTGTAGGGAAAATGGCCACCTTGGAACAAGGTACGGGCACCACTGGCCCTCGGGACCCCACTGGGGTCCTAAAAACAAATATGCCCCTTGTTAGAGCCAACTGGGCTCTGAGGCAACTATGCGCCACGTTGGAGCCCCACGGGGCTCTAAAACAATTATGCGCCAGGGTTGGAGCGGCCCGCTGCCAGACGGGGCCGCTCTGAACTAAACACGGTGCCTGGGACGGGCACCAAGAACACTCGTGAGGCCCCTACTCACCGGGCAGTTGGGGGAAGTCTCATCTCTCGCCGGTCCTTCCTCTAGACTGGCTGCAATGTGCGGGGCTCTCTCTTCTCTACGAGAGCCCCGCAGGCCTGCGACAGCATTTCTCCCACACGCGGGGCTTCCCTCAGGTCACGGGAACCCCGCTCCGCACGCGCTGGCTGTCGTCTGCTTCCTGGTTGCCTTCCCCTCTCTTCAGCCACGGGGGAAGGCGGAAATGGAGCCCGCAAGGCTCCGGCTCCCGCTGCAGGCCCCGCCCACAGTCAGGCAAGGCCGCCTGACTTCCTGGTCGGGCCGGCGGCTGTCTTCTCGGGCAAAGGGCGGGATGAGCACCCGCTCGTAACGGCAGACAATGCGAGGTGGGCACCCGCTATAAAGGCAACCAAGTGGGGTGGGCACCCGTAAATATAGAAATAAGCGGGGTGGGCTCCCGCTCGATCACGGAGCACGGGGGAATCCCTACACTGGGGATTCCCCCTCGAAGGGCTGCAGCGCCGCGCTGCGAAGCCCACGCTCTCCCTTTCCCCGGGGGAAAGTAAAATAAAGCGCTCACAGGGCGCAGAGGACAGCTAAAAGGTCCTGGAGGAAAATAAGGAAGCAGGCAAAGTCCAAGGAAGGGGTCAGGGGCAGAGCTGGGCCCAGGGGCCAGCACACAGGGCCCTCCAGCAGGGAGGCAGCCCCCATGGCGGTCCCTCCTGGGTCCCAGCAGCAGCGAGCCCCCTCCAGTCAGGATCAGGAACTGAACTGCAAGAGTGAACATTTTCATGGGGTCACAGCCCCTTCTTTTATACACATTTCCCTTTGTGTCACAGCACAGGGCTGGGGAAAAACCAGACGCAACTGGTTTGGGGGAGCTTTGGAGCACTTTGTTTTGTTCAGCTCCTCTCTCCTTTCACAGGACAGGCTAGGGACATCAGACGCACCACAGGGGGTGGAGCCAGCATTGTGGAGGGAAGGCACAGCCCTATTCAGGTCCCAGGTGCAACTCCTCCCTCCCATCTAGATGCAGATCTCCCTATTCACCACTGCGCTGACTCACCCTGCCCCTGTCACTCACAAGCCAGACATGCAATTCACATCAGGCAGGCAGACACAGAGCACACATAAATGCCAATTTCTAGAAGTGGCATTTCTACACCAGTCACAATAAATCTGCGCACACCATTGCGCAGCATTTATTCTCACGAGTTCGCACATACTAAACTCTCCCCTGCACTCCTCTCACACCAGGAATTACCATGGACACACATATCCCCCATGCATTCCTATGGGAGGGCAGGACAATCTCACCACACGCACTCAGCGCGCACGCACTTTACACTGGCCCACAGTGCTAAAGTGCCCAGAGACTTAAAACTACTGACATACAAGGCAAAAAGTTTAGGGGTGAACCGGCCAAAAAGGGCCAAGTCCAACATGTTCTTAAAAATATTATATTATAATTTCTCTCATATATTATCATTAAATAACAGTTTTTCTTCTTCTTCTTTATAGTAGGTACTGTTGAACTTTGAAAAGAGTTTTAATGCTGCTTAGGTGAATACTACTCTAAAATATTTCTACTGAGTAATGTATCTAAATTACTTAAAAGGTGAGAATATATAATGTAATATGCATGATAATGTGAAAAAATGTTTAAAGTTTAATTATATTATATTAGTTTCTAATATAAATAATGTTGATCCTTTAGGCTACTTGAAAATTATCATTGTGTTGCTCATGTAATAAGGCAGGCAGTCATCCTTTCACGTAGACACTACCCATGCACTCATCCATTCTCTGAAGCACAAGTCTTGCACTAATAGGATTACACAGGCCTTACCCTAGCATTCTTTCTTTCATACAGGCATTACCCATGCACTCTTCCAATCACCCAGGCAGTACCCCTGCACGTATGTAATCACCCAGGCACTGCCCATGCACTCATCTAATCACTCAGACACTACTCTTGCACTCAACCATTCACTCAGGCACTATCCATGCACTCATCCATTCAGTCAGGCACTACGTATGCACTCATCCAATGACCCAGGCACAATCCTTGCACCCATCCTTCCACTCAGGCACTACCCATACACACATCGAATCACCCAGCCACTACTCCTCCACTTATGCAATCACCCAGGCACTACCCATGCACTCATGCATTCACTTAGGCACTACCTATGCAGTCATGCAATCACTCAGCCACTACTCTTGCACTCAACCATTCCATCAAGGACTACCCATGCACTCATGCAATGACTCATGCACTACCCATGCACTCATCCAATGAGCCAGGCATTACTCTTGCAGTCATCCTTTTACTCAGGCAGTATGCATGCACTGATCTAAGCACCTAGGGCCCGATTCACAAAAGTAATCTGAGACAAAGCCTAACTTTACGACTTTCGGTATTCACAGAAGGCATTTAGGAGTACTAAAATTAGGATTTTGTCTCAGTTAAACTTAAGGTTTGATCTTAAGTTAAACTTAAGACAAACTTAAATTTAACTGAGACAAAATCCTAGTTGTAAAGTTAGGATTTTGTCTCAGTTCAACTTAAGTTTGTCTTAAGTTTAACTTAAGACCAAAACTTAAGATTGACTGAGACAAAATCCTAACTTTAGTACTCCTAAATGCCGTCTGTGAATACCGAAAGTCGTAAAGTTAGGATTTTGTCTCAGATTACTTTTGTGAATCTGACCCCTAGTCATTACCCTTGCACTCATAAAGTCACTCAGGCACTACCTATGCACTCATCCAATCTCCCAGGCAGTACTCCTTCACTTATGCAATCGCCCAGACACTACCCATGTACTCATGCAATCACTCAGGCAGTACTCTTGCACTCAACCATTCACTCAGGCACTACCCATGCACTCATCCATTCACTCAGGCACTATCCCTGCACTCATGCAATCACTCGGCACTACCCATGCACTCATGCAATCACTCAGGCACTACTGTTTCACTCAACCATTCACTCAGGCACTGCCAATGCACTCATCCATTCAGTAGGACTCTACGTACACACTCATGCAATCCCACAGACACTATCCATTGACTCATGTATTCATACTACATATAGCTTTTCTTTTTTAAACCAGAATAGTTGGTTCCGTAAGAACCGTTTTTTTTCTTCTTTTTAAAAATCTTTTATATATTTTTTAACACTTTTTTTGTGTGTTTTTAAGATTATTTAAAAAAAAAATGTTAACAAAAAAACAAGCACATAACAGCGTGCGTAAATGGGGGGGAGGAATAACAATGGTGATTGTTAATTGTGTCCAACATTGTTTGGACAACCTGTTCCCCAATGCTTAGAAAGGTAATGCACTCTGGGCAAAAAAGTCCTGCTTTCGAGGAATCCGGAAGAGTCAGTGGGATCGACTGCGACCCGTCGCCAACTGTTGAAGTGGAAGGGTGCGCAACATAATTTCCTTCTTTCCGTCTTGCAAGTTCAGCTCTTGCAAGCCTGTTTTTGTGCATGGTTCTTAGATGTTTATACATTGAGGATGTACCACATGAATACTTCCTCTCAGAACCGCGAGACAGCACGTTTTTACAGATGCTGCATGTCACCTTTCTCGCATTAACTTTCTTTTCTCCTTCTGCTATGGGAAACAATTGCCATACCACACTCTCCTTCTTTCTGCGCCTTGGCCCCTCTTCCTCTTCCAGCAGGGTCTCCTCCTCCTCCTGCAGATCCTGTGCAGTTGCCATTTTGAAATTTTGTAGAAAAATCTACAAAACACCAAAAAACACTCCAAAATTGTCTTGCTCCTGAAAAAATATGGCTGTTGCCAACCACACCCAAAATTAGAAGAAAGAGGGTGGGATCTAGCAAACTTAAGGATGACAGGATCTTTAACCAATTACATTTCTTTTTTTTGTGTCACATGGGCTGCACAACCCCTATGCGGAACCACCACATGGTTAAATTGTAAAAAAATGTAATTGAAAAAAAAATGAAATACATTTACAAAATATTTATTATATATGTATATTTTTTATATGTATACATCTATATATATATATATATATTCACACACAAAAATAGAGGTTTCAGGGATGTTATCGTTAGTACTTAGCATTTAATTTTTTTTTATTTCACTGAAAAAAACAAGGATGTTATAGTTAGTAACTTGCAATTTAGCAAGTCAGTGATGTCATCAGTGATGCCATAAGTGATGTCACTGACCATGTCATGAGTGATGTAATATGTGACGTTATAAGCAGTGCATTGCGGGTGCGCGAGTTATAGTTAGCTCAGCTAACTATAAGGGCTGAATTACTCTGGTTTTGTATGAGTAAAACGTACTAAATATAACATACCTGAAACCTATGGTTTTTTCAGTGAATATATATATATAAATCCAAATGAAAATGGCGTCTCCGGACGCCCTTCCAAGCGGGTCGGGGCTCGTTTATGGCAGATGCCATCGCTCCTTACAATTGAACAAACTTCCTTACCAAATTTGTGGTAAAAGAACGAGCCACACCAGCTGTGGTTGTTAATCTAATTTATTTCGGGCAAACGATAACGCTTTTCGACCTCTGGCGGTCTTGGTCACATGACTCGTACGTCAAGTTCCCATCATTTTAAGCAATAACGGCGTCCTTGACAACTTTTCATCATAGACATAAACAATAGACTATTTATTCATAGTCACAAACAATAAATCATAAATGTGCATTAGATAATCAATCAAAGCATGTTTCTGAATGGCATGATTGCCATAGACGTTGGCATCTTTTAACAAAGGGTCCTACTGAAGAAACAATAATATAGGATTAACGCGTCCTCGCATTGGTTCTTTCAATTTTTGTGGTAGTCCAAGTGTTGCCCACATTATCGGAAATCTACCAAAGGAAAGACCCATTAGAGCAACCATGTAGTTACAATCATATTTCATTGACTATAATCGGGTAAAGTACCCATGTTAAGTTTATTACTCTAATCGGGTAAAGTACCCTTGTTTGTGTTCGTTCTTCTGAGAGTCCTCATTGACTCGACATCTTCTCTGACTTTAAAACAATACAACTTTTTCAAGTGCAACTGCCCCAGTACATTTGAAATAACTTTATCGAGTTTCTCGGGACACTCTTTCACATCGAGCAACTTTATGTTCTAAACATTCTTGCTAGCTCTAGCACATTCCGCTATTGATACATGGTATTGTGCCCTGGGAGACACTAATCATGACCCCAAGTTCAACATTTTGGTACAGGGTATAGTACCCTGGGAAACCATAACGACCTCAAGTTGATCATTAATTGTGCACAGACGGCCAGCCCGTACACGTTAATGGGCTGAGAGATTAATTGACTTAGATATTAGCTCCCTGCCAGTTACCTACGAATTCTCTTTTTTACTTGTGTTTATAGAGCCCTTATTACAACTACTGACATCTAGACCCACTTCAAAATGGCCGCCACGTACTTAGTAGCGGCTCATGAGTCTCTCTTCTATTTTCTCATCACGATCCCTGCTGGCAATCTTCACTTCCTGGTTCAGAGGACCCTCCACACTTGCCACAGGCGTTTAAATATGTTGGTATCACTTGCACCCTGTTCCTTACTTGGACCGGTGTGGAATGTGGTAGCAGTCTTATGAAGTCGAGCGACAGGTTAGTGGTTGTGTTGCCATGAGGGGAAACATTTTCCCCTGGTGTGTTATAAGAAATTTTGCCCAAATAGTCCGTTTTGGTGGGACGGTTTCGATATTATATTTAGTGTCTCAATTTTTATTCACAGGAGCATACTACAGCCCAGGGTTCACGTATGACATACTAATATTGGACTAGAAAGTACGTTTTATACAGTTTGGAGCGCTTTATTTACTTCTTGGGACTACCAGTAAGTGGGTTTGGCCGCCCATTGGGACTTTTGACATAACATAGCCTGAGTAAGATCCAATTGGTCATACTTGGAGGACCTTTTTATACGACCATTTAGTAATTGATGTACCTTACATTCTGGTACAGGCGTTTTCCTAAATAACTTCCACACTAAACAGGTATCATGAGTATATATTTATGGGTTCTAATTACTTCCGCAGTTAACAACAGAACTTCCTTTTATCTAGAAGGAAGTATTACAGGCCTGGGCGTAGTTCGCAGAGATTTGCTACACGGAACTCCGCGAAGTTACAAAAAAACTCCTCGAAGTTCCGTGAGTGGCGGAGTGCAGTGCGAACTGCAGTTTGTGCTGGTATTCCTGCTGCTCGGGTAGAAATTCTACCCGAGCGGCAGTTCGCGCTCGCGAACTTACCGTTCGCGAACTTATTGTTCGCGATCACGAGTGGGGAAAAAACTCTGCTGCACATCGCAAAGCAGAGTTTTCTGCACTCCGGAGTGCAGAAAACTCCGCAAACTCCGCGAACGGAGTGAAGTTCACCGCCCAGGCCTAATTACAGCTCTCCAGTAGCACATTGCGTACACTTCCATTTTTGCAAATATGAAGTCTACAGGTATACAACGTACCATATGTAAGTCATCTAGTGGCACAGATTTTTCTTTGAGCACTAGACTCACATTCAAATACTTCATTTAGCACACATCTTTCATATTTACCTAACTAGGATATCCTGTGCACAGAGAGGGATTGATTTTTTACTTGGCGAATCGATTTGTGAATCCTGACAATTTTGTGCTTATACTTCACACTACTTTTGTCAAGTACTATATACGTGAGTGACCTTTCACTGTCATGGCAATTGGGGTATATGATATAGGAATGCTTTTAGTAACTTTACCTTTTACTCACCTTTTTATCTTACCCATGTGTCTCCATTCTCAGTTGAGAAGTCCAGAAAATGTAACCTGTTTACACGTTTTCTCCCAGTGGCAGTTCCACGACATCTGAAGGCCATTAACAGACTTTCAACAGCACATATAAGGTGCCTACTTACACTTTATCTTCTTTCTTAAAAACTCTTTAGGTATCCATCGGCTACTCATGCCACTCATCTAATGATCCATATTTGTCTCTTAGGACAAAATTCTGTTTGGCTACTCCTTATGACACAACGACGACACAACACTGGTCGACTCTTTACTAGTTATTGAGGATCGTTTGCCTCACATAGTAAACGTTGGAACCCTTCCTATCTTATGAGACCAGGCTGGTTTTCCAGCACAGACTATCTAGTCATGTTCCAAACCATGAATATTACTCACTTTTGGGTGTTGCTTGCTCCGCATGTTGCCTTCTGAGCACCTGTTTTTACTTTTGCTTACTGGATTCTACAACACTAATGTCCTACTTTTTAACCTATCTTACGCTCTCTATTGAGAATGGTCCAATGACTCATTTATGGGTATGCACGCGTTCCACAATTCACGGTTCTTATCTACTTTCTCACATCACCCTGAGATCTTTTTCACTTGGGCCTTCTGCTTCATTTTCTTTTTATAAAACAGTACTGGGTTGATCCACATGTACTTATGAATGTTTTCTGAATCATTTACTTCTGAATGCTATCACTATTATTGCAGCCTTAAAGAAGTTACAAATGTAACGAAACATGTGTCGGCTGTCATGTTTCTCTTTCACCGTTTTGTTCTCCCAGCAACAAGAATTGGACCATCAAAAATAAACTGTGTAACATGCAATCTTTAAAAAAATCTTTTTCTACGTATGTATGAACAATGTACATTGAACATACACAATTGTATACACAAGTGACAACTCAAAATGCCAATCTGAAAACATTGTATGTATACTATGTATTGACTAGACGTCATACTGACTATTAAATTTGAGAGAATCCCAGTACAAATTCAAACATTGTCATTTCCTGTGATTTGAGCAACCGATAAAATATAAAGACTTTGTGCTTCAAATTCAAGCAAAAATGCAGAAGTAATATTGTGAGTGCTGGGGTACAATTGTATCTTTTTAAGCTTAGCATGGCGATCCTTCTCGAGAACCATGCATTAACACCCAGAGTAGTGGGGTGTTCTTGTTACCCTGATTGGCACCAAGACGTGTTTTCTCCCATACCTTGTATTTGCTAATAAGTTGCCCACCTCCACTTTTCTTTGTTGTTCTGATGTGCGACCTTCTGTGCCACCACTACCCCCTGTTTACATTACAACATACAACAACTAAACAACACCTCATATGTCACCGTTCAACACCCTAATTTACACAACTGGTGTATACCCTTGACATACACTTATCCACTTTGTTACAAATGACAAGTTTAACCTTGTCTCACTGTGGCCCTGTAATATATGACTTACAGGATCCATACCACCATTGACTTATGCACATTACCAACTATCTTCACTCATTGAAACTGACCTATTACAGTCATCTCTCACCCGAGTGACACAGACCACAGCTCTCATCTCCTGCCAGAATTCAACATTGTCTACCTGGTCATACCCCTATCACATCTACCTATTCCTACCATACCTTGCACAGGATTTAACAAGTCTAACAAGCTCGCATATTCTGATTCACACCCTCATATGTTTAACCACTCACATTTTGTGAATGTGGATACCTCACGTCGCTTACACAAGAACTGCCTTTGAACTTAACTCATACCTTACATTCTCTGACAATCACTAAATTTGTTCTGACACCATGATGTATAAATTTCCACTCCACTGAAAAATTTGAAGCACTAGTCACTCTCACCTTTACCCTTGTATAAGCAAGCTCAGCACATGCAACATGAACCTTGGATAACACATCTGCAGCTAGGCCTCACATTAAAAAAAAACCATTCTCACCTGTGTGGCAACTAAGAGTATGGAGGTGACACTTTCTCCTGTAACATCTGGACAGTAGACGGACGCACATCACTTTTGTGCACTCACTGTCCACTTGGCTTACCACATGTAGCACTGGGCAAACCACCAAACATAACAGCACTCCTAGTTCAGCTCGGTGTGACTTGGAACAGCATCAATCCTAGTTTAAAAGGACCACATTGTCAGTCATCCACAAATATAAAAAAGACACACAATTCATATGCTCAACTGTGACTGCTGTGTGGTTGTAAATATGAAATCTAAGCTTGGACAGAGAAAAAATCCTATACATGTGATGTCCACAAACAAAAGCAGAATGGCATGACTGACATATAAATTAGAAAGCAATGGACTATAAAGACAACACACACCTTGCCTAATATGAATCCATGCAGAAAATGGAGTCCATGGAGGCAACAGGGTCTGAAGACTGTGAAAATACTGCTCACCTTACACTCACCATGCGCTCAGGAAATGTATCAGATGAATACACAGCCATGAAGGGAATTTGCCTACAGTGGCATGCCACCTGTGGCAAGGTTGTCATGGCTACCAGATCGAAAGAAGACACAGACATGGGTCCATCACTATCAAGTCACATACAAGTAGTGTTTCATTGCTCTGTGTATATGGGTGTGTCCAAAGTCACTACCATCTAGTCAAAATCCATATGTAGCCAGGTGTATCGATGAGACAGCTGTCTTTCTGTACATCACAAACATATGCAGCATGCTTCTCCTAAATTGTAGCACTTTGAAACACTTGCACTATGTTGACATATGAGAGCATGACCTATGTGGCATTGTGATGAGAAAAAAGTAAAGGCTTGTTACTTCATGTCACACTCATAGCCAAAACTGATGTAGACGATGACACCCAGCAAAAATAGACAACAAAATCTTGAATACATACTGTCAAAGGGAACATACTCCATGGACCATATGCAATGCATGCCTTACTAACATCATTGTATACTTACACTACTATTTGTACATGATTCACAGTCAACAAAAAACCAATTTGTGGGACACAGAGATCAGCAATTAAAAACCTGAAACAGGCTTTACTCTACATGAAAAGGCAGAAACTTAAAAAATAACAGAAGGCCAATGGCCAGTCCATAAATGTTCATATGCCCAATGGGCACAAACAACTTTCCCATTGACTCTAGCCTGCACCAAAACCTCAAGGGGTCACCTCCCCTGGGAGGGGCATCTAGGGGGCATGCTAGACTCCAAAAAGACAAAACTAGGGAGGACTGGCTTGGGTTTTTGGAGGGATGGGATCAGGAGGGGTGAGTGGGTCCACTGGAGTGGTAGTATCAGATTGAGGGGGCGTTGGGTGCACTGCAGTGGTTGGCTCTGATTGAGGGGGGGCAGCTGTAGTGGGAAAGGGATGGGCTGGGCTTCACTAATTTGGGGATTGTAAAATCTTTGATGGTGTGGACAAGAATAGGGAGGGGTATTGTATCTTTAGGAGTGGGTTTTTTGGGGAAGGATGTACTGGGTTGGGCTGTGGAAGTATAGGTTGCTGGAGTGGATTTGTCTGTGGAAGACCGGGTGGATTTTCTGGTGGGGGCTGATTTTGGGCTTGGTTTCTTCTCGGGGGGGTTGGAGATGTAGATGTCTGGGCTGTGGGGGTGAATTTAAGCTTCTTTGGAGGGGGGGTGTAGGATTTGGTAGGGAAGAATTCAATGGGAACAAGGTGGGGTTCTTGGTCTGAGGGGGAACAGGACATGAAAGGGTAGGGGCGGGGAGGCAGAGGGTTCTGAGGTCTGCGGAGTGTCTGTGGATGCATGTGTGTCATCTGGTGGTATATCTGTGGTGGTGAGTGTGCTGTCTGTCTCATGAGTGTGCATGTGTGTGGGTTTGACCTTGTGTCTGTGTGTTGTTGTGCTACATATGACTGTTGAGGTGTGTGCATGTGTGTGTTTGTGGGTGTATTTGGGTCAGGGAGGGTAGTTGGGACAGTGGATGGGGAAGAGGTAGGAGGGGGGAGGGACTGCTAGAGCTGGGACACTGCTGCTGTCAGTGTGGAGGCCAGAGCCTGATTGGATCTGTGTAGGGCAGATATATCCGAATGAATGCCCTCCAGGTACGACACCATTTGTGTCAAATGAGTAGTATGCGCATGGAGGACATTCAGCACTGATGTATGCCCCACAGAGATCTGCCTCAGGATGTTGATGGCCTCAACAATCAGGGCAGCAGGGGAGACAGGGGCAGGGGGTGAGGTGCCTGACACAAAGAAGACGGGTCTTCTGCTACAGGGCCAGCCACGGATACTGGGCCTGGGAGCAGCTGAGAGGGTGGAGATGGTAGCGGTGGTGGAGGACTCCAATGTAGAGGAATCATCCCCTGTCTCCTCCACCACCAGGGAGTCATGACTGGAGCTTGAGTGGTCTTCAGATGCTGCAGATGTTGTTGCAGGCCAGCCCTCAGTGTGGCTCCCCTCACCCTCCGTGCCAATGGATCCCTCCACGTCTGACTCTGCACTGGACCCACACTGACAAACTGCTCCCCCTACATCCGTGGCACCGCTTCCTATGCTGGCCGGTGTTGATGCTGTGAACAAAAATGAAAAAGACTAACATAAGTCATCTGTATGTACTTGACACATAGGTAACATCACAGATCCTCACAGTTCAAACAACTACAGAATTTTGACTAGGGCTATCATCTTTTGATACATTTACATACATGGCACTTGTCAGGCTGCAAGTTAACCATTGATCCCTCACACATGATGTTATCTGCAACATTGCATGTATCAACATCAAATGACACAACCACAATGTCAACTACTTCACTATATAGCAGGTGATGTATCGTGTTTTTCACCTGTCCGTCTCCTGTCATGACATACTTGTCTCATCTCCTGCAAGGGAGTTCAGAGCTCTCAATGGGAATAGGTTTCACACAATTGAATTGAGACATGGTATCCATCCTGCATTCCCTAGCCCTCAAATTGGTAACCATTGGCTCAAATGTCACAGGTCAAATGACATTCTTGTCCAACTTTAAGCTTGCGCACTCATTGCATGAGTCATGTCACACAGATAACAGTGATTGTGCTCATTTGTCTTTTAACTCAGGTTCTCTACTGTCGGGTCACACTTTTGACTCTAATTGAGGATTCACCAAGGTAGTAGGTATAGCTAGGGTGAGAGGCACGTCGGCCACTGTCTTGTGTCACCTATGCACAGTGTCATGAAGATGAATCAGAATGTTGTTCACATTGTAAACAGCTCCCAATTTTCAGATGTGAACAATGGTCAACACGCCTCCAAGTCCGATGACTGCATCTTTACAATGCTTCTGATGGAAAACCATGCCACTGGCCAGTCTGGGTGCATTGTCTGTACGGACTATCAGTACTTAACCTCCATTATTCATGAGTCTAGTCAACACTCTGTACCAATCCTGTCTAGACTGCAGAGGTACTCATTTGTTTGGCCCAAGTCTGAATGTCCCTCACTTCCATTAGACATATGGCACACTTCCTACAGATTAGTTGCTCTTCTTTTCCATCTCATGTTGTTGACTTACTTCAAATGATGCATACTTTACACCTCTCAGGCTTTCAGTGATGCATCATACACATGGTTTACAAAGCCCCAAGTTTGTTTAGTCAGCAGCTTTTACACACATGGCAACTATTGTGAAGGTGTATCTAACAACACACCTCACATTTTCGGCCATGTTTCAACCTGTGATCACCTGTGTCTGACAATGAATGGCATGTGTTGTCACTGTTACAGAGTCAGACACATGGACTCACTCTTTTGAGTTGAGAGAATAGAATCTTCCACACAATCATTTGACAGGCCTGTGTGACAGAGTTAGCATACCTGTAATTGGCCTATGGGATACATTTTATAACACTGAGTAACACGGCTGACACCTATGATTGGCACAATGAGCAAGCAAAACTCACCAAGGCATCAATATTGATGTCACCTGCTGCAGGGATGCATAGCATAGCCTCTTCACACTTGTGTGCTCCAATAACAATATGCTTCACAGATTTCTGGAAACCACACTGAGAACAGGTCATACATTAGTTAATGTGCGGGCACGTGTTGGTTAATTGCATTATTCCAGAAGGTTGCCTCCATGCACATGTTGTTGTGAATTTTGGTGATCACATGAGCATGGCACTGCTGTCACTTCATTGCACATAACTGGCTCACATCTCCCTAATGAAAGGGACATTACCGGGCATCGAATTATCCTTGTGCATACGCATTTTACAAAACTGATCAGTGGGTTTGGCTGACTTACAACCTGTAAAAGGGGCAGCAGGCTAAGGTACTGTAACATGTATGTTTAACAAAGGTGTGCGAGAAGGCACATACTCACCCCCTCCTTGCTTCAGTATGGCTTTCAACTGCCCATTCAGGTCTGGGAAGACCACTGCTAGGATGCGGAACATGTGGGGGGTCAGTGTTCGGCACTCCCCCTCTTGCCTGGACGTGACAGGCCCAGTTGGACTTCAGTGATCTTCTTGGTCCAACCACGAAGGTCCTGCCACCTCTTGCGGCAATTACAGACACGCCGAAGCTTCAACCGCATGGAGCGCACATTCCGGGCGATGGTCTTCCACAGCTTGTCCTTTTGATAGGGATTGACCTGTAAGGATGACATGGTGACAGGACCTTAGTTCACATGCAACATGTTTCTAAGTCAGACACCTGTACACATTGGTCAAGGTCAGTTTGGCAACAATGTCCAAGGGCTATGTATATTTCATTCTGTGCAGTTGTCCTGGATTCAATGATGACTCCGTCCCATGAGACCAGTGATAAGATGTTTACCCCAGTACACACACTTCTACAGCAGTGTACCTGATCAGAACAGTTATCTACACACTTTTAAACTTATATAAAACAGTTTACATGCTTGCCAATGAGATTCCTAAGGGTAGTATAGCATGGCGATTGCACATGTCCAATGAAAATGAAGCGTGATTATCACTCACCTGCTCCTCTGGTTTGCCACACAGCTGGCTGCACAGTGGCAGTTCAAAAAGTCATCATCTGACCGCAATTGACTTTGATACATTGGTAATGGGTGGTTACTGAGTCAGTTTCCACGCGATGAGGAAATGAACAGAAACGTGCATCTGTCACCATAACAACCAACAGCCAATGGCTGTGACCGAATCTGTTCAGATGTGGCTACTGCATCCTTTGAATACGAACCTGCGTCTTTCACCATAACAACCAACAGCCAATGGCTGTGACCGCATCGGTTCGGATGGAGCTACCATGTCCTTTGAATACTCACCCGCGTCAGTCAGCATTACAACTTACAGCCTATGGCTCAGTCAGAATCAGTTAGGATGCGGCTACTGCGTCCTTTCAATATTCGGTCGGCAGGGCAGACACTCCTGTAATTGATATATTTTTGTGCATTACATGTGTGGAGACAGTTTTTTCATGATGAGATGGACCTTTAAATAAATATCTCACACTCCCATGAGGAGCTAACCTTGAGGTGCACATGACACACTTTTTTTTAGGCTAGTACCAACATTAAGACAAAACTACTCCTTTTACCCACCTAAGCTTGATCAGAGTGCCAATGAGTTTTGGGGTATACACATGTGTTTTCTTTACATATTCATTGCTTTTGTGGACTGTGTGACCCAATGTACAATCTGTGAGATTCCTGACTGTAAATGTTGGCTGTTGAAGTCATGGAGAAAGCATTTAGCTGTGAATGAGTAGACTGTGACATTAAGCAGCCACATCAGCTTGTGTTTGTTAGGTGAATTACTAGTGTATCTTTGTGTCCCAGACTTAAGTGGATGATGGGGTAATATGTGCTACACCTACGTTGTTCATGTTCTGTGTATGTGATTTTATGTGTTTGGCAGACATGACAACATGACAGTGTCCACCCTGTGACAGTGGTGTGCATGATTCTCATTGAGAGACACTGTGTGTATCATGTGTCCCACATATCTGGCATTACATGATCCTATTCTGGGTACCTGTTGTATCTCCCTATACTAAAGGGGAGGAAAGAGAACTACTGTCTCTGCTGAAAGAACAAGTCAGGAAGCTTGTTGTTCTAGTTAAACACTGAGAGAGTTGTTTTATTTCTTTGGGGAGTAGAGAATAAAAGTCATAACAGTAACTCAAAAAGAGACAAACAAAAAAAGTCTTTTTTTGTGATCCACTACTTATCATGGAGGCCTTCCCGCCTGGACTCCGTCTTTATCCGGTCCCTTCTACGACACATCCGTCCCCTCAGAGCAATGAGGCAAACATAGAAGAACAACCAAAAAATATCAAACAGAAGAGATAGGTCAGTCTTTCTGTCTGCAGATCTCTGGTAGTTAAACTACCAGTCACTGTGCCTTCACCCGTGTGAGGAGAAAAAGGGGAGGAAAGGAATGTGCCCCGGTCAAGCAGTGGTGCCTTCCTCCCCCTTCCCTGCCAATCTCCGTAAATAACTAAGAAGAGGGACTTGCCTGGAGCTACGGCCCTCTGGGACCGCAGCAAGGGGTAACACGTAGTCTTCGCTTCCATGGGGAGTACTGGATACACAAGCGTTGTCTCTGGGTGGGGTCTCTGCCTCTTCAGTCTTCTCTCCTTCTCCAGACATCAGCGTCTTCCATAAACGAACCTCCTCCGTCTCCTCTTCTCTCTCGCCTGTTTCCCCCCTCTTGTCGCACGTCTCCAACCTCATCCATTCACTTTGGGGTAGGGCTTGTGACGTTGGGGTGGAGTGCTTCCTCGTCTCTCGTCCGTCAACCTCCATTCATAACGGTCGTTGGCTGGGGGCCATCTTGGAATCCTCGGCCGCCGGGACCGATATATTACAGTGCCTTTAAACCATGTAATTGTTGTCACAAACATATATCTTGGATAATTTAGTGGTGAGTTGTGGAGTATGTGATGCTTGATCACATGAACTGTGACAGACAGTAGAGACTTTTTACTGTACAAACTCTAATTGCTATGTCACCATACCTTGATAACATGTTTGGGAAGGGTACTAATGCTGTAATAGGTATCTAGGGTTAGCCTTTTTCATAGAAATGTGTATTTCCAATGTTCTATACCTTCATTTGTTTTCAGCATTAAAGTTTAGTTTGTCTCAATGCATGTTGCTTTGTACATTGTAAAGTGACACCAACTCTGTTTACACCCTACATATCGGTATGGCAGACGACCACCAGTCTACAGGCTCTTTCCCGACCTCCAGGCCATGGAAGAACGGGATACCATCAGAAGATACCATTTCACCAGGCCAATTATTGAGGAGTTGTCAGAGCAGTTGGTACCGCATTTGCAGCCCCGACGCACATATCCTCTTGCGCTGACCCCCAAGGTGAAGGTAATGGCAGCCCTATATTTCTTTGCCATGGGTCATTCCAATATACAGTGGCAACATCTGGTGGCATGTCCCAAACCATGTCAAGACTGATTTGCGTATAGCTGTGTCTGAACTGGGGTGGTGAAGTGAGCTAAAGAACGATGATGGATTCAACCCAGATCTGTGACTGGGGCTGAGTGTCTGAAAAGTTTCAGCGCTCCGTCCATCATCTCCTTGTGTTTGCTTTGTTCGCCCTAAGTTGGCAGGGTATGCCGAGACGTGGGTCCCTTGCTCACTTTGCCACAGGATTCAAGCTAGCCTGGCTGATGAGGGCTGTTAGCCTGAAACCGGTCCCAGGATGCTTGTTTCCGGTCCAGGGAAGACATGACTTGGCAGTTCGGGCTGGACTGTTCCCATGAGGCACAGGGTCAAGACTGATTTGCATATAGCTGTGTCTGAACTGGGGTGGTGACGTGAGCTAAAAAACAATGATGGATTCAACCCAGATTTGTGACTGGGAGTGAGCGTCTGAAAAGTTTCAGCGCTCCGTCCATCATCTCCTTGTGTTTGCTCCAAACCATGTTGAGCCATGTTCTTCGGGATGTGTTGGAGGCTTTGCTACAGTACCTTGACCTGTACATCCAGTTCCCAAAACCTGGAGAGTTGAGAGACATCAAGGGGAAATTCTTTGCCTTGGGACGGATACCACGTGTCATTGGATCAATTGTTGGCACACACATTGCTTTATCCAGTTGGTATGTCTGGCTGACATGGTGACATCCCACGTCTGCGCACGTTTCCCTGGCTCTGCACATGACGTTTACATCATGAGGAACAGTGTCATCCCCCATTTGATGTCGCAGCTGCAACCTGACCATGCCTGGCTTGAAGGGCGGTGATGTTGTATGTTTATTTTGTGGTGAGTGCTGATTGTATGTCAGATAGTGGTCTGTTGTCAGACAACTGAAGTCTTTTCTGTGTTCAATGTAGGAGACTCTGGATATCCCAACCAGCCTTGGTTGCTGACACCACTCCGAAACCCTGTCACCCCTGCAGAGGTTCGGTTTAATGAGGCCCATGGAAGGACCAGGAGAGTGGTGGAGCGGACTTTTGGCCTACTGAAGACCCGATTCTGCTGCCTGGATCGCACAGGAGGAGCCCTCCAATATGCACCTTTGAAGGTGTGTAAAATTATCACAGCTTGCTGCATGCTGCACAACCTGGCTATATGGGAGGAAATATTCCTGATTCAGGGTGACGGAGACCAGCATCCGCCAACGAGGTTGGATCCAGGACTGGGACATGTTGCCAGTGGTGATAAAGAGGAGGGCTTGGATTTGCGACGACAGCTCATCCACAACTTTTTCACATGAGTGCAAATATGCAATGAGAGGAGGTGAAAAAGCCCAATTGTTGGTTTATGTGTTGCTGGTGTATGTATGCATGTGAGTGTATGATAATTAACATGAATTTTTTAAATAAAATGGTTCAATTAAGTTTGTAGGTTAACAGGTACAGTGCTAACATCAATCCTAGCTAATGTTCTCACAGACAATTTTGTGCTTTTGATGAAAATCTTTTGTAAATTTGGCCAACTGATTCATGAGTTCCTGACTCTGTTCTATGTTTCTCCTTATGAGGGTACTTTGTCTTGCCATCTGCAGATTTGTGACCACCCAGACCCATGATGCAGTGACATATTCCAACATTGAACTGTATTGGAATGCCCTGGCATACACTTACTTCAGACGTGATGGCCATCTTTTGTTCTTTTGTGGTTTTTGACACAGTGTGATGTGATCTTATTTTGTTTGAAAGTGCCAGGTTGTATCTGGAGAATAAACCTGTGCTCCACATTGAGGTGTGCGTTGTCTGTTTTCACAAATCCAAATATTAGTCAGAAAAGAAAACATGTTCCATGATGATCTATTTTGCTGACAGTGATTGTTGATTGTGCTTGCAAATGGTGCTAGTTTTTTAGGCAATAGACTTCCATTGAATCTGTACCATGTCCTACGGGTTGTGTGATTACCTGGTTGTGTCTATCTATCATGCTGCGACAAGGTACATTTACTCACAAGCCAGTAATAACATTTATGAAGTGATTTGTTACCAATATTGTTGACACTTTTTTCTTTGTGATTTTGTGCATCATTTCAATTTGTACATTTGGGATTCAAAGTCACAACATGAGCTAGTATTTTGTGCAAAGTGATTTATTTTCGAGCATGACGTGAAGAAATCATTCCACAACATGGTGGAGTGCTCAACAAAAAATTACAAAACAAAGTGCAGATAGGAGTTGGCAGTGTTTGTAGATGAAGTATTCCAAAGTTGATTCACAGTTATTTGAGTCCATAGTCCAACTTTGACCCTCCAGCCATTGTAGGACAGTTCAATGACAGTCAACAAAGTGAACGCTTGGCACACAATGGAGGATATCAGGAGCAGGTTGTCACTTCCTGGGGGTGCTGCGTAGCCATCTGTCTCTCAAGGATTCTTCTTCAGAGGACCCTTCCCACGTTTTGCAGGGAAACCCTCTAGTGCAGGCAGCAGTGGTGCAGGGGCCTCTCCGCCAGAGTCCACATCCCTCCCTGTGGCAGGTGCAGATGTTGATGCATCAGATGTTATAGGCACACAGGGAGGTGTGGACATGTCGGTGGCAATCTTGCAGAGGCAGGTGAGAATGTCCCTGTGTACCGCAGTCAGGTCATCAATTTTGGCCATGTACATGTCCTTTTCTTCATAGTGGGCTGCCTGCTGCTGTTGCATGGTCCTTAGTATCCCAACGACCTGGCCAACATCTCCGGTGCAACCCTCAGATGCGTGGAGGATTCTGGATAGGTGTGGGTGCTCTTTATCAGCAGCACCAGCTGCATGTTGGCCCTGATCCCCACGTCCCCTCCCACCACCGCTACCCACCCGAGCAGGCACAGTTCCTGTTGGCCCAGTCAACAATTAGCCTACTTCATCGTTGACAGGGATGTTGTTGTCTGCCAACTCCCGAGTGCCCTGTGTTGCTGTGCTGTCAGTGGTGGCTCCAGCTGCTGTTTCCATGAGGGTAGGGTTCAGCTGGGTATTGTCAGCTGATGCTGGAGTGGTCGCAGAGGATCCTGAGGTAGTCGCTGCTGGTGCTGTGTATTGACCCACACCTGATGTGCCAGGTCATTCCTCGGTGTCTGAAGATGGTTGAGAGACCTCAACGCCAGAGAGCTCCTGGTTGACCAGAGTCTGGGACTGGCTTTCCTGGTTGCTTCCAGTCGTGTTCAAAGCTCACCCTTTGGGAACATGAAAGACACAGTGATTGATGTGAATGTCCACTGCCCCACAAATCATACACATTACATAGGCTACTGAACCAAATGATAAGTTAATGTACATAGATTGGACTCCTTTATCCATGATGCAGGCCTATGTGTTGGGCATACAATGAAATTCTGAGAAGATGGGAATGAATGAACATGTCCAGCTATGTGCATCAATGGGCATGCTGTGTTTAGTTCACTTTACATGACCAAAGACATTGACTGGTTTGTGACAACCTGTGAATGGCACAGGTGGGTTGTTGTTGTCCACATCTTTACTTTCACGGTGACATACGTACTCTTTCTCCCCCAATGTATGTATTTTGTGGCCAGGGTACTGGGGTTAGTGCATGTCTTTAGCGGTCACATTGTTGTGGCTGCCTACACACTCATAGTCTGTTAATCTTCCCAGATATTTTTTGGAATGGTGTGAGTGAGGTGCTTCTTGTTCTAATCTCATTCCACACATGTGAATGGCTGTGAGTAGAAAAATGTGTGACTGCTTAGCTTAGTGCCTACATGGATCATGTATTTTGTACATTGACTCCATAGTCAGATTCTGTGTCAATGAACCTTGATAAAGTGTGGTTTATGTGCTTGTGCTCTAATTGTGAAACTTACACTCTTCCTCCCACCCAGCCTCTAGAGGCCACCATGAAGAGTGTTTTCCAGACAAATTTGGTGAGTGTACTTGCAAGGTTTTTGTCACTAGTGACTGGTGTTTATAGCCCAGAGGCAAATGTGGTAGTTGTGAGAGGTTCAGACATCAGTCCCCAGTGTCAGCCACCTTGCTAGTACACATCCCCTCACTGTCAGGTAGCCATAGGCCCAGATGAGCTGTGTAGTTTGTGTTGGAGGAGGAGTATTTTCACTGACTCTGTATCTAACCAGGCCCTGTCCTACATACACCTTCCAGCCCAGCGTAAACAGCTCAACAGGACTTAGGCTTACCTCACACTGTGTCCGAATGTACCTGCAGGATGCCTGACACTGGGCACTGGTGTCTGACTATACAACATCTCCACTCATGGCCTTGTGCTCCACACACCAGTCCCCACTCTCAGGCATTTTGTTGTTAAGTTTGCACTCACTGTTAGGTAAGCATGCTTCATGGTGAGCCTGTAGGGCTGGGTGGGAGGAGGAGTGTTTTCAATGGCCAGATCTCCCATCAGTCCCTGTACAATGCACACTTTCCACTGTGCACAACAGCACTCCTGGAACTATGGTTACCTGAGAGTGAGTGGATATATACTGACAGAGCTGGCTGACACTGGTGCACGGTGTTGGTAGCACAATGACCTGTTGGTAGTTGAGGAAAAGTCAGAGACCAGTGTACAGTGTCATGCATCGAGCTAGTACATTTTGAGACACTGTGGGTTAGCTTAATTCCTGTTGTGCTGTTGTGATGGATGGGAAGGTGTATGTTGGACAGGGGCTGATGTAAGTTGTAGCCATTACAACTACTCCTCCTCCCACACAGCACAGCTAACTCCTCTGAGACTATGGCTAACTGGCAGTGAGGGGAAGTGTACTAGCAAGGAAGATGACACTGGTGCATGGTGTTAACGTTGACTCTAAATGCCAACAAGGCCTTGTGCCCCAAACACCATGCAACAGTGTCAGCCGTCTTGCTAGTGCACTTCCATTCACTGTCAGGTAGCCATAGGCCCAGATGAAGTGGTTGGGATAGGTGGGTGGAGGAGTGTTTGCCATTAATCCAACTCCACTCAGGCTCTGTCCGACACACACTCTTTCCACCCTGAGAAAACTGACCACATGGCAGTATGGTGTCATGACAGTGTAATGTATTATCAGGATGTGTGACACTTGCACCTGGTATCTGATTTGACCACAAATAACATTAGTGCTTTGTTGTCCACACACCAGTCCCCAATTTGAGCCATCTTGCTAGTACGTTTCCACTCACTGTCAGATAAGCATAGTTCAAGATGGTCTTGTTGTGCTGTTTGTTATGAGTAGTGTTTGCACTGATTCCATGTCCCATCAGACCCTGTCCTCCACACACCTTCCCAGCCAGACCAAACAGCACACCTGGAACTATGCTTACCTCACAGTGATTGGCAATGTACTATCAAGATGTCTGACACTGGTGCGTGTTGTCAGAGTCTTCTATCATGGCCTTGTGCTCCAGACACCAGTCCCCAGTGTCAGCCATCTTGGCAGCACATTGCCACTCACTGTTAGGAAAGCAGAGTCCCAGGTAAGCTATTGGGGATGGGTAGAAAGTTGTGTGTCTGACAGAGCCTAATGGTAGTTGTAGTGACAGCAAACACTGCTTCTCCCAACTAGCACAGACAGCTCATCTGGGCCAATGGCTACATGAAAGTGAATGAAAGTGTACTAACAAGATGGCTGACACAGTTGCATGGTGTTTGGTGCACAGGGCCTTGATGGGAGTTGGCTTCAAGATCAACACCAGTCACCAGTGTCAGCTACCTTACCAGCACACTTCCCCTAACTGTGAGGTAAGCATAGGCACAGAGGAGGTAGCAGGGCTGTTTGGGAGGATGAGTATTTGAAATGGCTAGAACTCTCATCAGGCCTTGTCTCCCACACACCTTCCCACCCAGCACCAAAAGCCTACCTGTAACTCATTTTCCCCGACAGTGAGTGGGAAAGTACTTGCAAGATGCTGTCACTGATGACTGGTGCCTATTTGTCCACAACTCCCAGCAGGGCGTAGTTGTCTGCCATTTTGTAAGTACATTTCCACTCTCCATCAGTTATGCATGCTTCCTGTGTGTCTATTTGTACTGGGTGGGAGGAGGAGTGTTTGCACTGACTTCAACGCCCATCATGCCATGTCCTCCACACAGCTTGCGAGGCAGACTGAACAGCACCCCTGGAACTATGCAGTCCCTGAGAGTTAATGGAAATGTACTGGGAAGATGGCTGACACTGGGGCCTGGTGTTTTGTGGTGCAGGGCCATGATGGTATTTGCCTTCAAGTTCAACACCATGCAGCAGTGTCAGCCATCTTGCAAGTACGTTTCCCCACACTGTCAAGTAGCCATAGGCCCATATGAGCTATTTGCGATGTGTGTGAGGATGAGTGTTTACTGTCACTGCAACTCCCATCAGGCATAGCCCCGCACACCTTCCCACACAGCTCATATAGCACACCAGAGAGAGTGATGTCGTTACAATGAGGGGTAGTGTACTCTCAAGATGTCTGACAGGGGTGCCTGTTGTCTGAGTTGACCACAACTCCCATCATGGCCTTGTGCTCAAAACAGCAGTCCCCAGTGTCAGACATCTTGCCAGTACATTTCAAGTCACCGTCAGGGACAGCATAGCACCAGTTGTGCTGTTTGAGCTGGGTGGGAAGGTGGGTGTGAACACAGGCCTGATGGGAGTTGTAGTCACAGCAAACACTCCTCCTCCCAGGCAGACCAACCAGATCACCAGGGAGAATGCTGTCCTGACAATTTGGGAAGTGTACATTCAAGATGACTGACAGTGGTGCCGGCTGTTTGAGTTGACTACAACTCCCATGGAGGCCTTGTGCTCCAGACACGTTGCAGCAGTGTCAGCCATCTTGCCAGTACATTTCCACTCACTGTCAGGCAAGCATGGTTTCAGGTGGGCCTGTTGGTCTGTGTGGGAGGAGGAGTGTTTGCTGTGACTACAACTCCCATCAGCCCTGTGTCCACACCCACCTTCTCAGCCATCCCAACCAGCCTACCTGTAACTCAGCTTTCCTTAGAGTGTGTGTAACCGTGCTGGCAAGATGGCTGATACTGGTGACTGTTGTTTGGAGCACAAAGCCTTGCTGTGAGTTTGTAAGTAGTATGTAAATGGTAGGAATTTAATAACTTTTAATTTTCATTGCAAGTATGTTGTTTGTCAATATGGCATACACATCACCTGCTCATTTACACTAGTTCTTAGAAAGTTTGAAAGCAGTCATTTGTATCACTGTACCCTTGACAGTGATGTCTACGGATGTGTAATTGGTAACAATATTGGAATGTGCAGTAAGTACTCACCAGACTCTGGTGCTCCTGTGATTCCATGTCACGTACCTTCTCCTCCCAGGAAGTATAGTGCACGGGTGGTGCAGGAGGCCACCGCCAGTCTGCTGGCTCTGGGCATATTCTCTGGCCATCAGTTTTTTGACCCTCCTTTGCACATCATAGTACCTGTTCCTGATATCATCCATTGTGCGCAGGCAAGTTGATTGAGCGTTCACCTTGTTGACTACCCTGTTCCACATCCTATTTCTCTGGGACAGTGGAGTCTGTTGGACTTGGTTCCCAAATAAGTGTGGCTCTACTCTGACTATTTCATCTACAAGGACTTCCAACTCCTTATCTGTGAACCTTTGCTGCTTCCTTGGGGCCATGGTGGGGGGTGAGTGTGAATGTGAACATGAGGGTGACTGTGAAGGTGAGGGTGAGTGTGAATATAAAAAAAGAGTGTTTGTAAGATTTGTTAAAAATAAAATCTGTGCAAGTTGTGTGGTGGGTGAAGTGTGAGTGTATGAGGCAGAGAGCAGGGAATGTGGACAGACTCCTGATAACTGGCAGCAGTTGTGTTAGAGCAAAGGATCATGGTCATGTGTTTGGTCCTTTATATAGGTGGATTGGTGGGTGTGGCTAATTTTTGTAAATAGTTTTTTAATTTCGCGTTGCTAATGCTTATTTATGCTGTATTTGACATTTACCACTTGCCATTTGTAACACAAACAGACACAGTTCAGTAACCGTGTCGGATGCATCGTCATCTGTTCGCGGGGTTAACCGGTCTGATTCCTAACAGAAATACTATTCTTCAGCTTTTCCAAACGAGTCGGTTGCATCAGGCTTATGTCCAGACGATTCGGTCAGACGGATTGCGTTCCGAACGGTGGGATTTAACATGCATTGCATCGTGATACATTGTTCGGGCAGCTCGCGGTTGGGTCATTCAGAAAGCATTCCAGAACCGATTCAGTAGCAATGCTTTCCTAACGAGATTGTAATTGGCCCCTTAGTAATAAATGTTGATGGGGCCACGGAGGAGTAGTGGGGAAATGGGAAATATTTACTACTAAATGGTAGTTGGTTAGGGAAAAGTAAGTAGGGGTTTAGAGGTTGCCAAGCTTCTACAAACACCCCTCACAAAGAATAAGACCATTATTTTTCACAAAATGCACTATAGCCCTAAAGGTGACAACTTAGTAGTAAATGTTCTCTACCCCAGCCTAGGAGTAAGTCAATCACCACACAATGTAACACAGGTACTGTAACAATCTGTCATAAAATAACACTCCACAGACAATAAGATTAAATGAATACAATCAATTTAACTTTTCTACATATTTTGCTTAATGTTAAACAAATTACATGAATTTAATGTAATATTTTATTATTGGAAAATGTTATAATAAATTTCATTTTATAAATAAAATTAAAATAAACTTCAAAAAGTGTGTTTAGCACAACATTTAACAACAATTAATCAATATTTTTTTATGTTTTAGCATTGAATCTGACACATATATCAAGGTCTCACCAGAGA
Organism: Calotriton arnoldi; assembly: GCA_963921515.1. Lineage (NCBI taxonomy): Eukaryota > Metazoa > Chordata > Amphibia > Caudata > Salamandridae > Calotriton > Calotriton arnoldi. The sequence goes on from CAWUFW010013339.1 coordinate 129,289, forward strand.
AACACTATCCCGCATAACAATAACACGCACAGAGGAGGATTGACGCAACCCACGAGATAGAGTCTACAGCAGGGCAAAGAATCCTTCCCTTAGTCTATGCTCGTGGAATATTAATGGCCTTGCAACAAAAATAGAGGATCCTGAATTTTTTAAATATGTTACTACCTTTGACATAATTATGTTGCAAGAAACTTGGCTCATGGTCCCACAGCATATTGAGGGTTATACATGTTTCGCCACACCAGCAACTAGGACCGGTAGGTATGGCCATTGCTCAGGAGGGCTGACCACTTATGTTTCTACAACAAAAATAGCCTCAGCAACCCTCATGGACTCGACATCATGCGCAATACTAGCAGCCACAATTACAATCGCTCTTGACGAAATAGAAATGGAGGTTTGCATAATTAACTCGTACGTCCATCCGAAACGCAAAGCAAAGGACTCAACCAAAATTATCAACCAATTGCTGCAGAGATGGCAAACCCGATGTTCATTCTGACAGGGGATCTAAACCATTATCTCATTGGTTCGGCAGCAGGGGAGGAGGTATCGGATCTAACTAGAACTTACAATATTCCTACACAATGCGCTCCATTGCAGGGGAAGAAGAAAAGCCGTAACAGTCGCTTTCTTGAAGATTTAGAACATCAAAATCTTCGCGCACTGAATGGAAGATTTCCGGAAGACTCTCCCCCAGTTGAATTCTTTTACTCCACGACAACAAGCTCTATACTGGATTACACCTTCGCAAGTCTCGCGCTGTTCCCATACATCCTCGGGTTCAGAATGGGGGACAAGGGTGACAGCGACCATCGCCCCCAGGAAATCCAACTAACAGCTACTGCACCTAGTTTAATTAGGCCAGACACATCCCTGGGGCCTATTCACTCCTTAAATTTAAAAAGGATTAAATGCACAACATACAACTCAAACTTGAAAGCTGAAGCTGCAATACAATTATTCAATTCGCAAGCTCCCAGTACAGATGATCAAATCACTCACTGGGGACATTTCACAGTCATACTGCTGGACAAGCTTGCAGATACGTTCCCTACAAATGATAACTTTCAGAAAAAATGTGGAAAAAATAAAATTCAGAAAGAGCAGAGAGCCCAGCTCAAGTCACTCAAAAGATCAATAAACTCGATTTTGCGTAATCTGAGAAGATCTCCCGGAAATATTAATGCACAAGCTTTCATCAATCATCAAAGGGCAGCGTTAAAAAGATTGAAATGGAACATCAAGAGAGATTGCGAGAACGAAACCTGGGCAAAACTCCTATACGATACGAACTGTAACAATAGTGCCCGCTTTTGGAAAACTGTGAACGGGATTATGCGTCCACAATTTAATGGCATTGGATCTCACATCTCAGAAGCAAATTGGATAAAATATCTTACCAGTCACTTTAACAATCACACAGAAATCGCAGGAGCTCAAATGGTTAGCAGCTGGATTCCAGAGGGACAAGCTAAACCAAGCATATCTGAGATAAGGGAACAAGAGGATCGAGCCACAGGAATCAAACCATCAGGCGAAGTGAGCTGCCCGTTGTCACTCTTAATTCAAAAGCAGATCGCCAAAGGGAGGAAAGAAGGAGCCCCGGGACCAAATGGCATGCCACCTGCCCTGTTCAAAGCGAAGAGAGAAGATTGGGCGGATATCCTACAACCCCTCTTTCTGGAAATTAGGCAGCTAAATAGAATACCAGAAACCTGGAGGGGCTCCACAATAGTCCCAATTCATAAAAAGGGGGACAAGGCAGAGCCCAACAACTACCGCCTAGTAGCTTTGATTGATAATGAAGCAAAATATTTTGTAGGCATCATATTAGAGTAGCTCACACTCTGGGCTGAGATGAACCAGATAATACCGCTGAATCAGACCGGTTTCCGCAAAATGACTAGCACATCTACAAATTTCCTTGCAATCTCACTAATAATTGATGCAGCAAAAGCTTCCAAGTTCCCTTTGCACCTGTGTTACATCGACTTCAGTGCTGCCTTTGACAACGTCGAGAGAGGCAGACTGAGGAGCAAACTGGCGCGATGGGGCATTCCACAGTCCACCTTAAACATGCTGATGCTTTTACACGTGGACACTTGGGTGCAGGTGAAACTAGGCGGTGGCACCCATCTCTCCTCAAAAGTACCAACAACAAAATGACTGAAACAGGGTTGTGTGCTTGCACCAACCCTGTTCAACTTATTCATGGCTGACCTACCAAAGGTGCTTGACGCCTGTAACTCCCACTCTCCAAGGGTGGGAGGGAGAACTTTGACCAATCTCATGTATGCAGACGACGTAGTTCTGCTTAGCCATACTCACGTCGGTCTTCAGCATTTACTGACGGAAATGCAGAAATACGCAACAGAAAACAACTTAACCCCTTTGCTGCTAGGCCTTTTCCCCTCCTGTGCTAAGCCTTTTTTTGGCTATTTGGGGTAGTTCGCGCTTAGGCCCCTGTAACGTTTTGACCACATAACATATCCACGCCAAATTTGCGTCCTTTTTTTCCAACATCATGGGGATTCTAAAGGTACCCAGGGTTTGTGGATTCCCCTGGAGGGGGCCCAGAAATTAGCCAAAATACAGCTACATTTTGGTTTTTTGGGGAAAAATTCGAAAAAAGGGCTACAGATGAAAGCGTCTGTTTTTTTCCCTGCAAATGGCATCAAAAAAGGGGTTGTGGTGCTGAAATCACCATCTTCCCAGCTTTCAGGGACAAGCAGACTTTTGTCAGAAAATCAAAAAATTTTACACAGTTTTGGCATTTTTCTGGGACATAGTCTATTTTTGCTATTTTTTGTGCTTTCAACCTCCTTCCAGTTAATGGTAGAAATGGGTATGAAAGCAATAATGGATCCTGGAAAGCCATACATTTCTGAAAAGTAGACAAACTTCTGAATTCAGCAAGGGGTCATTTGTGTAGATCCTTCAAGTTTTCTTTATAGAAACAAACAGTTAAATATAGAAAAAATTGAAAATTAGTTGAAAAAATAAGCCATTTGTGTCAACGTTTTCACCTGTAACTTCTTCTAATTATGACAGATATTTGAAAGCAATATACCGTTACATCCGCTGGATCTTTCTGGTTGTGGTGATATATAGGACTTGTAGGTTCACCAAGAACCCGACGAACCCAGAGCCAATAACTGAGCAGCATCTTGCAATGGTTTTTTATTATGTACCGGGTATATAGCAATTATTCTGGGAAAATTTATACATGGAAAAATCGGTATGAAAGACACCTATGTATTTCTGAAATGGGAACAAAATATAGAGTTTAGAAATAGTAGATATTTGCACATTTCCAAAATTGGGAGTACCCATACTAGCATGAGAATTATAGGACATTTTTCAAAATGACTTCTTTTTTACACATTGTCTTTCATTTGGAAGGCAGAAATGCATCAAAAGTCAATAGATAATAACAGTTGCCCTACAATTTTGTGTTACCCTAAGTCTCCCGATAAAAATGGTACCTCACTTGTGTGGGTAGGCCTAGTGCCTGCGACAGGAAACGGCCCAAAACGCAACGTGGACACACCACATTTTCACAGTGAAAAATGACCCTTTTTTTGCAAAGTGCCTAGCTGTAGTTTTTGAACCCTAGCTCTGCCGGCACCTAGGGAAACCTAGCAAACCTATACATTTTTAAAAACTAGACACCCAGGGGAATCCAGTATGGGGTGACTTGACTGGCTCTCACCTGGTTCTGTTACCCAGAATCCCTTGCAAACCTAAAATATTGTCAGAAAAAACAAATTTTCCTCACTTTTCTGTGGTGGAAAGTTCTGGAATCTGCATGGATCCACAAAATTCCACCCACCCCGCGTTCCCCAAAGTCTTTCGAGAAAAACAGAACCTCACTTGTGTGCGTAGGCCTAGTGCCCGCGACAGGAAACGGCCCAAAACGCAACGTGGACACACCACATTTTCACAGTGAAAAATTACCCCTTTTTTGCAAAGTGCCTAGCTGTAGTTTTTTAACCCTAGCTCTGCCGGCTCCTAGGGAAACCTAGCAAACCTATACATTTTTTAAATCTAGACACCCAAGGGAATCCAGTATGGGGTGACTTGACTGGCTCTCACTAGGTTCTGTTACCCAGAATCCCTTGCAAACCTAAACAATTGTAAAAAAACCCACATTTTCCTCACTTTTCTGTGGTGGAAAGTTCTGGAATCTGCGTGGATCCACAAAATTCCACCCACCCCGCATTCCCCAAAGTCTTCCGAGAAAAATGGTACCTCACTTGTGTGGGTAGGCCTAGTGCCCGCGACAGGAAACAGCGCAAAACACAACGTGGACACACCACATTTTCACAGTGAAAAATGACCCTTTTTTTTAAAAGTGCTTAGCTGTAGTTTTTGAACCCTAGCTCTGCCGGCACCTAGGGAAACCTAGCAAACCTATACATTTTTGAAATCTAGACACCCAAGGGAATCCAGGATGGGGTGACTTGACTGGCTCTCACCAGGTTTTGTTACCCAGAATCCCTTGCAAACCTAAACAATTGTAAAAAAAAACACATTTTCCTCACTTTTCTGTGGTGGAAAGTTCTGGAATCTGCGTGGATCCACAAAATTCCACCCACCCCGCATTCCCCAAAGTCTTCCGAGAAAAATGGTACCTCACTTGTGTGGGTAGGCCTAGTGCCCGCGACAGGAAACAGCGCAAAACACAATGTGGACACACCACATTTTCACAGTGAAAAATGACCCTTTTTTTGAAAAGTGCTTAGCTGTAGTTTTTGAACCCTAGCTCTGCCGGCACCTAGGAAAACCTAGCAAACCTATACATTTTTTAAAACTAGACACCCAGGGGAATCCAGGATGGGGTGACTTGACTGGCTCTCACTAGGTTCTGTTACCCAGAATCCCTTGCAAACCTAAACAATTGTAAAACAAAAAACATTTTCCTCACTTTTCTGTGGTGGAAAGTTCTGGAATCTGCGTGGATCCACAAACTTCCACCCACCCCGCATTCCCCAAAGTCTTCCGAGAAAAATGGTACCTCACTTGTGTGGGTAGGCCTAGTGCCCGCGACAGGAAACAGCGCAAAACACAATGTGGACACACCACAATTTCACAGTGAAAAATGACCCTTTTTTTTAAAAGTGCTTAGCTGTAGTTTTTGAACCCTAGCTCTGCCGGCACCTAGGGAAACCTAGCAAACCTATACATTTTTGAAAACTATACACCCAGGGGAATCCAGGATGGGGTGACTTGACTGGCTCTCACCAGGTTCTGTTACCCAGAATCCCTTGCAAACCTAAAAAAGTGTAAAATAAACACATTTTCCTCACTTTTCTGTGGTGGAAAGTTCTGGAATCTGCATGGATCCACAAAATTCCACCCACCCCGTGTTCCCCAAAGTCTTCTGAGAAAAATGGCACCTCACTTGTGTGGGTAGGCCTAGTGCCCGCGACAGGAAACGACGCAAAACGCAACGTGGACACACCCCAATTTCACTGTGAAAAATGACCCTTTTTTGGCAAAGTGCCTAGCTGTAGTTTTTTAACCCTAGCTCTGCCGGCACCTAGGGAAACCTACCAAACCCACACATTTCTAAAAAGTAGACACATGGGAGATTCCAGGGAGGTATGGCTTGCGTGGATCCCCCAATGTTTTCTTACCCAGAATCCCCCAGAAACCTGAAATTTTGCTGAACAAATCACTTTTTTCACACATTATTGTGTGGGAAAGTTGTGGCATCACCGGGCTGACACAAATTTCCTACCACCCAGCATTGCCCCAGGTCTCCCGATAAAAATGGTGCCTCACTCGGGTGTGAGGCCCAAGTACCCGTGACAGGCAAGGGCCCAAAACGTATTGAGGCGACATCAAAAATGCCTATCACAAAACGACCTGGTTTTGCAAGGGGGGTCCCATGACTTTTTGGCCCGGGGCTCGGCGGCCACCTAGGGAAACCTAGCAAACCCAAACATTTCTGAAAAGTAGACACCCGGGGGATTCCAGGGAGGTATGGCTTGCGTGGATCCACCAACGTTTTCTTACCCAGAATCCCCTGCAAACCTGAAATTTTGCTGTCCACTGTCAAAGGTGGGACGACATCTGCCGGCTGAGCAAGAACGTGGCCGAGATGACGCTGGGGCTGCTCCCTCGGACTGGCAGGTTGGCTAGGCGCAGCATGACACCACTAATGGCCCGCATCCTGGCTGTCACACTACCTGAGCTGGACAGATGACTGAGGGAGCATCAGCAGCGAGCCAGGGGTGAGTATGTGTTGCAGGCTGCCTTTGGCTGGGAGTGGGTGCATGTGTCTACAGAGTGTGCAAATTGTCAGCTGTGTGACGTTGGTTGTGTGGTGCAATGTTTTGTGAGTGGCCTCTGTGCTGGGTGTATGTGCCATGCTTTTGCCCAAACGGCGCTTCATGAAGTGATTTTTAGAACTGTGCATCTCTCTTACATTTGGAGTTGTGGCCTTCAGGTACCTTCTGCTGTGGGGTGGTGTGTGAATTCTGATGGATGGTAATGCCAGTGTGCCAACTGTGAATGCGTTTCAATGAATGCGTGCAATTCCAGACCTCAGATGTCTGCCAGTCAGACATCTGAGGCCAATGTGCAACAGTAGATGTGCCCATGGACTCGATATGGTGGATGGCATGTGTGCAGGGTCATTGTGGGCTGGTATCTTGTAGTCTGTGTGGTCCCCTACTGCTCTGCACATGTAGGTGATGTGCACCATGTCGTGGTGTTCATCCTTGCCAACATCGGGACAGTGTGTGTGCACAGGCCATTTTGGGGCTGTGTCTGATGTGAGCCAACTGCAGGATGGTGTGCTGTGTGAATCACCTGGGTCACTTATGGCAGGACGTGTGCGGACATGCACCGTTGTGTCGAAATTTTGGGTGTCAAGATATATGTGTGCACAGGGTGGCATGCAATGTGCTGCACTCCTCTTTCTAGGATGCAGATGTATTGGCACGTGTTAGTTCTGTTGATGCCACTCATCTCACAGTACTTCTCTCTCCTATGCAGCAGCTCCCGTATGTGCAGAGGGAGAGGGGATGGACACCAGTGGTGAGGCTTCCACTGCAACAGCCGCACCAGAGCTGACTGACACAGATGTGACCAGCGCCGAGGAGGGGGACAGGAGTCTGCTGGAGGACTCACTGCTGGAGACACAAAGCTCTACCTCATCTGACGCCAGCGGTGACACATCCATGTTGGGGGGTACAGGGAACGGGGACTCTGCCTCCTCTTCCGCCACACAGCATCCAGTGCCCAGTCTCCCTTCAACCTCCACTGGTGCTGCCCGTGTCCGTACAAGTAGGAAGGGAAGAGGCACAGCTGCCCCAGCCCATGTCAGCCCTGCTGCCCTCAGTGCAGAAGCAGTCGAGCTATTGCGCCAGCTGTGTGTGGGGCAGACAGCACTTCTCAATGCCTTCCAAGAGCACGACAAAAAGTTGGGGCAGGTTATAGCTTTCATGGAGGGCTTACATTCCGATATAGGTGGGCTACACCGCACTGTGCAGTCCTTGTCATCAACTGTCACAGCAGCCCTGCAACAGGCACATAGTCAGGGAGCGGCTCCCAGCACTCGGTCCGGCCCCGTGTCACTGTGCACCTCTGACGACAGTGACAATGCCCAACGGACCCCAAAGTCCCGATACAGAACCCGCAGCACACAGGAGCAGCAGCAACCCAAACGTACTAGGGCACAGACACCATCCCCACATAAGAGTAAGGCCACCCCAGAGCGCAGAGAGAAAAGCCCATCAGGCGACAGCAAGGGCCACAAAGCAAAGAAAAAAGCATCAGGGTCACAGGCCTCACCTTCCTCCCCTGCCAAAGACTCCCCTGTCCCAAAGACGTCTCGCAGAGGCAAAAAGACAGTTTCCACACCCACTGAGAAGGTGTTGCCTGCAAACATTACACAGGATGAGGGCCACATGGATAATCCATCCTTGACCTCCACTCCCATCCCAAGCCCTGTGAAGCCAGCACGGGAGGACACTGTAGGGGGCAAAGCTGGTGGACAGAGGGAGGCAGGGTGGCGGCAAACACCAGGCAAGCGCACAGCGGGTTCCAGCATGTCCCCAGAGGGGGTCACCATCCACACCAGAATCATCTTTGGTGTTGGGGTCACCTGTTGTGTCTGCCCCAGTTCCCCTCAATCCCCTGACAGGGAAGCCTTTCAGGATCCCCAAGAAGTGGAGAGGCACCCCTCCACAATCTCCGGCACACACTGTGTCTCACCAGGGCATGAGTCCACCTCCCCGGGCCACCACCCCACCTGGTCCAAGCAGCCCCCAGCTACCACATGCACAGTTGGCTCTTCCATAGTTGTTACTCCCACTGCCCAGGGTAGTCCGCCAACAGACCCCAACACACAGTCAGCTCCAAGTCCGACAGACAGCCCCATCTGAGTGGTGGTCACCCTCACACACCTGTCTGTCCACAGGGGTGCGTGTGATGCCCATTGTCAGACCCATTACTCTGTTGCTGGGCATGGCATGGTAGAGTTGCATACATTCCCTGTGTGGCTTCTGATGTAACTGCTCTGCACATTGTACTTTCCTTGTGTTTCACTGCTGTGTGCCCCCTGCCTGTGCAGCTTCTCATGGACTTAATTTGCACTGTGTCCTGGCCACTGGCCTTGTTGTTCACTGCTGTTTGCCCCTTGCCTCTGCAGGATCTCATGTACCTCACCTGCACTGTGTCCTGGCCACTGGCCTTGTTGTTCACTGTTGTTTGCCACTTGCCTGTGCAGCTTCTCATGTACCTCACCTGCACTTTGGACTGGCCACTGGCCTTGTTGTCGACTGATGTCCTGGACTTGCGTGTGCAGCTTCTCATGTACCTCAGCTGCACTGTGTCCTGGCCACTGGCCTTGTTGTTCACTGCTGTTTGCCCCTTGCCTCTGCAGGATCTCATGTACCTCACCTTCACTTTGGACTGGCCACTGGCCTTGCTGTTCACTGCTGTGTGCCCCCTGCCTGTGCAGCTTCTCATGGACTCACTCTGCACTTTGTCCTGCCCACTGTCCTTGTTGTTCACTGCTGTGTGCCCCCTGCCTGTGCAGCTTCTCATGGACTTAATCTGCACCTTGTCCTGGCCACTGGCCTTGTTGTTCACTGCTGTTTGCCCCTTGCCTCTGCAGGATCTCATGTACCTCACCTGCACTGTGTCCTGGCCACTGGCCTTGTTGTTCACTGTTGTTTGCCCCCTGCCTGTGCAGCTTCTCATGGACTTCATCTGCACTGTGTCCTGGCCACTGGCCTTGTTGTTCACTGCTGTTTGCCCCCTGCCTGTGCAGCTTCTCATGTACCTCACCTGCACTTTGGACTGGCCACTGGCCTTGCTGTTCACTGCTGTGTGCCCCCTGCCTGTGCAGCTTCTCATGGACTCACTCTGCACTTTGTCCTGCCCACTGGCCTTGTTGTTCACTGCTGTGTGCCCCCTGCCTGTGCAGCTTCTCATGGACTTAATCTGCACTGTGTCCTGGCCACTGGCCTTGTTGTTCACTGTTGTTTGCCCCCTGCCTGTGCAGCTTTTCATGTAAATACTGTGCATATTGAAATGCCCACTGGCTTTGCTGTTGCCCACATTTGTTGGCTCTATATGCCAATAGTGAATAAACACAGTTGGTCCTGCAGTGAGCTGTGTCAGTGTCCTTCCTGTATGAAGTTGTTTCTGTGTGTGCATGGTTTACTGTGTCACAGGCTCAGTATGCCACTTCGACATTGCCAATGGGTTGTCTGACATTTCATTTTTTTGCAGGGGTGGGAGGCACTTCATTTCTACATGACTGTGATACTTATGGGTGCAGTGCAGGTGGTTGGCAATGGAGTCTTGTAGTCATCTTCCTTCTTGGCTCATGTTATCTATGGTGGACACATGTCAGGTTTGTGGGCAATGGCAGCACAGGGTGGGAGTTTGGGCACAGGCTTACAGGCAGGCAGGCCAGGGTAATGGGGTCTGTGTGAGCTTCCTTTCTGTGTGCCAATCAGTGTCGGTGTATGGACATCTTGTGGTGATGAGTTATCCAGGTGCCATGACTTACTTCCAATGTGTGCACTTGGTGTGAAGGGGGTGACTTTGTTGTGACTGTGGATGTGTGTGCACATGCATTGTCAACTACTGCCATGTGTGACCCTGGAGTGGTGTGCCTGTATGTGTACTTGTTTAGCCCTGTGGTAGTGTTTTGTGCACATGGCAGTATTGTGTGTTGCTGTTGTGGGAGGAGGTATGTGTGACATATCCTACTTGTGCTTGGCTGTCATGTGGTGTGTCACTGGGCCCTGTGTGTTGTGCAGCAGACGTTGTCTTGTCCAGTATTTGGATGCCTATGTGTGGCTGGTCAGTGTTTGTGTTCAGGGCCTTCCTTACATCCCTGTGCCTATACATGGGTGTCCTTGCTGTCTCCAGGTGTTGTAGCATTGGGGTGACCGTGGTTTGTGTTGACTGACTGTGTCAGCCATGTGTGCTGTGATGGGCTGTGTGTGTTCTCACATGTGTCTTGTCTTGCATGTGCATCACACATGCTTGATGGTTTACTCACTGCCCTTCCATTTGTGGGCACCTCACTTTGGCTTTCCTATATTTGTCCTCCATTACTGCTGCCATGTGGTGTGTGTATGTAGCTGTGAGTCTGGGTGGTGTGTGTGTGTGTGACTTGTCAGGTGGTGTGTGCAGTGAAGTGTTTGGTCCTCATCTGTGTGTGTACATTTTGTGCCTGGCCTCAGTGTTCTTGGCTTGTGTGTGATGTTGTTGTGGTGTGTGTGTTGGCTGGGGCCTGGGCTTCTGTGCTATGTGTTCCTTTGCAAAGGGTCCTGCTGTGGCTGTATATGCAGTTTTGGGACGTGGGGCATGGTGTGGCTGTAGTTGTGTTGTTGTTGTGCAGGAGTGGCACTTGTGAGACACATGTTGTGTCCCTTCAGGGCGGTTGCTGGTGTGTTGTGGATGTAGTTGTGGCTCTGTGCAATTTGTACGGTGCCCTTGGCATGCGCTGGCCCTGTGCTCTGCGTTGTACCGCGGCGGTTATGTGACCGGGACATTTGTTCATGAATGCGGTACATGGGTGGGCAGTATGTGGCGTGATGTTTTTGTGACAGGTGGGACATGTGTGTGTGCAGTGCTGGCTGTGTGCCTGTCCCCACAGGGGTGTGTGGTGTTCCCATGTGATGGTTTTCCCCCCTGGAGCTGTGTATTGTGTTACTTGCACTGTTGTGTCTGTACGTACCTGCGGAGGCGTCCGTGGCGGTGGATGACTTGCAGGTAGTGGATCATGTACAGCACCGGGAGAGCGTGTAGGGCAGGATCCATCGCGGTGTGTTCCGGGTGTTATTTTTTCTGTCTCCGCTGTGATGTCTCCGCCGTATTTCGCTGTGCGGTTTCTCCGTCGCGGTGCGCTGCCCTGTTTCCGGCATCGTGATGTCTTCGGCGTACGGGACGTCATTCCGCACGGCGGTGTGTGGTGATTGGCCCACTCTGCCGCGGTGGCGGGCGCTGTTCGATGGAGGTCGGCGTCACACCGCGGTGGACGGTAAATGCCTATGTTTTCCCATCCTAATATGGCGGGCGTGGAGTCCGCTGCTGGCGGCCGGAAAAAGGCATTTTTCCGCACCGCCGCCACCGCGGTCATGCCTCCGCCCGCCATCGTAATGGGCCCCTATGTTCTGCCTTCCGCTCTATACATCACCCGCTCAAATAAGGCTGGAGTTTGGCCTTCAACAACAAGTTTTAGCCAGGTATGGTGCATACATCATCTGTTGGCATAAGATAAGAAGTGCCACTTCAAACACGCTTAACTATTTGTTGTGGCACGATATACAACACAGGGAGTTCTCCCAGGCAAGAAACTTTCTTCAGTTAGCCTTGGATTCTACCAAACTCTCTGGACTTTGGGATGCGCAACTCGGCTACCTCAATTTAAAAAAATTAGTCTGGAAAAACACAAAACTAATCTCCGTAGTGGAGGACAAGGCAAGCTTCACGAAAAGATCTCATGCCTGGATGACCCTTAACTCCTACAAATCACTCGCCCCACAACCATACTTTAATCAGGGCTATCCCAGGGCCATAAAAATGAACTTCCTAAGGTATAGAATGGGGATCCTTCCATGTACCCAGCATCTACCACCATGGCTGAGGACAAAAGGACAAAATACTTGCTGGCTGTGCAACACCAAGAATGGCGATATTCTTCACTTATTTTGCCTATGCGAAGAACTGGATGAAGCGCGGCAACAGCTCCCAAAAGAACCTCTTAAACAGAAAGGTATCCGCACCAGAAGGCAAGCAGTGCTGGCCTGCTTCAACCCAGAGAATATTCAATTAAACTGCAGATTGGCAAAATTCCTGTCGATGGCTGAACAAAAAATGCCAAAAATATCAAAAAATGCTTCACAAAATCCATCGCCACAAAGCTGACTAGCAGACGGAAAAAAGGTCTTAGCGGAACCTCATCAAAGATGCTTACTAGCAGCAGAGAGACAAATCCTGCAATAAACAGAGACAATGTGATCGGAAAAATTTGTAAGCAGGGCTGGAATAAAGACAATGTGAGACAAGCACATGACAGCATCCAGCGACCTATTGACTTTCCTTAAATCTAGCACAATCTAAATGCGATTTTAACCTGCAACGAATTTTCCATCTTTGAATTTTAATTGGTTTTAATAACGATTTTTTAAAGAATTTTGTAGTGTTACTATTGCAATGGTTTTAATTAACTATGCTAAAATAAAATAAACTTAAACACATATACCGAATGGCATTACAGCTCTTCTATCAAAACACTGCAGTAGCTTGCCTAGTAATAGTTGAAATTCTTTCAAACTATGTGGAGGCCTGCTGTTGGCTTAATCGTAAGCATATCAGCAAGGCAATCGCCAACCTCTCACAATTACTATTAATCTTAACACTAAATACATTTCTAATCATTCAGGCAACACGTTCAAGGTAAAAAAGACTATAAATTCACAGTTTTGAAAATATAGAATCAAATATGATACCAGAGAAGGTGCAAAAATGTCAAAATAGTATGTCCTTTTGCCTTCGGCACATCTGTTACAATCTTCTTAGTCGCAATCTTTGTATTCACATTTAAATTATTAGTTATGTATGGCTGACACAAACATTTTTAAATTATGGGGTATATTTATGAGAGACTTGTGCCAGCATTGATTCACGAATTGTGACGCAACCGCCTATAAAATGACGCATTTGCAAAAATGTATCATGGGGCAAAAGCTGCGCTGAAAGCAGCTGCATCACGCAACATTTAATATATGCAATGTAGGCATTGCCTGGCAGAATCCAACGCATCTGTAATGCAGCGGTATTTAAGGCTGTAGCACTGCGTCATGCATTGTGTGAAAGCACAATGCAAAGCTAGAAATGCACCAGAATTGCTGCGCTTCATCAAATCGGTCAAAGGAAATGACACAGTGGCTATGGTGTAAAAATATGAATATCACAAAACGCTTTGGCAAGCTCATCTATGCCATGGAGGTTGTCATACTGCAACTCGGAGTAGCTAGGAGACCACCATCACCCACCACTGTCACCACCACCACCATGTAGGCAGTGAAGGAGGAGGGATGTTTCATGGCAACGCATATCTCTCAATGACCTCAGGGAGGAGGAGGTCATACAGTTATACAGACTCCAGATGAAGTCCATCATTGAATTTCTGGAGAAGATTGTGCCAAGTCTCCAGCTACCAACTGCGAGGCCTATCAGCATTCTACCACATGTTAAATTGATGGCTGAGCTCCACATGCTGGCATGAGGTACCTTTCAAATCACAACAGCTAGATTGGCAGCAACAACAGGCTAACAAGCAAGGATTCTACACCATAGCTGGAATTATCCATGTTCTTGATGCACTTGATTGTACACACGTGCAATTGGTGCCCCCTTCTGCAACATACCACCTGTACAGAAACCGCAAGCATACGTACTCCATCAATGTCCAGGCCATAGTGTAATGTTCATCGATGTGCTTGAAAAATATCCATGGAATGCACATGATGCCTTCATTTTCCGCCACAATATCATCAATGAGCTGATTCAGAGTGGCACAAATGGGAATGGCCTTCTCATTTGTAAGGAAACCAGATATATGCTGAATGCAAACTAAAAGTTGCAATGTATTATATGATTATCATCATCTGTTTTTGTCTATGTATCTTGTGTCATATGCACATAGTGGGAATAACTGACTACAACATGGAAACAATGATGTCCCATTGTGTCATTCACTCACTAATCCTGCAATGGAAGTATGGAAACATTAACCATGAGACGTTTTGTGTCCACTCACACTATGTGAGTGGACAGCATCTCTTTTCTGCACTGGTTACCAAATCAACACAATAATCATGTGGTTCACAAGCAAAGTCAATATGAGTAGAAAGGGTACATATTACCTAAGTGTGAGATGTTTTACTGGTATGGGTATATTGGTTACTGGCGCTTGCATGGAATACACTCACTATCTTCTCTCTTGTATTAGGGCAGTGCTCTTGAATAAGGGAGATATACCCTGCTTCTCCCAGCTATCAATCAAATGATCGAAATAAAACAGTTTACCAGATTCAAGGCACATGCCAGAACAATCACCACATAAATACAGATAAATTTTTTAGGATAAAAAATAAAGTTGATATTCTTGTTCTTCTGTGGGTTCTTTTATTTTTTCTTTAGCCATATGCCAACGCGTTTCATCGCTGTGGAATTATCCTTGCGATTTCATCAGGGCTAAAATGTAACACAAATACCACTTTTGTAGCACATACATCTTCAAGATTTTTCAGCAAAATACAATTCAGTTGTATGCACCCTGTGCATGTACAGACGTTCTTTATCGTGTTCTGTGGCATCCTACCCCATCGCCTTTTTGATGTATTCATAATAGTATTTATATACTTCAAGCTCTTTTTATGTCAGGCTTCTCAATTAAACATTTGTCATGTATAGATATAAAGATAATCTCCAGAAATACAGATCACATGAATATGCAACCAATATTGTGACATATAAATGCAACTAGTGCTCCCCTCTTAATACAGACCACACCAAAATGTGCACGATTGTGAGATGTGTGCATGTGCAGTGGTGTATCTAGGCTTGGTAATTTGTGATATTTCTACTAAAATAATGGGTGTTGAACACATCGTGTGTTCCTAAGTAAATGTGTCACACGTGACAATAAACTTGTATGTTGACCAAAGTATCAGGAGCAATAATGGAAAAAGAAGTTTTAAATTTCATTTATTGCATGTGCTGTAAGTGTAGCTTCACTTCCTGTGCAAATGTCAAAGCTTGGTACATATGTGATACCAAATATACAAAGTACACATATCCCAGCCATTCTTACAGTCTAGGCCCAAACATACACATAGTTATCAACCCACATTGATACACTTCATCAGTGTGATAGATGACCAGTTTGGTGGCTCCAGTGGCTGCCAAACATGTCAGGTGGAAGACTGTTGTACTCACCCTCTATGGTTTACAAAATAATCCTCATCTGTGCTATATTGTACAATATCTGTTTAATAACAATTATCCTGTGGTACTATGAGCCACTAAATCCAGAGGAACTGGATGAGGATGAAGACAACGAAGGAGAGATCCAGCACACAATGGTTGGTCAGCGGAGCTGTGACCAGATTGTGGCTAATTTGCTTAGTTAAACAATATCACCTGATGGCAATTCTGACAGAAAATATGTCAACTTATCAACCTATAAATACATTTTGGAACTCATTCTTTGTGTTGTGTATATGTGAAAGTCAATGTAAAAATGCACTCACTCACATCTTCTCAACTAGATGTAGGCCTTAGCATGGAACAATCATGTTGTCTGAGCTGTTTTTTTTTTTAAACTGTTTTTATTGATAACAAGGGTGCATCGGTGCATGGCATAATACAGTCATCTTTGGCATAGCAAAACAAAATGTCTACAGTGTTCCACTACATATTATGAACCAGGAGTACATAGATCAGCTGCCCCCAGAGGTTGACCCCCTTCTATATAATACATCAGAGTAAAAGAAAAAGAGAAAACAATCAACTTGCCTGATCAGAGTAACATCTTATTGCTAGTTGCTCATCGGGGAGGCTCCGATAGTCTCTCCCAATCGGGCCATCAATGTTTGTCTCTCCCTTCTCAATTCCACTGTTGGGGAAATGCAGATGTCCCCCCTGTATTTGTTCCACTTTCCCCATTTATGATCCCATTTTTTTGGGCATCCCCGACCCTTGAACACTGTTTTGTCTGCAATCATTGCACAATCCATGTCCTTCGCCCAGTCACTTAATCGTGGAGTCATGGCCGCCCCCCATTTTTGGGTGATATTGTGTTTGGCGATAGTCCAGCCCATCGTGGCCCACATCTGCTCCGCCTGCGAGAGGTCAGTAGCCTCCCAGATATTGAGGAGGCAGAGTTTGGGGGAAGGTCTAATGGATTTGTCACATGTCCTTGCAAGTTGGCGGGTGACTTCTTCCCAATACTGTTGTATGTAAGGGCAGTTCCAGAGGATATGTGTGAATGTGCCGGTTTGGTTGCATCGTCGGAGGCAAAGCGGATCAGGTCTCCTACCCAACCTAAACAGTAGTTTGGCATCAAAATAGACCCGGTGGAGAACTTTGAGCCGGACGAGTAGCAGTCGCATAGGGATCGCCACCTCACGGGGAGAGGCGAGTGCATCTCTCCAGTCCTCGTCATCCATATCCCCCATGTCGGTCTCCCAACTCGACCGTAATTTCAGCATCGGGTCAGTTCGATTATATACTAGTTTTTTATAGGTGAGGGAAATGGCTTTGCGATTCATTGGATCCAGCAGTAATCGATCCTCCACCGGGGAGGAATCGGGAAGGGGGGCACCCCTTGGGAGGGCCGAGGAGATGGCATGACTAATTTGGAGATATCGGAAAGTCTCCGAAGGTGCAAGTTGATACTTTGCCTGGAGATCAGCAAATGTGGCCACCTTCCCCTTCACCCACATGTCTCCCACCGTGGAGATCCCAATTGTGTCCCATTTGTCAAAACCTGGACAAGTGCTGAGGCGACCCAATATGTCAGGTTCCCAGAGGGGAGTTGCCTTAGTTAGGCGGTTATGCCACCCCAACTTCCTCTGGATTCCATGCCACACTTCTATCGTACGGGCCGTGGGGCCAGTCAGTTGTAGCTTCCGATAATTGGTATATAGCGCCCTATTATAACCTCCCTTCCCCATGAGCCAATGATCAGTGCGGAAGTTGGGATCGTCATGTGGACCAAACACCCATCTGTTGACGGCCATCAACTGCGAAGCCTGATAGTAGAGTCGCACGTCTGGCAACCCTATACCCCCGTCAAACCTTTGCATGGTAAGTTTGTTTATGGCAATTCGTAGTGGTCGGTCTTCCCACAGCAACCCCCTCACTACTGCTTCAATTTGCGAGAAGTATGAGTCAGGGACAGGATTGGGAGCGTTTTGCAGTGCGTAAAGGAAGCGCGGCAGGGCGAGCATTTTAAACAGGGATGCACGTCCCAAGAGGGTAAGGGGTAGCGATCGCCAGTGTCTAACATCTGACCTTAGGCGCTGGAGGGGCACCAGCAGATTCCGCTCAAAGAAGAGATTAACGTTGGAGGTAATAAAAATGCCCAGGTATCGAAAACCTTGTCTCGCTACTGGAATGTCATAGCCCCGTGGATTAGTGGGGGGCACGCCCCAAAGTACATACATCTGGGATTTGAGCCAGTTTATCTGATACCCCGAGTGCGCTCCAAATATATGAAAGATGTGCAATACCCTTCGCAGCGAGCGTGCCGGAGAAGCCAGATAAAGCAATATATCGTCCGCGTAGAGCGATATTCGGTCCTCATGGTCATTTGTCCATTTCATACCCCTTATACCCGGATCTCCCCTGATCCAAACAGCTAGCGGCTCCAACACCATGGCAAAGAGGAGCGGTGACAACGGGCAACCTTGCCTCGTGCCACGTCGAAGGGGAAAAGAGGCAGAGCGATGATTGTTCACCGTAACGTGCGCAGTGGGCTGCGTATATAGTAGTCTGATCCATCTGATCAGTTTGGGTCCGAACCCCATGGGAGCCAAGACCGCAAAAAGATACTCCCATTCGATGGTATCAAATGCCATAGTTGCATCTAGTGATAGTAGGAGCGCTTCCTCCTCGAGGGTGCCATGTCGTCCCAGTGCCCCATGTACCCGTCGCAGATTCCTGGCCGTATTTCTACCTGGCATGAAGCCAGATTGGTCTGGATGGATCAAGTCATTGATGCATGGGAGTAGTCGGTTGGCCAGGAGCTTGGCGAGGATTTTAGCTTCCACTGTAAGTAGGGAGATAGGGCGATACGATTTGCAGTCTTCCGCCGGCTTTTTAGGCTTGTGGATGACCACAATAGCAGCAGTACGAATATCAGCCGGGAGGAGCCCCGATTCATAGCATTCATTATATAGGTTCATCAGGTGGGGTGCTAGTTTCGTTGCCATCAGCTTAAAAAGCTCAATAGGGAGTCCATTAGGACCCATCGCTTTACCGGACCGAACATCTTGTATGGCTTTTTGAGCCTCTGCTTCAGAGATGTCCACCTCCAGTGCATCCCTAGCATGTTGGGAGATACACACTACCCCAATGGTTGCAAGGAGATCTGCCGACATTGAGGCTTGGGAGGTTTGTGGGACCCTATACACTTCCTCAAAATGAGCCGCAAAGGCATCATCAATCCCCTGAGGGTCAGTTATAAGCATGCCGTCTGGGCCCGTTATTGCTCGTACCCATCGCGCTGCCTGTTCCTTGCGTTCCAGCCATGCCAGGAGTTTACCCGTGCGCTCGCCTTGTTCATAAATCCGATGATGAGTAGCTAAGGAGCGCATAGTGGCCTCCTCCAAAAGGAGTTGTCTGTAATCCAGTCTTTTTACTTTAAGACTGTGTTGGATATCAGGATCAGGGGCCTGAGAAATGGCCTCCTCCATGTGCAATATGTCCCTCTCCAATTCGACCACCCTCCTGGAACGCTCGGTCCTGTGTCCCACCATCAGCGACAGTGCCCTGCCCTTAATAACCACGCCAAATGCTCCCCAAATTGTCACAGCCGAGGTGACCGATCCCACATTTTCAGCAAAATAATAATCTTTAGCTTGCCGGAGGCTTTCCTTGATGTGGGGTATCTTCAACGCCCACGGTTGTATCATGATTGGGCAGGGACGCCTGATGCGCTGTGCGCCAAAGATCGTCAAAATAGGGGAATGGTCGGATATCCCTCATGCCAGACAGGTGGAGTCGGTAAAGGCGTGTATATCTTGGGCATGAGTGAACAAATAATCAATTCGAGACTGATTACCATGCGCCCCTGACTGAAATGTGTAGTGCGTGCGGTGAGGGTGCAGCCACCTCCATATATCTACCACCGCCAGAGCATTGGTGAATTCTTGGAGCTGCGAGCCGTGCGTCGGGTCTGTTCTGGGTGGAAGTCGGTCACATGAGCCATTCATGGTCAAGTTGAAGTTGCCCCCCAATAATAGTGGTCCCATGGGCAAGTCTAATAGCAACGCCCCCACATCTTGCAATGTTAGCCGCTGTAGTCCAGGTGGGGCATACACTGAGACTACGTTAATGACCCTTCCTTCCCATGTGCCCATAATTGCTGCGTATCTGCCCTGTGCGCTGTCCAGGTGTTGTGAACCACTGTTGTAGGGATTCTGCACATATACAGAGCTATGCACAGGATAATAGGACCTCAGAGTATAGTGGTGAACCAACCATGCACCTTAGTACCCACAATCCCAATCCGACTAGCTTTAGCGTCTCATTTGCAGCGATGCTACCAATGATAGACAACCCAGAACACGGTCTCTCTCAGGACTCGCGGGAGCAAGAACACCCTTTCATATCTCACTCATACTTGTCCACAACGTGCGTAATAAGAGACACAGTATAGTTTAAAATATTTATTTCAACTATCGTGCTCTAAGATACAGTACACGTGCCAGTACTATCAGCATAATGCATAATGATAAAATAAGAAGCATAGTTACAATTCCATAGAATACAAACGGGGAAAGCATTTCATAAAGCAGTGGATATAGGGCTAGATGGCCTTACCACCCTCCCCGTGCTGTTAACTAGTTTATTATAAAAATAGAAGACCTCTGGGCGTTGTCAGGCGGACCCTCATACCTCAATATCTAGATGCAAGGTTTACATCATCAGACAAGCACAGCTCTTCTCCCTGGAAAGGTTTTTCTCCAAGTGTCACAAACAGCGAGATCACAATATTAAAAGCACACAAATTTCTCCAGTGCAGCTGTACTTAGTGTTATGTCTAAGTGCGAGGGACTGGCCAGATCAGCAAGAACAAGGGACGTTGTTTTTCGACCTTGTACATGTTGTGCAGACAAAACCCACAGGGAACAGGAGAAAAGGTGAAAGGCAGACAGTTCTAATATAGCCGGGCACAAGCAGAGGCTGGAAAAACAAAGTCACAAAGTAACGTGTGCAAAAAGGCATCATGGCAGCCAGGCCTAAGCCAACTTAGCAATGCAGACAATGAGGCCACAAACCACATGACACCCTCCCCTGGTCAGTCCATGGGCAAAGACATAGGACGAAGATAGAGTTCAAATAGATGGAGCAGAATGAAGTCCCCAATGAAGGACAGTGAATGGACAAAAAGTCAGGATAAAAAAATTCCAGTTTGGGCCAATAAAAAAAATCCAGAGATGTAGGACGCCGAAAGCGGAGGCCCTTTAATCCATTAGAGTGTAAGCGCAAAAAAGCGCCACACCTTCCAAGAGGACATCGTTGGAACCGTCTGAAAAAAGAGACGCATCCAGTTCAACAAATCAAAACTGCATTCATGTTCCTCACAAGAGGGAGCAGTGATCAGCATTGCGGGACAACTTGCATGATACTCAACATAACTTCGTTGTAGGAGAGACTGAGCATTCGCCCAGACATCCCATTGTGCCAGAATTCCAAGTGCAGCCACACATGCCATCCAGCCATCGCCGTTACAGTCCCGTTCATGGGCCTCTAAGGGACCCATCAACTGGCCAAAAACCGGGTCAGACAGAGACTTATTGGAGAGGCAATAATCCAAGGATCAAGAGAAAGGACATCGGACGCATGACATCACAGGTTGCACGCAAGTGAAATACGCAAAGCGAAAAGAAAGTCTATAGGACACACTGAGTGTCGCCAATGGTAGGACGCCGAAGCCAATGAGCATGCGTTCACGGATCATCCGGAGTCGACCTTGGTCGATGAGGCCCCCAGGAAGTGCAGCCATTGCGCAGCAAACAGACCAAAAGCAATATACCAGCCGCCAAGGCGAGGAGCAACGGAAAGCCGCCAAAGACGCTGGAAAAAATAGAATGAATAAAAGCCGGTATTACACCAAATATAGTTTGAAAGGAGGTAACAAGGCCAGAGCCCACAACTTTAAAAAAATGCACAAGACCTTCGATGCGAGATGCATTGAAAACACGGTGAATCAGCTCACCGAAATGTTGTGGGAGGTTTGTGTTCAAAAGGGCCTGTATCTCACTGTGGGTACTAGCCACCTGGAGGATGAATGTCTCCCGTGCGGATGTGAGCATAACCTCCTGGTTCAATAATAGCGCCTTTATTCTTCTCAATTTATTGAAATCCGCCTTCAAAGTCGAAATGGAAGGCCAAATGGAACTATCTATTATGTCGTGCCGGTGAGGAAAAAGCACATTTTTGCAGCACACATCCCGGTGGGAAACTGTTACAATATAGGGGATGCCGGCCAGCATTCCACAGCAGTCCTGATTATTCAGAAGGAGATAGCTACCATTCGCAAGCACAGTGAAAGTAGGTGATATAGCAGGAGCAGGAATGCCCTTTAAAACACAAGCAAGATTCGGAGCCGAAACATTACAAACCCCGTGCAATTTAATGTTTTTACAAATCAAGGAATGACCCACAGTAGAGTTGCATGACTCTCCTGTGATAAAAACTTCTTTTCCGTCCCTAAGACATCTGCACATGAAAGGAATGGACCAAAGTTCATGCAAGAAGGCACCGCCTAAAGGCTGAAAATGGCCAACAGGATAATGTTTCATGCAGGAACTGAACTCAAATAAAGAAAAAGGCAACGCGATAACCCCGTGAACTAGCCACTTAGCAGAATCCAATTCCGCCACAGAGAATGGTAAGGGCTCTACTTTCTCGATATGTAAGAGAGTGTATGTTGCATCTTTCATGGACATGAATTGCTGTTTTTCAGTTAAATTAAATGGCAAGAATAAGGCAGAGGTGTTCAAAAAATGCCAAGGAACTTTACCCAATTTTAGTGTTTGCAAAGTCCATGCAAATTGCATCACTGAACGCAATTGATTTTGACCATGATATAACACAGACACATCATCTTGCACAATATCAACAACAGAGGAAACAATATTCTCTAATGTGTAAATGCGGGAAGACAGGGTATTAATACTATTGTCAACAACAGCAAGCACCTTTTCTATATTTGCTTGATCGATTTCCCGAAGACGGGAAGCAGCTTCAATTTGCGAAAGCTTCCAGAGTTCATTGTAAGTTTCATAAATGAATCTCTTAGGTCGAGGGCCACGAGGCCCCAGAACAAAATCGGACAGATCAATTTTGCCTGATAGGAGGGATAAATGTTGTTTCACAGAATCTAAGGAAGAGTGCTGCAAACACTGTTTACACAATTTACCAACAGAATATGTTGTAACAGTACGAGAGTCAGAAAACCTCGGATCTGGCCTATCCTGTTTATAACCAGGAGCTGAGTCATGAAAACGCAGTTGGCAGGCATCCGATGCTATGGGCCAAGCCAACCAGGGTGACTGAACAAACGTAGAGACAGTAAAAGAATTGTTTCGAAACAAAGCCTGCAAATTGTCAAGGGAAATATTGAACTGCAAGCTCTCGTTGGGAATGGAAGACAATACGGGAATGGATGGTGCATTCAATTGTTTGGAAGTAGCCAAACCCCAACATGTTGTTTAATAGATTGTATGATTCAAAAACAAAATTTGGGCCAGGATTAGGCAAGCACGGTGTAAGGCTTCCGTGCCGCGTACTTGCCATGATTTGGTGCCCCAAATAGATTTTAAGTCAATGGTGTCCTGCCAGTGCTCATAACCACCCACAGCTAATGCGTTCAAAAAGGAACCCGAATATAGCAATTTGGTGTGGGTCAACATGATCTTCTGAGTGGACGAAGTGTTTAATTTAAAATAATAGGACCCAGGGTTTGATCTATCAAAGTCTGTAAAGTAAGTAAACTTATTCCTAAGAGTTTGGGAGCTACCTGGCAAAGGGGTCGGACAATGTTCCCATTGGGTGTAATTAAAAGGACCCCGAAGAGTACTTGGTTTATGGAGAAAATGGTTGCCCCAATGCTGGTAACAATATAAGTCAGCATAACTTGCAGAATTTAAATACAGATCTTCAGCATTAAAAGCAGCATAGTATTTCAAGTCAGTAAATAACGATTCAACGGCATGCACATCCCAATCGTCAGAATGAATATTACTTTTAACGACATCACCCATTGAAACACGGAGGACATTTGATACATTAATAATCTCGGTTGGTCCATGAATTTGGAAATTTACCGCATCCCATACGATGCCAGCAGCGACTGGGAAAGCTGAAATGTTCACAAAAGTATGGTCATGCTTCATGATGTGAGAAGAAGAATGCGGAGCCAAAGTTCCAGCAACACCGTTCACTGCAGAGCGTTCTGGTAAATAGTGACCATTGATGAGTAAGAAAAAAACTGTCACAAAGCCAATGGACATGAACAGAAAAATCAGGAACAGTACCAACCAGATGTATGTCCATGGTGGGATCAAAAAATTGTCTCTGAACCAGGAGATAAAAATACTGAAGCTGGACGGGATAAGTGATGAGGTGGAAGCCGAATCAAAGGAATAACGGGTTGGGCTCAGTGGCGTTGTTGGTAGGTGAGCCACTGACTCGTTGGCGGGGTATGTATACTCAGTCTCCTCGTTGCAGGGGGAATCCGGGTAGTCGAGTAGGCGATCAGGCAAATCTACCATCTCAATGGCAAAATCAGTGTCCGTGTGGGCTGGAGGGCCACAAACATGAGTCCTAGAAATGGCTGGACAGGAGACCGCTGGTGTTACACTATTCAGGATCGGCCAGATGTTGTAGCTTGACATTGTCCACTGAGATGTATCTGTTGTCTTTGCGACCAGGAAGCGGTGGTAAGATGACAGTACGGGTACCCTTCAAGCCAAGGACTGGAACTGGTGCACGATAAGAGGGGCCAAATTCATTTTTGTTCTCCACCTTCTCTCGTACCAGATCTCCAACCTTCGGAAGCCAGCCGGCAACCGCAATCTGCAGCGCAGCGTCTGTGGCTGAAGGTAAATGTTCGTTTGCAAGTTTGTCACGGGCTTCTTGTAAGTCCTGCAACATAGTAGAATGATTATCTACGTCAAAGATTGCGGATTGCGCCGCCATGTCTAGACCATCAAGGTCAGGCACAAACATTTGGATGCCAAAGAGCATTTCGTATGGGGTCCGCCCACCCAGAGATCTTCTAGGGAGATTATTAAGTGCACGTTGTACGCTACACAAGTGCTCCAGCCAGTTCCTGCCAGTACCTAAGACTCTAGCTGTCAAGGATTGCTTTAAGTCACGGTTCATTCGCTCCACAATAGAATTACCCTCAGGTCTATACGGAGACGAAAATTGCACCCGCACCCCCAGTGACCCCATTGCGTCCTTGTACGCCTTAGAGGCGAACGCCGGACCTTGGTCAGAATGGAAGGTGCTGCAGGCAAAAATTCCCACAAAGACACACAAATCCCTTATGACATTTCGAGCGTCAGCACTCCGTTGTGGCCAAACCCAGATGAAACGTGTGCACGAATCCACTGCAACCAAGATATACTTATATGCAGTGTCAGAAGAAAATGGACCACAGTGATCCAGGTAAAAGCACCCAAAAGGTTTGTTAGAAATGCAGAGCTGTATTTGTGGTGGTCGTGTAACCGTAGAAGGCTTAATTTGCTGACAAACGTCACAAGAAAGCACATAAGTACGGGTCTGTTTATATAAACCACGCCACCTGTAACGCTGCTGCAAGATGGAAACAGTCGCAGATACGCCAGCATGGGCCGAAGCCAAACCTTCGTGTGCAGCCGTTATCAAGGAAGGTCTACGGTCCGCGTTGGGAATCAGCCGATCACCAACGTCTGGAATTCTTACGTAAGGAACCTGTTCGGGACTTAACTGATAAGAGTACTTGGAAGGGAAACCCCGTTGGTAATTAGCACCTTCCTTTGTTGCAGCAATAGCTGCCAAAATCTCATTATCTATTTTAGTCATGGATCTTGTAACTGCTGCGACTGAGCACGTGGCTACTGCTAATTTGGCAGCTTCATCTGCCAAACTGTTACCAACAGCGTGTGCGCCCACACGCTGGTGGCCAAGGGTGTGAATCACCTGTGTGAGAGGCAAACATTGTTTAAGATCTGCCACTCGAACCCAAAGCAACTTATGCTTAATTGTGCTGCCTTTAGCATCTCTATAGTCGTTTTGCGACCAAAAGAATAGGTTGTCATTGTAAGATTGAACACAGTAGTAAGAATCGCATACAATAAGAGTAGTCACATCTGGATTCGCAAACTCAAGTTCGAGCACCAAAGCACGCAGCTCGGCCAATTGTGCAGTACTGTCTCCTAGTGCCTGTGTGTGCACTACAGTCGATTTGAACTCACCGTTCACCATAGTACCTGCAACAATAGCACATGCTGTGGAATAGGCATGCTTGGAACCCGTGGCCGGTTGTGCCGAACCATCGGTATATATAATACATTCGTACTCCTCAAGAGGCAGCAAAGACAGAGGAGGAGGATGAACAAATTCATACTGTAAGAACTCCTGTGTCTGCAGAGAGGAATCAAAGATAAAAGTGACATCCGGAGACATCAGAGATGTAGCCTATTGTATCCAACGGGGTGCAAAGCCTTAGAGTTCGGGACACTTGCCTTCGTCACTGCCTCAAGGGCAGGATATGGTGTTACCACCAAAATGCGTTTTCCCTGTGCCAGTGCGCGTTCCTTCAGAATCGCCATTTGCACTGCAGTCAAAACTTTCTCCACAGAGGAAAAGCGCAACTCCGCTGCAGTGTAAAGATGTGACTTGTATGCAATTGGTACTGTGTCACCTTCGTTAAAGGTTCAGTACGTGAAACCCACTGCCCCTGGCACAATTCTAATCACCAGGTTTGTGTGGTTATCACGAGTCCACAAGAATTTAGATTCAAGTAGATCAGACTGCAAAGAATGCAGTATCAAAGAATGCTCAGGAAGCCAGCATGACTTCAAAAAGTTGGGCTGTATCAAGGCATAGAGAGGCTTGATACGCTGGGCATATTCGGGAATGTAAGTACGCCCGAAGTTCAGAAAACCCAGTAATGACTGAAGCTTCTTCAGTGTGGTTGGAGGGCGCAAAAGTGCGCACTTCTCCAAGAAATGGGGAGCTAAGCCCTTACCTTCATTGTTGAGCTCATAGCCCAAAAACAAAACGGTAAATTCAGCAATTTGAGATTTGGCAAAATTAAATTTGTATCCTAAGACTGCAAATTCAAGAATAATGCGGTCGACACGTGAAAGATGCGGCCATAATTCGTCGTCTGTCAGATAGATATCGTCGACGTATGAACATGCATCTGGGTCTATGCTGTCCAACAGAGAGACATCACGGGCGGCGAAGACACCCGGGCTGTTCTTGTAGCCCATGGGCAAACGCCGAAATTTGAAATGTTTACCACCGGAAGTGAAAGTGCTCCATTGGCTGCACTCCGGGGACAAGTTGTGCGTGTAAAATCCATTGGATAAGTCAAGTGTCGTTTTATATTTTTTACGAACAAGACTGTCTACAAGCGCAGAACTGTGGGTATTTTGTACCGCAAAGGTCCGACAATGAGAGTTCAAATGTCGGTAATCCAAAACTAGGCGGTACGATCCATTGTGTTTAGAAACCGCGAAAAGGGGATTATTCATTGGTGATACGCATGTTTCAATTACTCCTTGATATTCTAACTGTGTCAGAATGTCGGAAACGGGACCTTTAGCTTCCCGCCGGATGGGATATTGGGGTTGTGGCTGTGGCAGCGACCGCAAAGGAATATCATGGGGGGGAGAGTCTTCATTCCAGCCCATGTGATTACGGTATAACGCCGGAGCCAGGGCCCCAGCCCATTCAGCTGCGAGAGCCTCCGCTTTGTCCTTGGGGACATGACGAGAAAAGCTCGGAAGGATTACCTCCTCCCCTCTACGAGCAGCAAGTATGAATGGGGGCAGCCAATCTGCCTCTGCCAACAAAATGTCGTAAGAAGAGGTCAGATTCTCCCAAAAAATCCCTTTAATAACACGCTCAATGTCACCTTCAATTTGAAGGACAATATTAAATAGTCTGTCAGGGGGTGCCACTCGGGTGTCAGCTGTCTCGACAGTAATGAATGTGTCAGTTGCTGTCGCCTCCACATGAGGACGTAGTGCCTCCCGCACTATGGTAACTTCCGCGGCGCTGTCTAGGAGCGTCACTGCCCACGTCCAATTCAGGAGTCTCGTTCTCACCGTCTGTGGCATAACTCGCTGTTAAAGCTGCAACTTTTTTCTTCTGAAACTGTGGGCGAGAACGTGGAAAGTCTTCTGGTTTCCCTCGGACCGGTTGTCGAGGTTGGTCTTGTGCCTGTGGAGCCTCACGGCCCCTGCCTCTATCCTGGCGATCTCCTCCACCAGTATGGGAGGTCGATGGTGCCTGTGAAGAACGAGGAGAACGCGGATCAGGGACTTGAAATCTCTCTGGAGATTTAATTCTCACTCTGTCGCGCAAATCATAAGTGCGTTCAGAAGATACGGAAACCGGGGATGCGCCATGCGACCCTGGTTTTTTCTGTTGCTTACCCTGTTTCTTCAACCTCCAGTTCTTTTTAGTAAAGAACGGTTTCTCATCTTTCTCAGATTGAGTTTTTTGTTGTGGCTGTGATTGAGTTTGCGTTTTAGCAAAAGGCTTAACTCCCAGACTATTGCGGCCAATGGTTTTATAAGCCTGTGCAATAATTTTCGGTCATTCGCGTGGCTTGTCCGGTTCTGGGACTAAAGCCAAAGCATTAGCTACTTGAAAGTTAACTGCATCGCCCTTGACGTTCGCAAGGATTAAATCAGCCACTACATCGAACACTCCCACCAGTCTCATCCCCAATTCCACAGCCGCTTCAGGGCCATGCTCATCCTGCACTCTTTTAATTACAGAGGGGAGAACTGTCATGGAAGGAGTGCCGAAACACTTCGCATATACTGCTGCGAATACTTTGCCCCAGTTGTTGCATTCTGCCAACTCGGGAATTAAGTCTTTCGGCAAACTAATCGTTAAAATCCTGTGTTTTTCCACAGGAGTAGTATTCGGAAAAACAGCCTCCAGCTGGTCAAATTTTTCTGCAAGCCAATAAGGCAAATCATCCTTATTCTGTGGGCGCTTGCCCATCACCGAATTAACCATGACGGGACTTATGGTTACACCGCCCGGTCCAGCTGGATGCGCCGCATCTCCAGGAGGGGCTCCCTGGACGTTGCCTGTAACATACTCTACTAAAGCTCTGTGAACGCGTATCAAAGACGTATGCAATGCGCGCAGTTCATCAACCGCATGCGTCAAAT
The DNA here is from genome assembly GCA_963921515.1 of Calotriton arnoldi. Classification (NCBI taxonomy): domain Eukaryota; kingdom Metazoa; phylum Chordata; class Amphibia; order Caudata; family Salamandridae; genus Calotriton; species Calotriton arnoldi. The sequence continues at coordinate 157,977 of CAWUFW010013339.1, forward strand.
AACACGGATGTGGGGTATACCCAGCCAAGACTGGCCAAGTGGCCCCGTCTATTGATAGGGGGCCTAAACGAACCGGGGTGACCGGATGTGGGAGGGCACCATTAAACCAAATTCGGTGTTGCCATGCCGTAAGTGGTACTTCAAGAGCCTGATAAGGCCGATAAGCATTGGGTAGGGCAGTGAGAGCGTACTCATGAAACAAATTGTCTGTTCCATCCACCGCCGGAAAAGTGACCCAAGAGTAAAACACCTCAAAGTGGTGAGCCGGGTCAGCCTGCACCACAAAGATGAGTGCGACACCCGCGTCAGGCACTCCATAAGCCAGTAAATGAGCCCGGAGCGCAGCGCGGCTATGTGCCGGTATATTTATATCCGCCATTAAGACCAGAAATGATCGACAACCTAATGTGAGGCAGCGCAATATAGGGTTTACTTAAACACCTTTTAATAACTTCAAGCTTGAATGAACCTATAAAAACATCAATATAGGAGGTATCACCCTCACACACGTTTCCGGAAGCGTATGCGAAGGGTGTTGTGGACAAGCACAAGCACTACTCAAGCGTCTCGCAGATAAGAAGCCCACTACGTTGGTGGAGCCATGTTGTAGGGATTCTGCACATATACAGAGCTATGCACAGGATAATAGGACCTCAGAGTATAGTGGTGAACCAACCATGCACCTTAGTACCCACAATCCCAATCCGACTAGCTTTAGCGTCTCATTCGCAGCGATGCTACCAATGATTAGACAACCCAGAACACGGTCTCTCTCAGGACTCGCGGGAGCAAGAACACCCTTTCATATCTCACTCATACTTGTCCACAACGTGCGTAATAAGAGACACAGTATAGTTTAAAATGTTTATTTCAACTATCGTGCTCTAAGATACAGTACACGTGCCAGTACTATCAGCATAATGCATAATGATAAAATAAGAAGCATAGTTACAATTCCATAGAACCATAGAATACAAACGGGGAAAGCATTTCATAAAGCAGTGGATATAGGGCTAAATGGCCTTACCACCCTCCCCGTGCTATTAACTAGTTTATTATAAAAATAGAAGACCTCTGGGCATTGTCAGGTGGACCCTCATACCTCAATATCTAGATGCAAGGTTTACATCATCAGAAAAGCACAGCTCTTCTCCCTGGAAAGGTTTTTCTCCAAGTGTCACAAACAGCGAGATCACAATATTAAAAGCACACGAATTTCTCCAGTGCAGCTGTACTTAGTGTTATGTCTAAGTGCGAGGTACTGGCCAGATCAGCAAGAACAAGGGACGTTGTTTTTCGACCTTGTACATGTTGTGCAGACGAAACCCACAGGGAACAGGAGAAAAGGTGAAAGGCAGAAAGGCAGACAGTTCTAATATAGCCGGGCACAAGCAGAGGCTGGAAAAACAAAGTCACAAAGTAACGTGTGCAAAAAGGCATCATGGCAGCCAGGCCTAAGCCAACTTAGCAATGCAGACAATGAGGCCACAAACCACACGACACCACATAGGGGCAACCTTTGCGAAGGAGGACCCCGACCCCGCTAGAACCCGTGGTAAACCCAGAATGTACTACCATTCGGTATCCCTTCCTGTTCAGGACCATGCATGAGTTCCCTATTAGATGTGTCTCTTGCAGCAGTACTATGTCAAATGCCTGTCGATTAACATATTGTAGGACAATACCCCTTTTAATGTTGTCTCCCAGTCCATTTACGTTCTAAGTGGACACTCTAAGTCCCTGACCAGGCGCAATCAGAACATGTCAGCAGTGAAATTACTTCGTCGGATGGGCCTTCCCTTCGGCTTTCTCCTGAGTCCCCTTTCACAGCGAAACGAGATCTACCAAATTGCATTATGTTGTTTCGAGAGACATTACTGATATTAAAAACATTGGAACCAAGTGAGTTACCAACAGTCCAAGAATCACACCGCACTGATGCAAGAAAACAAAAAAAAAACCAACACATCCAACCCCCTCCCCCCAACCCCAACTGAAATCCCCACCCCCTCCCTGCCTGCCTGCACAACGGGACTAAAACCGCCCGCCACCCCCAACATGCAGAGTGCCTGTCGCCCACCCTTGGATAACTTCGGGAAAATGAGCAACCCCACTCCCTAAGACAAACTTACAAAATACTCATTCTCCGCTCCGGCCACAACGCTCCCCCAGGCTAAACAAAAGTCAATGACTGGTCTGGGCCTACACATCAAATATAAGGCACGAGTCTTCAACATTCACCTGTACCATTTGGCCCGACTAGCAGTAAATATAAGTCCTAAAGCAAATTCAAATGAAAAACATTACATTTGACATGGCACAAAATTACCAGGTAGGGCCCCCGAGGCCAGAGGAGCGTCCAACAGTCTCTTCACATACATCAAGTTCAGCGCCCCCCTGTGTGACCCTGAGAGTCTGAGTCAGAATGCGGAGGGGAACGTCTTTGCTGGCGCCAATCTTCTGTTCCATCGGCAGCAGTTGGTACTTTAAGCGATTTCTTGCCAACAGTACGCCAGCCGTCGAGCAAGTCCCAAGCATCCTCCGTTCTAGTGAAAAAACACAGTTTGCCGTTTGATTCCACTCTAAGATTTGCAGGGAACAACATGGCATATTTGATCTCCTGGTCTCTGAGGGCCCGATTTACATCTAGGAAACTGCGGCACTGCTTCTGTACCCTCAGAGTAAAATCTGGAAAGAACGTGATTCTGCTATTCCCAAATGTCAGTGGGGGGGCGCTCTCGCAGTCTGCAGGATAACATTGCGGTCTCGAAAATTAAACACCCGGGCCAGGAGCGGCCTGGGGGGTGCACCCGGCTTCGGGCAGCCCCCTGGCACACAGTGAGCTCGTTCAATGGAAAAGCATTTGGAAAGGCCTTGTGGTTGCAGGTGCTTAAGGACTAGCTCTTCCACGAACAAATCAGCGGCTTGCCCCTCTGCGCGCTCCGGCACGCCAAGAATGCGGACATTGTTGCGCCACATTCTGCCTTCGTATTCGTCCAATTGTAGAGCCATTGCCTCGTGAGAAGTGCGCAGTTCGGTCACCTGTCTTTTAAGAAGGGTGGTATCAGTGTCTAGTTCCTTGGTGGTGTTCTCCACTGTGCCCACGCGCTCCGCCATTTTCCTCATATCTTCACGAATCAGAGCCACCTCTGTTGCAACTGTGTCTATCCGGGTCTCGAGGGAGGTCCGTACCGTCGCGATAGCCGCGAGGATATCTTTGTTCGTGGGTTCAGTGGCCTCGCCCTGGGCCGCCGGCTACCCCCGATCCCCACCCTGTTGCTTTTGCCACGCAAATTTTTCCAATTTGGCCTGCGTTGCCGTGCGACTGCTGCATCCAGTCGCCATGTTGTGCCTGTCCCAGTGGCCGAAACAGAAAATAGGGGTGCGACTGTTACTCACCGCCGCCTGCAGTGGGTCCTTCCACTCGGCCTGTCAGTTTTGGCGAGTGGCACCCCGTCCGCAAGTCAGTGTCGCCACCCCACAGTGACCACCGCAGCGCAGAGGGTCCCACTAAGTCCAATGCTGCACACTCTTTAAGTTTAAGCGACCCAAAGCTCAGCAGCGCAACTTGAGCCAGATGGTACCCCTGAGTAGTTGGGCTGCTGAGTTACCCCCACAACCTGCTCCAAAAACAGGACCTCACCCGAACTGGCTTCTTGGCGGGAGGGACAGACACTTCAGCACAGGACAGGACAGGATATGGTATGAAAGGGCCTCTCTCGAATTGTGTCTGTTTTCCTCAAAGCAGGCCACTCCTGTCGAGCTCACTCTATGGGTCCCACTCGAGGGGGGGCAGCGTTGATCGCCCACCAACCAGGCCGGGCTCCAGGTATCGCTGGGTTCAGTCTGTCCCCCCCCAGCAGCCGGCCATACCACCAGGGCCACGCAGCTCCTCAACTGTCCCCTCCGCTCACTCCGCCAGGGCACCCGCACCAGTCAGGCAGCTGGATCACCATCGGGTCTCGGGACCCCTACGCACAGTCAGTGGGGCCGGTAAAGCACAAAGCACCCCAATGCCTAGGGATACAGAGCAGGATATCGCGCTGCCAGCTCTCCGGGCCCAAGGATTCAAGATGGCGGATCCGGGAGTCCGGCCCCAGCCGATGCCAAATCCACGATGCCAGCCCCGTGTCCACCAACCTGCAGAATCACCACTCCTCGGATCCGGCAGTCGCGGCGCCGACCCAGCCGCAATCGCCGCTCATCAATCAAAAGCCGCTCCGCCCGGGACCCAGGCCGGAGCCGCGGCGTTGCGTGACGTCCGACTGCCGTGGAACGACACTCCTCCTCGGCTCAATCACAGCGGGCGGATCTTCCCCTAGGCTTCACCTCGCACGGACTCAGATTTCTCTCAAACTGCCTCAGCTGCACGCCGGTCACCAGCAAGGTATGCTCGTCCCCTTAAAGAGCGAAATCGGCCGGAGCGGATGGGATAAATCGGATGATTCGGGAGTGGCGCCACGGAGCTCCGCTACAGTGCGGCCAGTCCCGTCGGCAGTTGGCCACGCCCCCCATGTTATCTGAGCTGTTGATCAGCATTGAGCCATTGGACCACGAATTTGAACAATCAACGCAGCAAGTCAATGCGATGTAGTGTACTGCATGAAAGGGACAGGGCATGATTTCCTACATAGTTTTGTTTTATCTATAACACTTTATTTCGGTCAATGACCATAAAGGTAGCAAGTCAATAATAATGTATATAAGCCGGCATGGGAGTCGATTCACCAAAATGCCAGGGGTAGTGGAAGTGACATCATATGTTTTGACACCAATGACATCACAGGACATGATGTCATATGACTTTAGACACACTGCCACCCTCCCCTCAGCTATTTGTGATCTGTCTAACCTTTCTATTAGCTGCTACGTCTTTCTCAGCTGTTGTTTCACTCCTTCTGTCTATCTTACCTGTGTCTTTCTCACTGATCTCACTGATCACTGATGTTTTCCCCTCTCTCACTGATCTCCTTTCTCACCTGTTAAGTCTCTTTTTCCACAATATTTCACCTTTCTCCCTTCTCTCCTACTGTCATTTTTCACTTGTCTATGTCACAGTATTATTAGTGTCATACATATACCCCTGAGTGCCCTGCTATGCTACATGGAAGACCGTGGCTGCCTTTGTGCATAAGACATTACTGCCTGGTCTAAGCATGAGGATTATCAGAATTACACCAGATGAATTTTGACAGTCCAGCAAGGTTTCTGGCTGGGTGGGATATAGTAGTACGGAGTTTGGGGGAGCCAGCCTGTCTCTGTGCTTCCCTAAGTGTATATTGTGTCTGTGACTTATCACAAGGAAGGGGTCCTGACACATAGCAGTAAAAGAGAGACTGGGCTGATTAGAGAATCAAATAGAGTGAGGCATAGGCCCCTGGATCAAACTTCACATGCGCATATGTCTTTTTGGGAACATTCAGTGGTGTACACTGGTAGCACATGTGAAAACTGATGTGTGATCATTCAGCTCTTGATTGCTGCCTTACTGTGCTCGAAGGGTGTACAAACCATGTACGATCCTCACAAAGCACACTACTAATCGACCTGTAGGGTTCCAACTTGATTATACAAAAATGTTATACAGAATAACAACACTCTTAGCTATATGTAGATTCAAAATTGACAACCACAGAATTGTTTCTTTGTTGCGTAACTCTTTTTTATACTGTGATAACAAAGAGTATACATATCAAACAAGTATATATCAAACAATGTTAGATCACACTGGTATAAACAAATATTCATGTTTCAACTGTATAAGACTTCATCTCCTTTCTTCTGTAACTTCCCAATGCATTTCGGGTTGTGTAACCCTTCATCAGGGAAACTGATACAAATATTTATGCAAACTTATTAACCATCATCAGGAACAGATTACAAATTCATATATTGCAATAACAAAGTCCAAAAAAAACACCAAGATAAACCGGTTTTAATGTGTAATCCTTTTCACATTCAAACGCACACATAATATTACTGAGTGTGTCTCAAAACATGCCGTAGGGCTCACCCATGGCTCCTGCATGCAAATTATGAGTAGATACATCTACATCCGAAAACGAGTGTCTGTGTGTTCAACCGTCACATGTAAGTGATGAGCGTGCATCTGGGCTGGAAAGAAAGGACCTCTCACCACTTCAAAGACCCTTCTTTGAAGTCGTTCCCACTTCAAAGGCACAACTGGGTAAAAGTACTGGGTCTCTGACACCACTAGATCAGACACTTCTAAACCTGTAAAGAACCTCTGTCAGAAGAACGGCTGTGCTGCTACAAGTACTCTCACTCTGCTTGACTGCTGCTCTGGAAGAAGTGCTTTCCGCTGTGCTGCCCTGCTCCCTGCTGACCCTGCTGAGGAAACGCTGGATTCTGCCTTCAACCCTAAGTGTTCTCCAAGGGTTGTTGGCTTGCTTCCTGTTTTCTGAGACTCAGGGCTATCAAAAACTCACCACCCGCTCCTGTGCCTTGTCCATTGGAAGTAGATCCAGATGCTTGCTCCAGTCAAACTGACACATCTCCTGTCTGCATAAAGCATAACCGATGAAAAGACACTGTTGCGGGAGCAGAATCAGAGCATCACGCTCCGAACCTGCACATCAAGCAGAAGATCCAACACATCGGAACCAGTGCTTCACCGCCCCCGCAGTATCGGAAGATTGATGCATCCCCTCGATTGCATGGAGAAACCTGGAGCATCATCTATGGAGACAACGCCTCTCAACTCAGCGCATCATCTTCGGAACTGACACATCGTTGCCACTGCGTGAGAACATCGATACATCACCCCGACTGCGAGATCGCCACTAACGCATTGTCCGACTACACCGTGCATCTCGCTTTTGCGACCAGGATCAAGGTACTGTGTTCAGCGGACATGCATGGCTCCTGTATCCAGCCTGCACTCCATCATGATTGTCTTGAACTCTTAACTGTGCCCTGTTCCAGCTCGAACGGATAACGCCCATTGGCGCTTTTGGGTTCTAAGCGCTATTTTTAGTTTTAATCTTTAAAAATTAATATATTGACTTCTACTCATTGATTTTTGTTGTTTTGATCTTGTTTTATTTATAAAAATCATATCTATTTTTCTAACCTGGTCTTTTTGGGGTGTTTTCATTCTGTTACTGTGTGTTGTGCTGCACAAATACTTTACACATTTCCTCCGAAGTTAGGCCTGCCTGCTCAGTGCCAAACTACCAGAGGGCACGCTCAGGATAATTTATGATGTGTGACTGACTTACCCTGACTAGGATTGTGGTCCCAACTTGGACAGGGTGCATACGTCTGCCATCTAGAGACCCAATTTCTAACAATGGGTATTGCACTAATTAAAGTAAAATTATTCATGCAACACAAGGCCAATTTGTGCTCCTCAGCGTGGCTACATAAAGCCAGTGTGAAGCAACACAGGTCCAATAGCTGCGTTTATACACCCTTCCCATGGGGGGCTGTTCTATGAGTTGTGAGTGATTGTTCACAGTGAACACAAATGGAATTAGAAGCATTGTCTAAATTAACATACGTGATTGACCAGGGAATGCTCCAAAAATGCCAGATCTCCACAGGTGACAGGTAAGGAGGAAATATATGTTCAATCTCAATTTCTGTTAAACTTTCTATGTGTGCTGCATTTTGCAGCACACGTAGACAGTTTAATGTGCCTCAAGCATGCTTCAGGTATGTGATTGTAAATTCTGCTGACCTTTGACTTCCAGGCAGCTCAGTCCAGCAAGGTGACCAGCTGCACCCCATAACAATACAATGTGTACATATGTGTTAAGAGTGTTGAGTATTTTATAAACACTGGGATGATGTAGTACTTATAATGGAATCTGGACTGTGTGTAGCTGCACTATTCACAATGCAATGTTCAAATCTATGTCTTGTAAGTGGACATGTCCCAATCAACCGGTTTTAGATCAACACCTTCCGGAAACCCAATGCAAGCAGTAAGTGCAATTACATGGATGTAGCTCTGTGACATCTGTATGTGATCCATGTGAGTTGCAACATTGTGATGATGATGGGGAGGTATCAATCACCTGAAACCAAATTACAGTCAGTGTGCAAACACAACAGAACTTGGCCATAGATTCACATAGAATTGACAAGGAGGCATGTTATTGTGAATGTAGGGGCAATGTAAGCAGGCCCACTGGATACATGCATTTATTCATCTGTGGTGATGTTAGCATATCTATAGTTGTGATACGTTTGGCACATGAACCATCATCTGGTGCATAATCTGCAGATGTTCAACACAGTCAAACTTGGTCATACCACAAATGGCACACACGTAACAAACCATGTTTCAATAGATGTAGCAGCGAAGTGGAATGACCAGCGCTAAGCTTGTCTGGGAACGTTTCTGTTGCTTATGTCCATGGTTGTGTATGCAGCAGGTGCTGATGAGGTTCAAAAATATTACCCAGACGCCGTTACCAAGTGTTAACACGAAGGTATTATGAAATCATATTAATGAAAAATGTGTGCCAATGTGCCACATATATTGTTTCACCCTGCAGCATACTATGTTCATACATGTTGCATACGTTTAACCTCTCCTGCTACATGTTTCCAGTGTGACTGACTATAGGTGTGGCTAAAGAGTCCTGCTGATCAGCACTTACAATGTATCAGCAGGGTAGCCATCACAATCTAACCATTCTGTCAAAGGTAGGTGCTGAGAATGTGGTAGTGACATCCCAAAGTGTATCCACATCATGATTTTGAGCCATGGAAGTGAAAAAGACATTTCAACAAGTGTTCCAGTGAAGATGCTTGAACACTTTCATTAGTATGGATAAATTAGATAATAGCTACATTGACCTGAGGTATGGCTGTTATAACCTAGTATCAGGGGTGCATGAGCCTCCCTCAGAGTAGTCTGTGACATAACTATTTTAACTGGAGTGACAGGGTTATAATTGCAGGCTGCAGGGATGTAGGCCTGCTACTCTTTTGATCCATGGTGTTGCACAAATCATTACCAGACTGCCTGACTGCTGCACATTTTGAGTGTAGATGTCCACATGGCAGGGCTCTGGTCATATGGCTTTGCAAGTGTAAACTGGATGCCAGACTTTATTTCTTAGTGCAAACTGTATTTCTGGAGCGCAATGTGCAAATGTCATTGACGTTACACCTATGGAACCTCAGTAGGCCTAAATGCATGGATACAGTATCATTGGCATGGTGTGGCCAGCTCGAAAATGCACTAGTGAGCATATGGATTGGACTTGCAGTGCCCTGTATTTTTCTTATGTGCTGCAGGCACCCTTGCATCATGGCGCAAGGGGCCCTACTTTATACCCAAAAAGTTCTTGTACACACAAACTCCTAAGATCTATTTACATATGTGCGCTGATAAATGCAGCCCAGGGAAAATGAGTGTACATAAAAGTGCATGTATTAAGCTGACCATGGTATTGTTGCAACTGTATACCAGATGTTTAATGTCAGATTACAATGTGAGGCAAAATTGATGAGGTGTACCACATCAAAGTCTTGCAGGAGAGGGTCACACATCCTCCATGTATGAAGTGGCTCCTGATGCAGCTTACCGGCGCCTGTTACTTGCCGTGAGGGGAACGGCCTGAGAGACCACTGCACCGCTGTGAGGGGAATAGCTTGGACGACATCTTCAAATGCCGTGAGGGGAACGGCTCCGTACCTTCATCCATTGCCGTGAGGGGAACGGCCTACAATTCCCAGCAGCCCCTGCCCGGTGCGGGGAAGCACCGTCACAACAGCGCCTCCAGCCCCATCAAAAGTGCTGCCGCCCTCCCGCAGTGCGGGACGCGCTTACCGGCGCCTGTTACTTGCCGTGAGGGGAATGGCCTGAGAGACCACTGCACCGCTGTGAGGGAAACAGCTTGGACGACACCTTCAAACGCCGTGAGGGGAACGGCTCCGTACCTTCATCCATTGCCGTGAGGGGAACGGCCTACAATTCCCAGCAGCCCCTGCCCGGTGCAGGGAAGCAGCGTCACAACAGCGCCTCCAGCCCCATCAAAAGCGCTGCCGCCCTCCCGCAGTGCGGGACGCGCGGGCGAAGCCCGGGCCAAGGGCGGGCCCGTCCTTGCCCGTCATCGCCAGGAAGAGGCAGGGCAGGGCCATCTCCCTTTCATCTGCGGCCGTGGGCACTTGTGTAGGACTTGGAGTCTGCTTGCAGGGAGACCTGGAAACCCTTATCACCATCGGATATTTTGGCCATCCTCTGTGTTGTGAATGTTCCTGTGAATAAGAGGCCTCTACATAAAGCAGTCCGTTCTTGAGAGTCTATACCTGCTGCCGCCCACTGTTGTCTCCTGCCTGCTTGTTCGGCACGGACGCCGAGTGCCGAGTGCCGCCATTGTGTTGTTGACGCTTGGGGGATCTGAGGACTACATTGCCCGTCATTCCTCGCGGCGCTGACGCCGCGCTTCGCGTCAGGAGGCACATAAAACGGGGCAAGGGCTCCCGCAGCGCCCTTCCGCGACTGTTTGGGACTGGACCACCCCCCCAAGAACTAATTATATATATGTTTCGGGGTAAGCATTTGTCTGGTAGAGTCTGAAGGGGGTTGAAGGGGCAAAAGTTAAGTTTGGTTTATTTTTTAGGGTTAGTGCATAAAATCAGTCACTGTTTTAGTTGCAATTACGTTTCTGCTGCTTGGGGTTACATATTGGCTCAGTAAGGAAATATATAATCATGAATAAGCGAAAGGGTGCTGCTGGCACCCTTGATGCCTTCATCATACGAGCTGAGTCTCTTTTAAGCCACGAAATTGAACTAGCAGAGAGAAGGTTGTCACTTGACCCAGCCAGGTTACCAACATATAGACAAGTTAGTTCACCAACACCAACTAACACGATACAACCAAATTTGAGTGGTCGAACACCAACTCCCCCTGTTGATCAAAACACTCATGTTGTAGTATCCACACTAAGTATGCCGATGTCTCCCAACTCAGCTGAAATTAATAGGCCTGGAATATCGTCGAGACTACGAGTTTCAAAACAGGTGGGAGCCCTAAAAGGAAAAACTAAGCAGATACAGAGAGTAAAAAAAAACGGTTCTAAGAATGGTGTAACAAAACAGAAACAAGGGGGAACAGTTAGCTCATCCAAGGAAATCATAGATGAGCATGAACAAGAGGTGTCCTTATGTAATACTGTTAGTACACAAACTGAGACTGACTGTACTTCTTGTTCTGCTTTATCTAGTGAGGGTGTTGGGACAGTAGAACAAACTGTCGAGGCCATTCTTAAAACCGCATTAGATCATATACAGACCAAGATTAATGAACGTATGGACATTAAATTTGGGGTTCTGGATGGAAAAATAGACCAGTTATACTTGGCCGTAGATCAATTAGGTATTCTAATTGAGGATGGTAAAAGAACATTCGAGGAAGGGGCAAAATTAATAGCTGAAGCTAGAAATGTATCTATAAGTAGAAAGAATGATATATGTGGTGAACAAATTTCAGAGCAAGCTAGAACTGACACACTTAGTAGGGGTCGAATTGTGAGGGTTAGTTCAAAGCCAACAGAAATCGGGGAGGTAGGTCGAAATGTTGGTTCTCGAATTGAGGTGGTTGCTGATCATTCAAATACGGGTAATAGTGTAGGGACAGTACATTGCCCAAGAGGAACTGATTTAATTTCTAATACAGACATCCTAAAATTACCCCCAGCTGCGTGTCCATATGTTTTGATACTAGCCGGCGTCCCTACCCTGAAAAGAGAACAAAAAGAATCTTGGTACAATCTCAGAAATAAAACTGTTGATTGGTTATCCAAGTTTAAAAAATGTAATCCTCAAAAAATGAATGACATCTTAATGGTTCGCAGGGTAGGGTGGGTAGGTGATTCCACTAAGAATATACAAGGGGATTGTATTGTTATAAACTTCAGGTGTCCATATTTGGTCCGCAATTTGTTAAGAGTGCATGAGGAGTCTATGGTGCAGAGTACTTGTATCCATGCCTTACCCCTGGGTTATTTTTACAGGCCAGCCAGTGGGAAGATTGAGTTTGAGTATGATAATATTCCCCCTTATCTATTTTTAACAGATACCAGGAATTAACATCCTTGGAGGCTGTCGATTGACTACAAATCGCAGAATTCCCAAGGGAAGTATTATCTGGAACGATGGAAGGCAAGGCATTAGGGAATCAAGACATTGCCTCAAATATAGAGGGGCCACTTATCTTAAAAAACTGGAATATACAGGAAGAGACCGAGGAAGATTTACAAGAGCAGAAAGAGTGGGATGGTGTTGGAATTGTACCTGTTATCCAACGTGTTGTATTAAAGCCGCCAGATGAGGTCACAATGACAAATGATATATATAATACAAGTTGTATTTTGATAGCTGAGCCCAAGATAGCTATTACAGCTAGTAACTTAGCAGGGCTTTGTTTCATTTCATGGAATATAGCGGGACTCGGCAAGAACCTCAGGGATGCAGATTGGAATGAATATATTGAACAGTCGATATCTGTCTCTTACAGGAGACTTGGGCCCTAGAAACCCCACACAGAGCAGGCTATAAGACATTTAATGTGGATGCAATTCCATCAGCAAGGGTGAGGCCTTCAGGGGGCCTTGTAATATGGATAAAAGTAACCCTCAATATTGAAATCACCCAACTGCGTATAAAATCACAAGATATAGTTGGTGTAAAAATTACAACTAAAGTTGGAAGGGTGCTGCATTTATTTAATGTCTATAATAGACCTAGCTTAGCCTCAAAAGAGTCATTGGTAATTGAACATATGGACTCTATTCTAAATTTATTAGATATAAAAACAGGCATAATAATAGGTGGGGATCTAAATTGTAATTTTGAACCGATGGTAGGGCTCTGTAATATTTTTGAAGATGAGGACATCGCTAATAACATTCCCGTGCTGGATAGCACTAACACAGTGCCGTGCTCGGTGGCAGCGGTTCAAATTATGAGAGTAGCAGCCGGGTATGGCTTGAGAGCATGCAATGGCCGCTTACCATCAGACACGCCAAAGGCCCATACATTCTGTAGGGGTAAATCCCGGAGTAAAATAGATTACATAATGGTATCATTTGATGTTTGGCCTTATGTAATCGATCTAAAAGTGGTCCAGAGAATAGAGAGTGACCATCGTCCCCTCCAATTGTCATTCTTTGATGAGTTTCTCCCTTCTGCCTCGCAGAATATTGAAAGTTTAGATGTGAGCCCTGACGATATTATAGTTAGTAATAATCGCCGTTCTCTAAAATGGGCACATATATTAGAGCATAGCGAGGTATTGGCAAAAATGTATAATACATTTGCCGATATTTTTGGTCCCCATTCAAATCTACTACTAGGGAAAGATTTATTCCTAGAGCTACATAAACATTTACTGACAGCATTGGTTCCGATTGTGACTAAAATGTCAAAAGGAAGAATGGAGAAGTAAAAACTCTCAGTAGTGAAGCAAATCCTTGGTACGACAAGGGTTGTCGTAATGTTAAGACAGAATTAATATTGGCAATAAAAATGGTAGTTTGTCTAACATAAAGGATACCAGGATCAAATATAGGAAAACTCTTGAGAAGGCCAAAAACTTGGGATGATGAAAATTGGTCCGATCTCCTTACAGCAGCTAAAAATAAGGACCAATTGGGCTTTTGGAGGCTAGTGGCCAAAGGGAACAAAACAGGGAAGTAAAGAACGTTTATCTTGATGCAGCCACTTGGGTTGACCACTTCTCAAGGCTGTATGCAGCACCAGATAGTGACATGGTCTTACCTAATGCCGGGTTACCACCCAGTCCAAATTAAGACAAATTAGTTTTCGATCTAGAAGAAACAATATTGGCGATCAATGCAGTTAAATTAGGGAAAGCACCCGGACCTGATAAAATCCCAGGAGATTTATTCAAGCACGATATCAGTGTCTGGGGCCCCTACATCAACTATCTATGCAACGCCATAGTAGCGGGCGCAGAAATTCCAGAAACATGGAAAGGGGCGGAAATTTTTACAATTTTTAAACAGGGTAATCGTTATGACCCAATAAATTATCGCCCTATCAGTTTAATTGATATTTTACAGAAAGTTTTTGCAAGGCATATTTTAAATCGTATAAATACATGGATTGAGGAAAACACTATACTTTCTAAACTTCAGGCAGGTTTTAGACTTAAAACCAGTACAATAGATCAGGTCTTTAGATTTTCTTGTTTATGTTGGAAATATGTGAACTTAAGAAAGGGTCATCTTTACGTTGCCTTTGTAGATTTAAAGGCTGCGTTTGATCTTATCCCACGGGCTTTGTTATGGGAGTCACTGAGATGTCAAGGGCTGCCAGCTAACCTACTCGAACAGATTATGAGGCTACATGAAAATAATTACGCGAAGGTTAGATGGGGTCCAAGGGGCGAACTAACAGGACCAATCCCCATAAAACGGGGCGTTCGCCAAGGATGCGTACTGGCACCCACATTATTCTCATTATACGTCAACGATATTCCGAAATTTCTGAATGGCTGTAAAAATGATGCACCAAAATTAAGGGGTGAATTGGTGCCAGCACTTTTATTCGATACGATATTAATATCGCAAACACCCAAGGGACTACAATGTTTAATAGATTCGTTCCATACGTATTGTAACATTAAAGGCCTTGAAATTAACATTAGTAAGACTAAATACATGGCCATAAATCCCCACAAAACTTTTCGGGAAAACATAGTTTTGAATGGTCAAAAGTTGGAGTACGTACAGAGTATTAGCTATTTGGGTATTTCCTTGGATACTAAATTATCATGGACGACCCAAATAGAAAAAAGTAAGATAACCTTGACACAAAATGCGTTGCCTATTATGAAAAGGCATGGAAATAGTTTTACTAAAGCTGTTTCTCCAGCACTGGAGGTGTTCAAATACAAAGCCCAATCTGCAGCATTATATGGGGCTGAAATATGGGGACCCGTCTGCAAAAAGAATTTCGAGGTGGGAGAAAACAAACTCTATAGAGCACTTTTAAGTCTTCCGGTACGCACACCACTAATCCCAATTATTTTGGACCTGAATATAAAACGGACTGACCACTATGCAATTTTAAGACCTCTTACATTATGGGTAAGACTTTGGTCAACACCGGAGTTGCTAGATTATAAAGTCGGTTTAGAAGAAATTATAAAATTGGATCAGAACAAAAGTATCACATGGCTTAGACATGTTTGTTTATGGTTGAAAAAGATTGGCTTATCCCAGTTTTGGGATGACCCGTCTTTATTGACCCAAGCCTCTAAAAAGGTATTAAAATCTACTTTCTGGGCCTACATTCAAAGTAGCATGCTACATGATTCAGCAGGAGGGGCGTTAACAACAAGGTTCCTTTTGTTCAAAGATGTGGCATATTTTGAGCCTTTCTTGGACGAAGTACGCCCTCAACTTGCAAAAACATTATATATGAAATTTAGATATGGCATAATGAACATTAATACAGTTGTAGCAAGTTGGGCCAGTAAACACACTGAAAATATTGATGATTTGTGTACTTTATGTTCAGGTAAAGCCAAAGAAAATGAGTTGCATATTCTTTTCTTCTGTCCTGTATATGCTAAGGCTAGGAAAAAATGGATCAAACCGATTTGTTTAAACCTAGGAATGAGATCATGCAAAGAGGCAGAAAGAATTCTAAAGACTGAAACTGCACAGGTTATTGTTTTTGGCATTAGTAGATTTTTGCTAGCAGTTAGTTTTTTAAGAGCTAAAGCAGGTCTTAAGCTGTAGTGTATTGTCCGTATTTTCTTGGAATTTTTGAAACAATATAGTTGTCTATAATGAAAAGACACAGGGAATAGTACTGTACTATGTATTAGCAAACACAAAGTTATTAATTGTCTTACATTCTAACAATACTGGAGTTTCTTAAAAAGGACGTGGAATGCAAGCCTAATACCATGAGTTTTCCTCTTTTTAATCATTGATGCCTTTTTAGCATATTTATATTAGTATTTATGTTTTAACATAGTAGGGACATACAGACCCCTTTCCTTTGTATCTCTTTGTATAAATTGCTCGCATAGGTTTTTATTTTGGACTATTTGTAGTTGTATTTAAAATTGTACGTATTTTTATGCATCTTTTATGGTTTAAAAGAACCGAAATAAAGATTTTGAACTGAACTGAACTGAATGTATTAAGCTGACCATGGTATTGTTGCAACTGTATACCAGATGTTTAATGTCAGATTACAATGTGAGGCAAAATTGATGAGGTGTACCACATCAAAGTCTTGCAGGAGAGGGTCACACATCCTCCATGTATGAAGTGGCTCCTGATGCAGAGCAAGTCAAGTCAACAATGTGTGCTGTATTTTGTAACTCCAGATGAGTCATGCAATGTAGTAGCGCACTAGCTGTGCTTGCTTACCTTATCACCGCTCACCTATGTATGTGACCAACTTTGTCCCACCCTTCCATGTTGGTAGACCAACACTAAAAGTGTACATATCTGGACCATATCTAAAATTACCTATTGACACATCATCAGGATTGAGATTCACTGTTATAAGTGATATTATTGTTACCATATTGTGACAAACTTCAATGATTGTATACACCTACACTGTCCTAATTTGAATCATTTTCACATGTTGTGCTAGGAGATGTCTTTGAAATGATGGTGTATTTTCCATATCTCTGTCTCAATATTTAATGTTGATCTGGACTTGCACTTCTGATAGCATGACATTGTCAGCCAGATTTTGGAAACATCATGTACATTTGTAAGTTGATGGGATATGTGTTTCTTTTACTCCCTAGATGACAGGACACCAGACATGTCCAGAACCTATGAGGCCAGACAGGAACAATACAGACAAATCCAAAAGACTGCATAGGCCTGCAGGAGCATGGCTTCCAAATGCCAGCAAGAAAAGGCCAGTGGGAACTGGAGGAGTAGGAGCAGGTCCATAACCATAATACCAGCAGCACCAACAGGATCACAGGGTGCCAGACAGCAGGCACTTCCGAGTACCCAGGCTACAGCAGGACCCTCACGTGTGTCTACTGTGCCACATATCACAACGCAGGCAATAGTTGGACCCTCCACTGTACAGTCCCAGTGAAGGTTACCCAGCCGTGCAGGAACAACAACATGCTCATTCATTTATCAGATGGTGCGACAGATAAGGAGGCTCAACAACAGGCCCATATTTTCATATTTCCGTATCTGTTTGGACCTTGCTTTCAATAGAGTAAAAATTTGAGCCGTGAGCCCATTTTTCTTTACATAGGAGAGCTATGCCGACTGCTGATACTGGCCTGTGTTTTTTTGATTTATTACATTCTAATTCATCTTACGGCATGACGAAAGAACGTGTTACATGCCTGGCCCACATTTTTATATTGTAGTATCTGTTAGAACCTTGCTGTCGATAAAGTTAAGATACAAGCCGTAAGCCCTTTCACCTGTACATATGAGAAACATGCCGAATATTGTAATAGAGATTTGAACATTTAGAGCTTATTTTGATGTCCCCAGAGATTAACAATAATAAATAGAGAACTTTGGGACAGTAAGTTTATGTCATCTTTAATTCTGTATTTTGTTGATCTGCTCCAATAAGGGTATCAGCCATCCTCTACATGAGGCACTAATTAACTTCTAAAGAGCATGCATTTAGAATAGGACCTTGGAAAAGGTTTTCCCTCCACTATGAAGCTTGGGCGAGAGATACAGGTAGAATGATGTCAGTCTGAGGATTCTTTATCTTTTGAGTGAACCACACATGGATTCTTGCATATAATATTATTCTTAATTTGATGTCCACTGTAGACAGCATTATTCGCTTGAGCCTGGTATTCTCGTCAACATACAGAGTTACCCATGCTATACTTTTTGGATTCAATTGCCAGGTGGGTAGGCACATACAGTAAAAGCTTATCTTTTTCTCACTTACAATTGTTTCTGTCTCCTGGTGATTAGTTGTGAACTGTAAACATAAGTCACTGTATGTATCATATATCCTCACAGTGTGATCACATTGGTGGCAGAGGTTTTTTGGTGCTCCTCACTTGCGAGAGGGTGTCTCCTTTTGGTGAAGTGTCTTTCGGACAGGTGGTTTTCCCTTTTTTTATATGATTTGTTAGTTAATGTATTCATCATTGAATGTGCAGCTTAGTAGGATTTTAGATTGTGTTTCTGCAGGAATCTGGAAATATGTTGGGGGCTTGAAAATGTGGCGTTCCTGTGGAAGGTGTTTCACACTGAAACGAGCATTGAAAGCATTATGCACTAGCCACAGTTATAAATAAAAATGATCTGCATAATTATAATTGAGTAATGTTTAAAAATGAAAATGTGAGTTCCTGTGCTTAACATGACCAAATGAGTGACACATTTGAGAATTATCAAGACCTGTGTTGTCATAGAAAATACGTTTTTAATATATGTATGGATGCATGTTAGATAGGAGTTGTATGCAGTGTGCATATTTGTGGATAGAAGAATTGTGATTTTATCAGAATTTAAATTTTGTTTCCATTGAAATCTGTGTTGAAGACAGTTAGCATTTACTGCTGGGTCATATAATAGCAATATTTTGCATAAGAAAGATGATATATAGAAAAATAGATTTTTATATGGAAAAATAAAGAGTTGAAATGAAAACCATAATCCTTTGAGCTGTACATGTTCATATAAAATTGTGTGAAATGGTTTCACGAAATCTAAATTGAAAGTTTGATTTGGGTTCTAGTTTTTCCCTGCCCCTAGTAACCCTATTGAAGCAGGGGGTCCCATGTCTTTGAAATATATTGAGAGGGAGCAGGCCAGCATAAGAGACATCTTACTGACTATACAGGAGGCCATGGAGAATATTGCTGGGCAGATCTGAGATTCTTTCCCTCTTGCCATTGACTTTCCCATTTTTATTTATAGTATGATTAGTTATAGTTAGCACAGTATTAGTTAGGGTTTAGTATAGGTATAGTGTAGTTAAGTGTTCGTTTTTAAATATTTTAGTAGTTAGTAGTTTTTAAGTCTGTTTTTATAATGTGAGGTTTTTAAGTGGGTGGGGGCTGATGTAAGATATATATATATAAAAACAAAGAATACCAAGAAATATATAGTTGTTTAGGATTACATGTATAGGTAGTATAAGTTTAGGATGTAGTTGCTATTTGTATTGTACCGATCTATGTGTACTAAGGTGACTGGGGCCTTCATGTTTAACTTGTCTTGTGTGCATAGTACTTAAGATAGTTTGAGAAATGTTAATATACTTAGGCTAGTTTTAGTTTGGTTAGTTTAGGCTAGGTAGTGTAGGTAGTTTTAATAGGTTTGATGCATTAAAAAATATTCTACTTTCCTTAGTACATCATCAATTCATATGTAAGAGTTGGTACCATTGTGTAAGTTGAGTTGAGTGCATAATGTAGCAATTGACCTGCAGTCTATGAAGTTATATGTAGCTTTGTCAAAGGCCTAGGGACAACTGTTAGTCTACCTCACATTTGAATAATGTATGGACCCTTTTCCATACTTTAGACACTGTAAGTGGGGCTGTTGGAATGCAGTTTATTAGTAGGTGTAGGTAAGTAGCTACCACTAGTAATAAGGCCAGAATCACAATGTAAGGTAGAGTCAAGGTCTCAATAAATTATTCCCTTGCTCAACCCTTGTAGCTGGCTGCGAGCAGGCAGGATCAACTTCGGAGACAGGTGTGTAAAGCATTTAAAAACACCAATACATTAAATAAGTAAGACACAACACACAATAAAAACCCAACAGCAATTTATAAACATAGGTAATATTTTTATGATTAAAATGATGACAAAATAACAAAATTCTAATGTAGGGAATTGGAATTTTTAAAGATTAAATACTTTATAGTGCCTAGAAATTAAAAGCACCAACTTGGGACATCTGGTCATGCTTGACCGTGACAAAGTCAGAGTTTGAGGTCGATCACGATGGAGCGCAGGTCGGATACACTGAGAGATAGGGCCCTGGCAATATTTTACCTTTGGACTTATTCGTTTTTCTGAAGCTTTTTCTCTTGACGTTGAGCAATGCACCTCGTCAGACCAGGTATCGAGTTGATGACGGTGGCTTGGTTCAGTGTGAGGCCTCAGTGAAATCCTGGAGGACTTGAGGTCTGTAGCTTTCAGCAGTTAGAATTTGGAATGCAGACTGGGTCGGGGTTCGATGTCGGCAGCTTGAGTCTCGACGATGGGGCTTTTTACAAAAAATTCTCCAAAGTTCTGGAACTTCTTCCAGGAGGTCGTTTTTAGGTTCCACAGAGTTCACAACACCGAGAGGTTTGGAAAGCTCTGAGTTGCTTCTTTCAATGTTGGGACTATGTTGCCATCAATGCGCTTGGCCAAATCTTTTAAAGTCCAGCTGAAGGTGGTCAGCTGGTTTCTTCTTGCTGGAGATGAGGCATGTAGAGCTCTTTGAATCTGTTGCTTTCAGGGAGTCCACTCCTTCACTTTTAAAATCAAGGCAAAGCATTATGGGCTGTAGTTCCAAAGTGGGCAGCAGGTACAGTAATTCAGACTGCAATTCTCTTGGTGCAGGTCAAGGATCCATCAGGGCTGTCCTTCTTCTTCTTGTAGTTTCATACTGGCCAGCTCTCACATATTTATCCAGTGTCTTCTCTAGCTCCCCTTGCTGCCTGTCAGCTGCCTCCTAAGTGTGCCCCAGCCTGAGGATCTTTACTTAGCCTCTCAGTCCCACCCTTCTAGCTTAGTACCCATTCCTTTTGTGACTCTCCAGGGCATGCTTGCCACTGTCTTTCACACCACCTGCTTCCCGCCACCCACTTCCCACTGCCTGCCTCCTCAGAGCCCCTCCTAGGATCTACTGAAGGGAGGCCGCACTGCAGCTGCCCAGTGGGCACACTGCATACGCACGGAAGGTGTGCCAAAGCAAGCCCACCTGTGCCTGGACCGCACCCAGTGCCAGGAACCCTGGACATCCAGCTATCCACAGGTAGTCCTCTGAAGATCTGCCAGCCCAGGACCCCAAGCTACTCAACAACTGCTGCCTTGTTCTCCACAGTAGGGCTGTTCGCCTCCCACCACTGTCTCTTCACCTGCAAGTTATGACAGCCCACCTTCACATAAACATGTGCCACTCCTACCACGCCAGCTGACACCAGCTCGAACCAGTCTGGTGCCTCCTGATAAACGCCAGATCGCTCTGCAAACACGCCACTGAAGTCTGGGACGCCATCTCCACCCTCACCTTGACATGACCTTCATCACAGAGACAAAGCTCAACCCCTGTTCAGCCCCAACATTGTCACTGTGACGCCCAATGGCTACAAGATGAAACACCAGGACCACATCAACAAATACAGGGGCGGCTTTGCCATCATCCACAAAGCATCAATCTTCTGCACCATCACTGACGCTGAAACCACACCGACCATGGAACAAATATATAATGTTAAAGTGCGTTCTGTTGCAATGCATGCCTTTACCATGCATGCTTTACAACGCAAATGCCATTACCACACATTTTTTGCAATGATTGTGCCTTTACCACACGTGCCTTTACAGCGATTATCGTTGTAAAAGCATGAATGTCAAAGGCATGTGCGTGCGAAAGGTTTTTCCTGACCCCCAGCTCTGAGCCTTGAAAGCGGACACCTGACCGACCCACCTGGCCCCCAGTCCTTGTAAAAAATACCCCTCCCCTGCCATGAGCCTTAAAAGTGGACCCCTGCGTGACTGCCCTGGCTTCCAGCCCTTGTAAACAAATTCCCCTGTACCTGAGGCCTAAAAGCGGACCCCTGCTTGAAACCACCCTTGTAAAAAAATACCTCTCATCTGAGCCCTAAAAGCAGACCCCTGCATGACCTCCCTGGCCCCCAGACCTTGTAACAAATACCCCTTCTCTACCCTGAGCCCTAAAAGGGGTCCCCTGCTTAAACCCCCCTTGCCCACAGCCATTTTTAAAAATACCCACCTCATCCCAAAACCCTAAAACCGTAGCCTCCCATACCAGGCCCAATCCCCCTTACCTCTCCACCATGACCAGGCTGCCCTTCTGAGTCGCAGCGCATGTCGTAAAGAGGAAGCGGAAGGGTCTCTCAATTTTCCCTAACAACGCTGATAGCTTCACCACCCTTACCACACATATGCCCTTACCACCAGTACCACACATATAACTTTATCATACATACCTTTACAATATAATTCATTGTAAAAGCATGTATGGTTAAGGCATATGTGTTGTAAAAAAATCTGTGGTGAAGGCTATGCGTGGTAACGGTGCATGCGTAGTAACACATGTATGGTAAAGGCTATACGTGTTAACAGCTGCATTGTACACCTGAATTTCCAACTCCACACCAACGACAAAACTAAAATCAAAGTCACCCTCACCTACCGACCCCCAACACCATGAACCAGCCTCTGCGACACCATCACAGACATCATCACCCCACTTGCTATTGAATCCAAGCGCTATATCTTCCTTGGAGACCTTAACCTCCAGCTGGACAACCCCACAGACATGAACCTTTTGGAATGAATGGATAAATGTTGGCGACACCCAGTTTGTCACAGACCCCACACATAGAGCAGTACACACACTGGACCCTATGTTCACATCCAGCAAAAGAGTCAAATACAGGATCAAACATGCAGAAGTCAAGCTCTCCTCAAGGAACCCTCCGCATACCCCATTGATATTCAGAACTACCGACCCATCTCGCTGTTCCTGCTACCTGCCAAAGGCCATTAGCTCACCAAACATCTGGAGAGAAAGAAATTGCTAGATCCCTCCTGTTGGATTTGGCCCTTTTTGGCTAAAGTTGCTTAAACTTTTTGCCTTCCTCCTAGACCTTTTTCTGACATTATGTTGCCGACTTAGATGCTTTGGGCACTTTTCCACTGCTGATCAGTGTCAAAGTGCAAGTGCTCCCTGTATAAAGTGTTATGGTAATTGGTTGTCCATAATTGGTATGTTTGCCTTACTAGTAAAGTCCCTAGTAAAGTGCACTATGGGGCATATTCACAAGGACTTATCGCCGAGTTATCGGCACTTTAGCGCAGCAAAAGTGGCAATAGAATTACCGCCCCATTCGCAAGCTGGTGCTAACTGCCTACATCGCCACATAACCCGCGATAGCTGCCGCAAAAAACATCGCCACGGTTGACACCACCAACTAACGCTAATGAGATGCAGAATAGGCGTGTCCGTGCAAAAACACACAAAAAGACAACACCGTGCGATTCTCAACGGACAGCCAGATCTGCGATGCGAGTCAAAAACCGGCGATAAGCCGCGGTAGCAGCAGGCATTTAACACCTGCCTTTTGCTGGTGCTAAGCAGGACGACCACCTGCAGTATGAAATGGAGCCCAGACTAGAGCCACACCTGAAGACCAACAGACGCCATGGAGCTACTGATCATGCAGCTCGGAGACCCAAGAGGGCCACCACCCCCAGGACCCGCCCGCCCCCCCCAGGACTACCACAGAGGCAGTGTAGACAAAGACAGCGGACCTACCATAAACGCACCAGCCTCACAGACCTAACGCCAGAGGAGGTCATTGCCCACTACAGGCTCAAAAGGACAACCATCCTTTGCATCCTGACCCACATCGCCCACAGGCTGACGGTACCAACACAGCGGACAACCAACATCCCTCCGCAGACAAAGCTGCTGGCTGTGCTGCACATGTTGGCCTCTGGTACCTTCCAACCCACAACTGCCAGGGTCAGAGGAGTCTCACAGCCAGCCCTATCCAAGTTCATCACACCTGTCCTGGATGCCATCATCAGCCTGGTACCACAGCACCTCCACTCCCCCCACACTGCGCAGGAGCAGCTGGAGACCAAGCAAGGCTTCTATGCCATAGCTGGATTCCCTCACGTGTTGGGGGCTATTGACTGCACACATGTCCTACTTGTGCCCCCTGCCTACACTGCACACAACTACCACAACAGAAAGCACATGCATTCCATCAATGTGCAGGCAATAGTGGACCACCGGGGACCTTCCACCAATGTTGTGGCCAACTACCCAGGCAGTGTGCATGATTCATTCATCTTCCGACAGTCCATCATCAACCAGCACTTCCAGGATGGCACCTATGGAAATGCATTGCTCGTTGGTAAGTACCAAATGAACACACCACACACCTCAACTCCACAGTCATGCAACTCACGACTCTGGGTATGGGCATGCAGCAAAACTACATGCAACATGCTATACAACATGCCCACCGACCAGACACAACAACACAACTCTATTGGGAACCTGGGCTTGCCATGTACACAACCCAGCTATGGCATGGCACCACAGCCACACAATAGCTGAATGTGTGGAGAGGCTGGAAGCAGGCATGTGCGAAGGAGGCAAGTGACCAATGAATGAGAACCTACCCAATGACAAGTGTGGCGTGGATGTGCTGGACAGACTTGAGTGTGCAAACCACGGAAATGACCATGTGGACATTAACTGCTGTTGCATGGAGTGTAGTGGCCAGTGGCCGCTACCATGTCACCACAGGCTGTGGGGTAGAACACGGAAATGTCGCTCGTTACGTCCCCCCCTGTAGGCATGGGCAGAGTGGGTTGGCCCTGCGTATGCCAGGCCTGCGTAGGGGTGTGAATAAAAACCCCGTCGCCCTGGGCGTGGGTCTCTTCCAGAATGGCCAACGTGTCTGCCAGGGCAGCGCTTCTCAGCCCGCCACGAGGCAGACGCCATGAGCGGCGGGGCCTGCATCCCTGTGCGCCTGCTGCACCCCAGGCCGCTGGTCCCAAGACCCGTCTTGCCTGCCCCAGCGCACCAAGGCCGCTCCGCTCACCTGCCGACACCGGCGTGTGTCAAAGAGGGCCCACCACGTGCCGGTGCAAGCTCCAAGCCCCAGGCCCGCGACCTTGGCAGCCACCTCAGACCATCGCTGGCCTCCACGACACAGGCAGCACTGCTTTTTCGTTGACATACTCCTCCGGCGTCCACTTCGGCCCAGTTGGTGGCACATATTGAACTGAGTCTTGAGTTTTGAATGGCAGTGACCAAATGTCTATGGCAGCGTCCATATCACTATACTCCCTTCGATCGGTGAAGCCAAAGTCTGCATTGCAAGCACACAACACGTGTCTGTGGGCCCGTGCCGACCGCTGCCCATGGACCACACTGCGGTCCAATAGGTCCCACATCCAGCACTTAGTCGTGATTCATGAATGGCAGAGTCCATACCAGTGAACGCACGGAGAGGAGTAAGAGGAAGATGCGGTTCAGTCCGGATGTAAGCCGGATCCTCGTTACGGAGGTGACCGAACACTAGCAACAACTGTCCTGGTGCCACTAACCCTGTTCAACGCAAGCCGGCGACACGTGCTGCCACTAACCCTGTTCAACACAAGCCGGCGACACATGTTTGTGGGCCCCTGCAGACTACTGGCTCCGGCATGCACTGCGGGCCAGCCGGCCTCACACCTATCACATCAAGGCGGACCAGCCAGGGCACGGCATCGTCGCAGGCTGCACACATGCTCAGCTCTGGTGCCTCAGCCTCCGTGAGCCACACGTCATCGCCACATGACATTCCAACGCCGTGTGTGGGAGTTCCAGGAGGAGCTGGCTGAACTGCGGTTGGCCCACGCACACCGCTGCCACCAGCCGACACTGCGGTCAAGTAGGTCCCACATTCGTGACTGGGTCTTGATTTCTGAATGGCTGAGTTTACACCAATGTACACGCTTCATAGCAGACTGCATCCCCTTGCAGCCCTGGTGCCACTGACTCCGTGCGCCGTGAGTCATGGTCACTCTCTGGTAGAACTTTGGTGGCGTCTGAGTCTGTGGCCTGGGGGTTGTCATCCTCATCATCTGGCAGGTATGGACTTGGTGTTTGGCATGAGTCTGTGGCATTCATATCCCCCATGTATCATGCCCTGGGGGTACACCTTCCACTGTCCCACGATACACTCAGCGACAGTCACCTTGGACATCTACGAGGACCCGCTCAGCTCTCATGGGCCTAACCCAGTGCATTGCAAGTCACCGTCCCGTGGCGGTGTGCCTGTGCCGGCCGCTATGCATCCGAGGCCACTAACTCTGTGCACCACAAGTCATGGTCCCTTGCTGTTTGTACTTTGAACTTCTGATTGAGTGATGACTGTTGTAGTTGTTGCCAGCACCAAACACCCCCTGGGGGCTGTCTTACACTCACCCCACGCACAGCCAGCACAGGCATCACTGGACTGGTGTGCCTGCCAACACATCATGCCGAACCACCTATTGACTCATCTCTCTCTGCACTGTCACAGGTGATCAGGGATATGCACTCTGCACTTGGATGATGACACCCCTCCGAGACCCGAACACACATGCCCAGAGGCAGTACAATGCGTCCCACATACACACCAGGAGCATCGTTGAACACACATTTGGCGTGTTGAAGTCACGTTTCAGGTGCCTGGACATCACAGGCGGAAGGCTCCTGTACAGGCCAGACATTGTGTGCAACATGATCGTCGCATGTTGTGTTTTGCACAACATCTGTGTATGCTCCAATGCCCCATGGATCCCAGTGCCAGATGCACTGGACGATGATGAGGACGATGGAGAAGGTGGCCCACACCCCACTGCAGCTGCAGCAGGAATAGCCCGTAGGGACAACCTCATTGCCAATTTCTTCACCTGAGCACGTCACTTTGTGTCCGTCCTGTACAATGATGGGACAGTACAAATTGTCCACTGGCACTGCATGTGTAAATAAAACTCATACAGGTTACAGGTTGTACTCGTCCATTGTCATGTCACAGATTCCTGCGATGCCAGATGTGATTGGCCATTTTGTGCACGCATGTGGCACCAGGTGTGTCCTGTGTTCTGTAGTGGAAGTGTTGCAGTATGTACCACATTGTTGACAATGTTGGGGTGCTCAGATTCTTATGTGTGTATGTTGCACTGTGGCTGAGTTGCCCCTGCAGCCCTAAATTGGCTGCCACTCATCCCTTTCAGGCGGTGTGCCTTTCACTTCTGTGCGTCTACAGTGGTGAGATGTTGCTGACTTGAGTGAATTGTGCCCTTTGTCGTGTTGTGACTCGTGGTCATGGTCGGTAGGCGGATGTGTAGTTGACGTCAGGGGTTTTTTGTGCACGTGGATGTGTCTGAGTGTGACCTGCACCTTTGCGGATCTGCCCCACACTCAGCCGCATCAGTATCGTGGCCTGCACATTGACATGATAGTTGGACTGCAGCAATGCTACTCATCATGTAGTGTCTCTTGCATTGTCAGTGTGGCTGACAGATCTGCATCTTCGCTGGGTTTCGCACGTGTGCATGTTTTAGTTGTGTGATTGGCGATGTGTTGGGTGGGGGCCCCTTTGGGCACATGGTGGAGGTGGGTCTACTTGGTGTTTGTGTGTGTGCTGCAGTGTTCCAGGGGGATCAGGGACATGATCCGGAGTCATTGTGGGTGTGCAGTGTGCTCTGCTTAATTGTGCATGTGTGCCATTGTGCCCATCTCCCCCCAACCCCCCACTCCCTGGTAGGTACTCACCCTATTGATGTTGTGTCAGGTGGTGTTGAGCAGTGTCCGGGTCCTCTGATCCTGTCACCATCTCCCGACTGATGACTGTGGCCACCATTTTCTCCATTTCATCCTGCTCCTGGTGTTCTGCTGGCCCCCCACCTCCAATGTGCGTTGCTGCTTTCATGTTGGCAGCGAGTTCCTTCTTGGGTTTGCCCTACGCATCATTCCAGCGCCTCTTGTCCTCTTCCATTGTCCTCCTTGGCGCGGCAACGGCATTCACATAGTCCAAGATGGTCTGCCATCTCAGTGTCTTTTTTGCCAATGACACGTTGGAGTGACGTACAGTTGGTGGTGGTGTTCAATCTCATCCGTGACTTGGATCCGGGTTTCCTGCAGACTGTACCCTGTCTTCCTCTCCCTCTTCTCATTGCCCTTCCACGACACCTGGCTTCCTGGCTGGGCCTCCGTGGGTCTTGTGGGTTTCACGTTGTCCTCTGCACTCAGTGCGGGTGCATCCTTGGTGCTCCGCAGTTCATCTTGTTTTTGGTGTGATCTTTTCGGGTGTTTTTCTAGTGCTTTTCCCCGCATGACGCATGGGACTTGCTGGCCTCTCGCTAGTTATCACACAGATTTTATCGCGGTTGGGCCCATCGCCACTTTTTTCGCGTTGGGGTTTGCATTTTTATCGCCGTCGCGGTAGTTGTTTCGCGGACATTTGCCGCCTTCTTGTGCGATTATCGCACGGCATCGCCGTGTTGTGAATGCCACGTTGACACGGCATTATTTTCCCGCGATGGACTGCAATGTGAGAAGTTGCGGTAAGCTATTTTGGTGATGTTTATCGCACGTTCTTGTGAATATACCCCTGTGTGTGCCAGGGCTGGTAACGCAAATGCTACTAGTGGGCCTGCAGCACTAACTGTGCCACCCACACAAGTAGCCCTAAGAAGAGATCTCAGGCCTGCCACTGCAGTGCCTGCACGCAGTTTGTTAACTGCCTTGTTGTCCTGGCAAGTGCACCCACTTGCCAGGCCTTACCTTCCCTTTTTATGCACATCAGACACCCCTATAGTAGGCCCAAGGTACCCCCCTGGGCAGGGTGCAGTGTATGTGAAAGGTAGGACATGTACTGAGGTGTGTACCATGTCCTGACATTGAAATACTGCCAAATTCGTTTTTCACTGTTGCAAGGCCATCTTGCCCATAGGACAGAATGGGGAATGCTGAGTCCCATGTTTCCAGCATATCTTCCCATAGGCATAAGATGTAGAGATGGAGTTTAGTGTGCCTGAACTCAAAATTTAATAACACATCTTTTTGTGAAGATGGTTTTTGAATTGTGTATTTAGAAACCACGCTTTTAGAAGTGGCTGGTTTCTTGTCTTAAACCATCCTGTGTGCCTCTGCCTGGTTGTGTATTGCCTGTCTGGGTTTGGATGTGACAGGGTCTGGGAAGTGTCCTGACCCCAGGGAGGAGTAGGTGAGACAGCAACAGGCTGGCCTGCGTTTGATGTGGGGGGGAGTAGCCCCCTGCATGTGAAGAGGGCTGTGTTGCTGCCCCCAGAGGATGGCTCCACCGCCTGCTGAGCGTCTGGGCCCCAGACCCTGACTATCAAAGGAAGAGGGTGTGCAATGGCAGGAAGACACCCAGGGCTGGTTTGGACCGGGGTCAGAACCCCCTGAACACAAAGACTTCAAACGCATTTAGGGGTATAAATGTAAGAGCTGAAACCCCTGAACTCAAGACTGAAATCCATACTGAAAAAGGATTGAAACTACTTCGTGATCAAGAGGAACCTCTGCCAAAGAAGAACAGCTGAAGAGACTGAAGAGAAGGACTGCCCTTGCTGTGTGTTCTGGGGCTGGCCTGCAGTTTGCTGATTTGACTGAGGAGAGGACAAGGGACTTTGTTGTGTGCTGTGTCCCCCTGCTTGAGAGGACTTTGCTGTGTGCTGTGTCCTGAAGTAACTTGTCTCCAAGGGCCCGAGGAGAGCTGGTCCCCTGTTGTGGAAACTCAGGAACATAAAAGTTTCCAAGTGTGTCTCAGCGACGCTGTGTGCGTGTGCTTTTTGCATGCCTGAGACTGCCGTGTGGTCCGTGGTGCTGGTTACGAGGTGCCCTGTGACCGCATTGCCCCCGCAGTGTGAAACATCGTCCACGCTGATGCATTACTGTTTGTGGCCCGAGCCATCATCGTAACTGGGCTGTGAGTAACGATCGCCGCAGCCGGCCCGAGCCGCAACGTGCTAAAGGATTTCTTGAAGCTAAGGAAGCTACAAGGTGAAAGGGATCGTCATCATTGTTCGTCGAAAGGAATTTGCCCAAGATTGTCAACGAAGGAGAAGGCAGCGCCGTAACCCGTCCGGCTACAGCGTCACCTCGCAACAGAGCTGCAACGTGATCGGGATCACCCAGCAGGACGTCCGACGAGCGGAGAGAGAGAGCGAGGCAGCGCACACCCCCAGGTAAGGCTTGGACTCTGGTCGGGAGCCGCAAGCGTGTGTGGCCTGGGGAGGAGTACAGGAGTGCTCCGAGGTCTCACCCGCTGCACCGTGTTAGACACGCTGAGTCCCCGAGCGGCCCGTACCTGCCCAGCAGTACCGGGGCCGCCCCTTTAAGCTTACGACCATTGTCTCTGTTGTTGGGGCCTAGTGGTGCCCGAGTTGACCGCGCAGATTGGCTAACCGCATTATTCTTGCATTATGAACTGCCTGATTCTTGCATTACGAACCGCATTATTCTTACATTACGAACTGCCTGATTCTTGCATTACAAACCGCATTATTCTTGCATTACGAACTGCCTGATTCTTGCATTACGAACTGTATTATTCTTGCATTACGAACTGCCTGATTCTTGCATTAAGGACTGTCTTATTACTACATTACGAACTGCATTACGAACTGCATAGCATTGCATTAGGACTGCATTAGAGATCGTGAATTGCTCATTTAATACCGCAAGAACCTACACGTGATTGCTGGCCTAATAACCGGCAAAGCGAAATATTACGAATACGCATATGTTGGATTTCAATTGTTTGGTCTCATCGTATTCCTTTTATAAAGATACCGCTATTTTTATGAAACCAGCGTGGTGTCCATTTGAGGTGCTATCACTGTGTTACTGGGAGTGTGGTTGCAAATACTTTACACATTGCCTTGGAGATAAGCCTGGCTGCTCGTGCCAAGCTACCAGGGGGTGAGCAGGGGTTATCTATGCGTGGGTCCCTCCTTACCCTGACTAGAAGCAAGGGGCCCTATTTGGACTAAGGTACCTACCTCAGCCAACTAGAGACCCCAGTTCTAACACCTCCCAATCTTGTTTCCGAGCCAAACACAGCACCAAACCCACCCTGATTGCCACCATAGACAGCATGTGCACCCTACTTGACAGGGGAGAATAGGCTGCCCTGATCCTTCTTGACATCTCCTGTTAGATTTGAAAATTCCATTCCTGCTATGCACTCGTATCATGCTACATTAGGTTAGCAGTGTGTGGCTAAATAGATGCCATTTGTATTCACGTTCTGCAACCCACTGAGTTATCCCTGCAACGTGCAAGCTTTAGTTAGCAAGTGTGACTCCATTTTGTATTTCGTAATCCCTATTAGGCTGTGTCTGAACTAGGCCTCATTATTCGTATTGCTGGCCTCAGCAGAACACTGTATTTAGTTATTATTTTCACTCTCACTCAGGGCTGTTTCTGACTTGCTAATGAATAGGCCATTCTGCCCTCGCATACCTATCCGTATGTGTAGTTCTGCTCCCACGTTAGGAGATGCTGAAACCCAGCACAGTGGCCTTGAGCCTCTGATAAGATATTCCCATCTGGCAGGTGGTAGCCCATCTTTCTGTGCCTTCTTTGCTCATGTTCGGCCTGAGCTGGTAACTTTCCACTGTGGGCGTGGTTGGAGGCTCTTGGGAAGAATGATCATGTGTTGCAGACTGCTGGGGGGGCCAGTCCCTCGGTAGACATCTTAGGGTGCAGGTCATGATGGACTCCTCTGCAGAGCATTGCTAATAAATGTAAGTTTGTATTCTCTACTGTCTGACCGACTCTTCATTCTTGGGAAGGCATAGCAGGTGGTTGTAAGAAAACCCGAGTGGCCCTAGAGGGCCACTTCCTTCAAATGGCGCCCGAACAGGGACCCCGCAAGGTGATCCAGCTCACCCGTAATTGGGTTGCAGGGTCGGGGTTGCGTCTGGTCGGTCGGGCGGATCGGGGTACCCCACACGATCGAGCTTGGTTCTCGCAGCTGTCCCGACCGTCTGTTCGGGCGCTTCCTCGTCTAGTGGTCACCGGCTGGGGTCCTGAGAAGGCGAAACCTTGGAGTTGACCGTTTGTTCCGAAGAGTCGGCAGTGGAGAATAACTTGACTTGACCTGTGTGCACCAGGTGAGTGATTTGATTCTTGGAAAAATGGCGCCATTCTTGAACGGCACGAGCCTACGGGCTGTGTCTTGGTACAGTCTCCGGACTTTGTTGGTGCAGTTTTCGGACTGCCTTGCTTGAACAGCACGAGCCGACGGGCTGTGTCTTGGTACAGTCTCCGGACTGTCTTGTCTTGAACTTGGTGGTTTTGCGGACCCTTGAAAAGGCACAGAGTGTTTGTGAACAGCCTGCCAGGCCAACTGGCAATTTGGCCCACGCTTGAAAAGTTCCGGGACTGTTCGCGAACACTCTACCAGGCCAACTGGTAATTTGGTCAATGCTTGAAAAGGTCTGGGGCACGAGCCTATCTTCTTGAACTTGGTGCAGTCTCCGGACTGTCTTCTTGTCTTGGGGCAGTCTTTGGACTATTTTGTTCTGATGCAGTCTCCGGGCTGACTTGTGGTTTGATTGTTGTGTTTGGGTGCTATGAGGTTTGTGCACCGACGTCGGTGGTGGTGCTTGTGAAATGCTTGTTTGAGTGAGTAGCGACTGTGCTCTTCATGTGGAGGTTAGGATGCCTTGCCTCAGCAAGCTGTGTTGTGTGGTTTTTTTTTTGTTTGACACGGTCTGAGGACCGTCTTTGGGAAAAAAGTACTTGTTATTCCTTTGCCAGGCAAAATAATGCATTTGGACCCTTTCTTGAAAATGTCTGGAATGAGCTTAATTTGGTCTCTTGTTGTTGGTGTTGCTCTGCAGATGCCCATTGGAAGGAGGTTAGCTGGTGCCTCCTGACGACACTTTAAATTTTGAAGAATGGAAAAAATAATAAATAAATAAAAACCTGGTTTGATCAGAAATACTAGCAAGAATGTACATTTGTTTTGACATAAGAAGAGTACAACATGAGAAAAATGTAAGGAAGGGATGCGCATTTAAATGGAAAACAGTGTTGTGATGATTCAAGGTAATGTATATTTGTGCTGAACAGACACGCATTCTAAAGGTGCAGTAGGAGAGGTGAAATACACGCTCGTAATTCAGTAGCGCTGAATATGTTCGGTCTCTCCATGAAAGGGAGGGGCAGGAGTTCTGGAAAGGGAAAAAGGGAGCAGTGTGTTGGTACTTAGAGCTTTCCAGGTTCAGACACGAACTGCATTCTGAAATTGGCACGTAGAAATTCGGTGCAATGCTCAGAAGTTAACGTATGATTGATTTGAGTGGGTGTGTTTTATTTGGATTTGCCCAAAATAGAACGTGTATTTAATTTGGAAAAAGTGTTTCAAGCACTCCAAGCAGTGTGTCTTTATGCTGAATAAAAGGGATTTTTAAAGTTGAAAAACCTAGCTTGTGAATTCAGTGTGTGGCAGGCTTGCTATGGCCTTCGGGGAGATAAGGAAGGAATTCCCAAGGAGGGGGCTCACGCAGGGGAGAGAGTTCCATGAAGCCAAAAAGGGAGGTGGGGGCCATGCCTAGCTCCTGACACAGACAGGCAGTGATGCGCAGCGCGGACTTTCCTAGGGCATAGTGCAAGCAAAAGATGTTAATTGGGAACAGATTACAAGAAGAACACAGGAGCTAAAAGAATTGGCTCATGAGTTTTGTGGAAGTGTGTATCTAGAATTTCCACAACACTGTGGAATAGAATGTCCTGGAGCTGGTGGCATGAGATTCTTTGTGACTCAGTTGGTTATTGGATTAATGTTCTCTGATCAGATTAAGGTGCACGTACAGTAAATATTGGTTTGTTTTCAAAGAAAGTTGATAGATGGTATACTGAAGGATGAAGGGTACTATAGTGCTGGACAAGGAATGAAGTAGAAAGAGTTTAAGAAAAAGGAAAAAATATGATGGTACAGAGAGGGTTTGCTCAGAAAAATAGTTTGCAGGTAGTGAAAGAGAGTTACAATGTGTTGTTTCAGGAGCAGAAATACAAGGTGCAATATCAAAGTTGTTGGGGTTTTAAAAGGAGCAATTACAAAATAAGTTTTTGAGAGGGTTGCAGGTTCATTTGAGAAAGGTTACCAATTTGTTGTTTGTGACTCAGGCCTGACAGGAAAAGATTTGTTTTGCGAATTAAAAGGAATAGATTGCCTCTTTCTGTTACGTATTTAACATAGCACAGTGCTATGAGTGTTTTGGTGGGTGCTTCAGACACATTGATTGTAGCACATGTTTTGCGCTTTCTTGCTCTGATTATTGGTCTTTTTTTAAGTGGATTTCTGTTTTAGATAATGTCTAATTGTGGTGAGCATGTGATGGGTTTGGCAACATACTATTACTGCTCTCAAGCAGGTGAATGTGTGATGACGGGCCTCAATGTAAGTAGGGAATGGTGTTTGCCCCCCGAGTTTTGCGAATGTGCCATCCACTTTGTGGGCAACAGGCGATGTAGAGCTGGGATTCCCACAGATTGGTGAAGAGACGGCTGGTAGATAGTAATAGTCCCATTCTTTTGATTGTGTTTACAATTCTGTGATTGGTTGGTGTGAAGTTCATGAAAAAGTGGTTTTCCTACATCCTGCTGTTCTAGCCATTGCTATGCCTTTGCTAATGGTTTCTTCTGCTGCTCAATGTTTTTCTATCACTGATCTAAAATACATACTTTGGCGGTATTATTTATTTCAATAATAGGTTTTTGTCCGGATTTCACATAGACTGGTAGGAGTCATAGGTTCTGCCGCACTTCTTAGGACTATGAAGAAGGACGGAGCATCCATAAACAGGTTTAAAAGGGGTAGTTACTTCCTCATCGTTTCAGACACACAACAAAGTTGTAGGGACAGTACAGTTACATAGTGTTAGACATGGCATCCTTGGCATGGTTTCCCCCGACCTTTTGCCTCTACACCCTATGTTTTGCTGCTGTGCTGGTTTTCATTTTTGCTAGCTTAGATGCTTTGGGTATTTTGCCACTGCTGATCAGTGTCACAGTGTGAGTGCTTTCTGTGTAAATTGATATTGTGCTTGGTTCTCCCTGATTGGCATATTGGTTTTACTAGTAGATCCCTAGTGAAGTGCACTGATTGTGCCAGGGCTGGTAAATAAATAGCTACTAGTAGGGCACCCCTATGGTGGGCCCATGACCCCCCCCCCGGGTGGGGCACGGTATATGTGAGGAGTGGGATGTGTGCTGATGTGTGCTGGTGTGTGTGGCGTGTCCTGGTGGTGAAAAGATACTGTTTTCCTTTTTCACTATTGAAGGGCTGTCCTGCTGCTAGGACGGAATGGGGAATTTTTGTAACATTTTACTAGTATATCCTTCATAGGAATAAGTTAGAATATAGGAATGAGCTCAGAATTTGATAATATATCTTTTAGTAAGTATGGTTTTTAAAGTCTGTGTTTGACCTCAGCACTTTTGGGAAGCAGATATTTTCTTGTCCAACTTTTTCATGCATTTCTGTCTTTTTGTGGATTGATTGTCTTGTTTCAGTGTGACAGAATAAGAGGATGTGCATTTGGTGTAGTGTCCTTTTGTGGTGTCTTCACTGTGTTACTGTGAGTGTTGGAACAAATGCTTTGTACATTACCTTTCGGATGAGCTTGTCTGCTCGTGCCAAGCTATTAAGGGGGGTGAGTAGGGGTTATCTAAAGCATATATTACCCTTACCCTGACTGGAGGGAAGGGTCCCTGTTTGGACAGAGGTACCTACCTCTGCCAACTCGAGACCCCCATTTCTAACAAATTGTTCTTGTGTTTAGCTCTGAATGGCTAGGAAGTCTGCTTTGTAAGAGGGGTAAGTATTGTCGACAGGAGGTCACCTGCTTAGGTCACCTACAGTCGAAGGGGGGTAGGAGATTAGCTCCTTGACAAACTAACACAGTAAATGAGGTGCAAGAAAAAGTATTTTGGGCAACTAACAAACTGCTGGTTTTTTTCTTTGGCTTCTGTGTTTGGTACATATATTGTTGTGTGCTGTTTTGTGTTGTAAGTACACAAGACGGTTTGTCGTGCGCGCTTTCTGTCTTTGACGCTATCACAAGAGCCCTCCTGAGCGGTCTAGGAACAGTCATGACGGTGGCTGTCTCCATAAGACAATTGGTTGGACTCGCTTTAGCCACCAATTTCACAGATATGGTACTCCATGCTGTGAACATGCCCTTGAATAAATAGAGACACAGCACCTCACCAGTGCACGTCTAATTGGTTATAGAATACCACTGTTTGAAAAAATTGTCATGATTAGAAAAATGTGTCACCTTGAAGTACGCCATGTTTCTGCCCCTCCTTTATGTAAATTGATGGAATTGGAATAGAGATGGAGATGAAAGGACGGGTAGACTAGACTGATGTTCCCTTATTTGATCCTTAAGGGGAATTATATGTCGGTGGCTTTCGTTTGAATACCCAGGTGGCACCACCACTATTGCTCATAATACCGCAACACTACATACAGTTGTAGAGACATCACAAATCCTTTATTAGTTAGCCTGAGTAACAGGGTTGCAACAGATGGTGTAGGTAGGAATAATGCGTTTGCAGAAAATGATTAAAATAAAATGAGAGAATGTTTGTAGCAGGCCCTGCTGGGTGGGCACTGGAAATAAAGATGTCTAAGTTGAAAGTAAGGCACATTGTCAGGATGAGACATTGCTTAGCCCATGTACTGTATGGTGCACATGATGCACATTACTAGGAAGGGTACCTGTATGCCCCCCAATAATTTCGTACTACACATTTTCTTTTTGAGGTTCTTCAGACGAATAATATAGGAATGGACAGATGCAACAATCCAAAGTATGTCTGAATTGTTCTTTCAGAGCTTAAGTAAATGAATTAAGGCTTACCCCATTACTTGGTGTTGGGAGAGAAATAATAAATAATATAAAGTTTTATCCTTGCCTGTTAACTAAAAGTTCATATTATACTCGCTAATAGGTCCGGGACGCCCTGCACTCACAAAGAGAGAGAGAGAGGGGTCGGAAGTGATGCACAGCCTGGCTGCTTGTTATGGAGCATCTATGAATACGACTGAGGCGAAGCTGCAGAGCAAAGAGGTGCTGGACGAGGCAGTATCACTGTAAAACAACACAGAAAGAGGGGCTGTCCAGGACCCCCAGCCTGTTGGTCCACCTGTGCTTGAGTCCTAGCCCATTGAGCCTAGCCTGTGGGCTCGCCTGTGTTTGAGTCTCTGCCCCTTGGTCCCTCTTGAGTCTGACCCCCTTCTTCCCTTGACCCCTTTGTGCAAGGTACAATGTACGCCCGACGGAGGAACAGTGCACCAAGGTAGACTAGGATTAGTGGGATGGACTTCATGGATGAAGAATAGGGTGCGGGTACCCTGTCTAAGGTACCAGCGATAGAGTGGAGGAAGAGAGTTTGGTGCATTGTTTGGACAGTCAACGAATGGGGCAAAGGGACTGTGATTCTAGAGAGAGAAATACCTTGCCCTGCAATGTGGGATCTGGATCCGAGCTAGACGCACAGCTTCACCGCCGGTGCTCAATAGCGCTTACGCTAGATGAACAATAGGAGCTTACCAGTGATGGCTCTCTGAAAGACACTGGAAAGAAGAGTTTTGCCCATCCTCTTGTTACCTGGCCACCAATTCCATTGTGTTGCATTTCTCTCCCAATCACCATGTATCCGTTTGGTTCCCCAATTGACGAGGAAAACAGCCCTTTTTCACCTCCCTGTTCAGAGCAGGGTCAGTACATAGAAAGTACAAGTTGCATCCATAGTTGTTATTGTGCTAATAATAGTGTTAGGAATATCCTACTCCCTGAATGAAGAGTCACGGGATACTTCCCTCGTGTGACGAAACACGTGTCGGCTGGTTGTTTTCTTTATGTTTTTGCTCGAATAAATACTTTTGAAAGATTACTCTGGTATTGACCATTAAGAATTGAGATCATACGAGACTTTTCTACCATTAAGACATCCTCATAACGTGTGCCCGGGACTCTGTTCTTTTCTGTAATGGTTATAATAAATCTAACCTTGGCAAGTTGTTGGGTTTATCATAACTATTCTTTTAAGTCTTTGAAATATTATTTTAGCTCACCCCTGTCAATAGTTATACTGTATTTAAGTATTCCCATGTTAGCCTATAGAGCTAATGCACTACAATGGGTAAAAACAAAATTCAGTTTTTCCCTCACCAGGGCATTTAAAACAACTTTTATAATGTCCCTGCTTTAGTTACAAGGCACCCTAACCCTGAGGCACCTAGGGGAGACCTGAGGGGTATTTATATGTACAAATAAGGTAGTTTAAGACTTTAGAAGTACTTTTAATTCCAAAGTCAATTTTGCATATAATTTAAGTTTAAAAGTAGGCCTGAGCATAAAACTCTGCTCCTCTCGCGGAGTTTGCAGAATTCGGGCACGAAGCAGAATTCTTTTTCAGTTTGCATGCTCGAGATTTGTTTTGGCACTTGCGAGTGCCACGATAATCTCTAGCAGCTAGTGAGCTCAAATGATACTTCATGCCCGTTTGCAAGGCTTCTGGCCTCGACGGTGTCAATATAGGGCCAGACACACCGCTCAAGCAGCTTTTGTGCTTGAGAAGCAACTTAGAGACTTTTCGAGTGGATTTTCTCCTTCAACTGGCATTGGAGTTGGGTTTTTTTTGTGTGAGAACCTTTTTTTCAAACCTTTTTTCGCAACAGGAAGGAAGTGCTCCAGAGACTCAAACTTACTGTTTCTGTCCAGTAGGCTCCTCTCACTGTTTTGTCCATCTCCTGATCACTTGGGATTTGGAGCTCTTTGTCTGCTACATGTATACCATTGGATTTAAGGACTTTGTATTTGAGATTTCACAAGTAAGTTCAAAAACTGGTGTATAAGGGTGTTGTTTGTTTGCTTGGGGGCATGCACCAAGATTTATTTATACTTTTATTAAATTTTTAAAGTTTTTTTGGTGGGTGGCTTGCAGTTTCAGTAGAGGTCTAGTTGTTTTTTGGTATGGAATTTTTCTAGTTTTGTAAAGGAAAAATGTTGCACAGTTTAGTACATTTCCATGTTTTTGTAATAGATTTGCAATATTTATTTAATTCACCATGCGGCCTAGTCTGCCAGTGGGCCCAGTAGTAGTCATGGGTGCATGAAACAACTTTTTCAGTAGCATCGGTTGAATTGAAACATCATTTAGGCAATGGATGGCATTGGGTTAAATTACAAAATGTATTTTTGGGAGGGATTTCACTGTTTTTTTCTGAAAACATTGTATAGGTGGGGTAATTATATTTGATTCCTTTGGAGAATATGTATTGTAAAATGTTTTAGTCCAGTTCATTTCCATTTTTATCATTGCTGAAGGAATGTTGTTTTCACAGTGTTACCATGCCACTGTATGTGGCCAATGTATGAGTGTGTTTGCCATAGGCCACCATTTGTCTTTGTTGCCCATGCCATGTGGCCAGGTGCCATATTTTTGTATAGTCAGTGTCCATAGGCCTGTATGTCGTCTGTGTTTTCCAGGCCTCCTGCTTGTTGTTGTTTGACCATGTAGCTGGTAGCCATTTTGTGTAGGCAGCCAGTGGGCTTTTGCCATAGGCCTGCATGTGTTCTTTGTTGTGGCCATGCCTCCTTGCTGGTAGTTGTTGTGATCATGTGGCTGGTGGGCATTTTGTGTAGACAGACAGTTTGCTTTTTCCATAGGCCTGCATGTGTTCTTTGTTGCGGCCATGCCTCCTTTCTGGTTGTTGTTGTTTCCATGTGGCTGGCAGCCATTTTGTGTGGGCAGCCAGTGTGCCTTTGCCATAGTCCTGCATGTGATCTTTGTTGTGCCCATGCCTCCTTGCTGGTGGTTGTAATGGCCATGTGGCTTGCAGCCATTTTGTATAGGCAGCCAGTTTGCTTTTGCCAAATGCCAGAATGAGTTCTTTGTTTTCCAGGCCTCTTGCTTGTTGTTATGACCATGTGGCTGGTGGCCATTTTGTGTAGGCAGCCAGTGTGTTTTTTGCCATAGGCCTGCATGTGTTCTTTGTTGTGGCTTTGCCTCCTTGCTGGTTGCTGTTCTTGTTGTGACCATGTGGCTGACGGCCATTTTGTGTGGGCAGCCAGTGTGCTTTTGCCATAGACCTGCATGTGATCTTTGTTGTGCCCATGCCTCCTTGCTGGTTGTTGTTATAGCCATGTGGCTGGTGGCCATTTCATGTAGGCAGCCAGTTTGTTTTTCCATAGGCCTGCATGTGCTCTTTGTTTTTCAGGCCTCCTGCTTGTTGTTGTGACCATGTGACTGGTGGTCATTTTGTGTAGACAGCCAGTGTGCTTTTGCTGTAGACCTGGATGTCTTCTTTGTTCCCCATGCCTTCATGCTCAGTGTTGTTGTTGACCATGTGGCACTGGCTGGCAGCCATTTTGTGTTTCCAGCCAGTATGCCTTTGCAATAGGCTTGCACCGAAGGATGAGATATCAGTGTAATATTATGCTTGAAGATAATTTCACTTATTGTTAATTTTTTTGTATTTTAATTGTTTAATATTTTAATTTTCTTTATATAAAAAAAATTGTAATCTTTTTATTTAAATGTTTTTGATTATTTAATTTTTTTTAAAAATTTTTTTAATTTTATCTACATTTAAAAAATAATTTTCATTTAAAAAAAGTGTTTTTAATTGTAAATTATTTTTTCCCATTTTGCCTCAGTCGATTCATCATCCATCCACCATAGGCACACAGCCGCACAGCAGAATTCAGTTTTTTAGGTATATGATTCAATTTCATCCTGGACACCCTGGCTGCTGTGCACTTTAGAGTAGACATTAGCATCATTAATTTGTGTAATGATGATGATTATTATTCCATTCCCCCTCGACCACATTTCCTGCCACAGGCACACACTAACCTCCATTTTTCAAAAGATTGCTATTCCATTTAGTCAGTTAGTTCCCTGAGTGCCACAGGCGTCTCCTTAGAATATATGAACATAAAATAAAAGAGCTCTATCTATCATTCTATATATTGTGTGTTATTCTGATGGGGAAATATGGTATAGTGGTGTGGTCTGACTTTAAAGTGGTTACCTAAGTTAACAAAACAACCACACTAATATTGCCTTTGTCTGTACTAATTCAAACTGCAAACAATGCCACATTTCACACTGAGGGCCCACTTATAAGTTTGGTGGTGCGGCGCTGGGTCCACTCCGCTGCCACAATGCTAAACCCGTGGTGAGCCTGCCTGCCAGATTACAAGTGTTTCTCGTGTCTGGCGGGCTTTTTTTGAGTGTTCCCATGGCGGTGCATTTAAAAACAGGCACTGCAGTGGGACCGCCAAAAACAGTTTCTGCACGGCATTGACTGAAAAGTCCATGCCGTGCAAGAACTGGTGTGCATGCGCCCAGGTGCGGCACGTTTTGTGCCCCCTGTGTGCATCCACAGGGCGCCGAGGCACAAGGGGGCATTGTTTCTTCTCTGCCAGGGTTTACATGGAGTAAGAACTTCCATGTAAACCCTGGCGGAGAGGAAACTCGTAATATGCTTGATGACGTTCCCAAAAAGCATATTGCTGCCACCTGACCACTGCAATACCACCAGGGAACGGCAGTTCTCTTGTGGCTGCGGGGGGGGGGCTGTGGCGGTCCGACCACCCGACTCGTAATCAGGTGGTCGGCAGATTGCCGCTACTGTGCTCCTGTGAGTCTGGCAGTCCTCGTCCTGCCAGACACATAATCGTCTCTAAAATGTTTTTCTTGCTTGTTTGCTTTTAGGTGCAAAAGAGAAGAGACATCACCCGCAGTAGTGCCAAACAGAAGGCTTGTGCAGTCAAACGTCAGTCCTCCAATCATTTCTGCTTGTGCGGCTTGGTGCAACCACCAGCTGAGAGCTTTAAGATGGCCTCAAAGAAAGATGCTTTCAGGAAAGTGATCAGTGAGAAGAAGCAGGTTTTTACCATTGGCATGTTGTCCCAAACCTTTTTTGGACCACCACATTGTGTGCCTGCCACACCGGCCTCTGGGGAGTAAGCTGGGAGCAGCACTCCTGCATCAACAGCACCACCCGGACCTAAGCCCAGGACCATGTCTGTCAGTGAGGCAGCCACTGATATCATGTCGACGCCGATGAGTGGTGACGTTGAATTGGATTTGTCCATTTTGCAAAGTAGTACACAATCGTTTAAGGAAACAAAGCGAAGTGGACAGCAGCCACAGCCATGAATAGTACATTTCCTGATGCTGGGACAGAACAGGGCGTTGAGCTTCCTTCTGAGCAAGAACCTCCTCTTTTAGAATAACTGACTCCTAGATATCCTACAAGGAAAAGGAAGGGTCTACTCCACCATCTTCTGCAAGCACCACTTCTGATGATGATGACAGGGACATGGAGTGGACCCCCGCAGAGTCCAGGAAACAACAGGAGAGGCAAGGGAAAAGTAAAGTTCCTGAAAAGCTGAGACTTATGGAAGGGGATGATGAGGAGGATGATGATGATGAGGAAGGCATTGTGGAAGCTGATACAGAGGAGTCTGACATTGCTATTCAACCTGCTCCGAGGGATGTGGCACAGGTAGCACAGGTAGGCACAGGTAGCACTGCCAGCTCCCATATTTGCAAGTGTTTTGGTGGGTGTTTCAGACACATTGATTGTAGCACATGTTTTGCGCTTTCTTGCTCTGATTATTGGTCCTTTTTACAGTGGATTTCTGTTTTAGATAATGTCTAATTGTGGTGAGCATGTGATGGGTTTGGCAACATACTATTACTGCTCTCAAGCAGGTGAATGTGTGATGACGGGCCTCAATGTAAGTAGTGAATTGTGTTTGCCCCCCGAGTTTTGCGAATGTGCCATCCACTTTGTGGGCAACAGGCGATGTTGAGCTGGGATTCCTACAGATTGGTGAAGAGACGGCTGGTAGATAGTAATAGTCCCATTCTTTTGATTGTGTTTACAATTCTGTGATTGGTTGGTGTGAAGTTCATGAAAAAGTGGTTTTCCTACATCCTGCTGTTCTAGCCATTGCTATGCCTTTGCTAATGGTTTCTTCTGCTGCTCAATGTTTTTCTATCACTGATCTAAAATACATACTTTGGCGGTATTATTTATTTCAATAATAGGTTTTTGTCCGGATTTCACATATACTGGTAGGAGTCATAGGTTCTGCTGCACTTCTTAGGACTATGAAGAAGGACGGAGCATCCATAAACAGGTTTAAAAGGGGTAGTTACTTCCTCATCGTTTCAGACACACAGCAAAGTTGTAGGGACAGTACAGTTACATAGTGTTAGACATGGCATCCTTGTCGTGGTTTCCCCCGACCTTTTGCCTCTACACCCTATGTTTTGCTGCTGTGCTGGTTTTCATTTTTGCTAGCTTAGATGCTTTGGGTATTTTGCCACTGCTGATCAGTGTCACAGTGTGAGTGCTTTCTGTGTAAATTGATATTGTGCTTGGTTCTCCCTGATTGGCATATTGGTTTTACTAGTAGATCCCTAGTGAAGTGCACTGATTGTGCCAGGGCTGGTAAATAAATAGCTACTAGTAGGGCACCCCTATGGTGGGCCCATGACCCCCCCCGGGTGGGGCGCGGTATATGTGAGGAGTGGGATGTGTGCTGATGTGTGCTGGTGTGTGTGGCGTGTCCTGGTGGTGTAAAGATACTGTTTTCCTTTTTCACTATTGAAGGGCTGTCCTGCTGCTAGGACGGAATGGGGAATTTTTGTAACATTTTACTAGTATATCCTTCATAGGGATAAGTTAGAATATAGGAATGAGCTCAGAATTTGATAATACATCTTTTAGTAAGTATGGTTTTTAAAGTCTGTGTTTGACAACAGCACTTTTGGGAAGCAGATATTTTCTTGTCCAACTTTTTCATGCATTTCTGTCTTTTTGTGGATTGATTGTCTTGTTTCAGTGTTACAGAATAAGAGGATGTGCATTTGGTGTAGTGTCCTTTTGTGGTGTCTTCACTGTGTTACTGTGAGTGTTGGAACAAATGCTTTGTACATTGCCTTTCGGATGAGCTTGTCTACTCGTGCCAAGCTATTAAGGGGGGTGAGTAGGGGTTATCTAAAGCATGTATTCCCCTTACCCTGACTGGAGGGAAGGGTCCCTGTTTGGGCAGAGGTACCTACCTCTGCCAACTCGAGACCCCAATTTCTAACAAATTGTTCTTGTGTTTAGCTCTGAATGGCTAGGAAGTCTGTTTTGTAAGAGGGGTAAGTATTGTCGACAGGAGGTCACCTGCTTAGGTCACTTACAGTCGAAGGGGGGTAGGAGATTAGCTCCTTGACAAACTAACACAGTAAATGAGGTGCAAGAAA
Organism: Calotriton arnoldi; assembly: GCA_963921515.1. Classification (NCBI taxonomy): domain Eukaryota; kingdom Metazoa; phylum Chordata; class Amphibia; order Caudata; family Salamandridae; genus Calotriton; species Calotriton arnoldi. The sequence continues at coordinate 202,028 of CAWUFW010013339.1, forward strand.
AAGTCTTTTGGGCAACTAACAAACTGCGTTTTTTTTTCTTTGGCTTCTGTGTTTGGTACATATATTGTTGTGTGCTGTTTTGTGTTGTAAGTACACAAGACGGTTTGTTGTGCGCGCTTTCTGTCTTTGACGCTATCACAAGAGCCCTCCTGAGCGGTCTAGGAACAGTCATGACGGTGGCTGTCTCCATAAAACAATCGGTTGGACTCGCTTTAGCCACCAATTTCACAGATATGGTACTCCATGCTGTGAACATGCCCTTGAATAAATAGAGACACAGCACCTCACCAGTGCATGTCTAATTGGCTATAGAATACCACTGTTTGAAAAAATTGTCATGATTAGAAACATGTGTCACCTTGAAGTACGCCATGTTACTGCCCCTCCTTTCTGTAAATTGATGGAATTGGAATAGAGATGGAGATGAAAGGACGGGTAGACTAGACTGATGTTCCCTTATTTGATCCTTAAGGGGAACTATATGTCGGTGGCTTTCGTTTGAATACCCAGGTGGCACCACCACTATTGCTCATAATACTGCAACACTACATACAGTTGTAGAGACATCACAAATGCTTTATTAGTTAGCCTGAGTAACAGGGTTGCAACAGATGGTGTGGGTAGGAATAATGTGTTTGCAGGAAATGATTAAAATAAAATGAGAGAATGTTTGTAGCAGGCCCTGCTGGGTGGGCACTGGAAATAAAGATGTCTAAGTTGAAAGTAAGGCACATTGTCAGGATGAGACATTGCTTAGCCCATGTACTGTATGGTGCACATGATGCACATTACTAGGAAGGGTACCTGTATGCCCCCCAATAATTTCGTACTACACATTTTCTTTTTGAGGTTCTTCAGACGAATAATATAGGAATGGACAGATGCAATGATCCAAAGTATGTCTGAATTGTTCTTTCAGAGCTTAAGTAAATGAATTAAGGCTTACCCCATTACTTGGTGTTGGGAGAGAAATAATAAATTATATAAAGTTTTATCCTTGCCAGTTAACTAAAAGTTCATATTATACTCGCTAATAGGTCCGGGACGCCCTGCACTCACAAAGAGAGAGAGAGGGGTCGGACGTGATGCACAGCCTGGCTGCTTGTTATGGAGCAGCTATGAATACGACTGAGGCGAAGCTGCAGAGCAAAGAGGTGCTGGACGAGGCAGTATCACTGTAAAACAACACAGAAAGAGGGGCTGTCCAGGACCCCTAGCCTGTTGGTCCACCTGTGCTTGAGTCCTATCCCATTGAGCCTAGCCTGTGGGCTCGCCTGTGTTTGAGTCTCTGCCCCTTGGTCCCTCTTGAGTCTGACCCCCTTCTTCCCTTGACACCTTTGTGCAAGGTACAATGTACGCCCGATGGAGGAACAGTGCACCAAGGTAGAATAGGATTAGTGGAGATGGACTTCATGGATGAAGAATAGGGTGCGGGTACCCTGTCTAAGGTACCAGCGATAGAGTGGAGGAAGAGAGTTTGGTGCATTGTTTGGACCGTCAACGAACGGGGCAAAGGGACTGTGATTCTAGAGAGAGAAATACCTTGCCCTGCAATGTGGGATCTGGATCCGAGCAAGACGCACAGCTTCACCGCCGGTGCTCAATAGCGCCTACGCTAGATGAACAATAGGAGCTTACCAGTGATGGCTCTCTGAAAGACACTGGAAAGAAGAGTTTTGCCCATCCTCTTGTTACCTGGCCACCAATTCCATTGTGTTGCATTTCTCTCCCAATCACCATGTATCCGTTTGGTTCCCCAATTGATGAGGAAAACAGCCCTTTTGCACCTCCCTGTTCAGAGCAGGGTCAGTACATAGAAAGTACAAGTTGCATCCATAGTTGTTATTGTGCTAATAATAGTGTTAGGAATATCCTACTCCCTGAATGAAAAGTATCCTGTGCATTCCCAAGTTCATACAGCACCAGTTTCTCTTGTGAACATGTTTATTACTTTGGCTCCTCGCACAGGGGAGCACCGGAGGACACAACGTGATAATACAGTTGTTCAGATTGGTGTACCTTCAATTCCGTTCTCCAGTCCTCGATAATGCATTTAGTGATTCACGCCCTACAAAAGAATGTGTATATTAGGCAGAGGCCTGTCATGATAGTTAGTATGACAGTTCGTTTTCGTATCTCCACTGTATTTGCTGCCTCATCTACGTATTGCGCCTATCCTCAGTTATAATGTAAATTATGTGACACGACAAATAGACCCTTGTATGCACTGTCTCCCAGTTTGTTGCATTTACTGCGTAGGTACATTAACTGCTAAGGAAAGGACATCCATGCAATACAAACGCTAAGATCATGTGTTAGAAGGAGATAGAAGGGTTGATGAGCATTGATGTAGATATCTTTTAGATCAACACGTCTCTTATAGTTTCCCTGCTTAATAATGAACATTTGAATAGTTCTGATACAGTCTGATTATGACGGAGTGTTGGAGTATATAGTAGTACACCAGGGATATACACCTAGATCAGATGGAAAGGAGGGTACCTTACATCCAGAAGATTATATGCATGTTTACAAAGGTAATAAGAATGCCACCTGGCTACAAAACGAAAAGTTGGATTTTCAGAAATTCAATGTGACCAAATACTTTAAATGTTTACGTGATAAGAAAGCATTAATGACGGTATTTTTTAATATTAAGTAGATTTTGATATTCATGTGCTGCTTTATTTTCCCTTGCAATTTGAGTGACTATGACCACTTAGAATTGTAAAGACCCTACCGGATAGCCTAATAAAGCATTTAGCCACCACTGCTAAAAGGAGGGTCTGTTAGATTTGAAAATCCCATTCCTGCTATGCACTCGTATCATGCTACATTAGCTTAGCAGTGTGTGGCTAAATAGATGCCATTTGTGTTCACGTTCTGCAACCCACTGAGTTATCCCTGCAACGTGCAAGCTTTAGTTAGCAAGTGTGACTCCATTTTGTATTTCGTAATCCCTATTAGGCTGTGTCTGAACTAGGCCTCATTATCCGTATTGCTTGCCTCATAGAACACTGTATTTAGTTATTATTTTCTCTCTCGCTCAGGGCTGTTTCTGACTTGCTAATGAATAGGCCATTCTGCCCTCGCATACCTATCCGTGTGTGTAGTTCTGCTCCCACGTTAGGAGACGCTGAAACCCAGCACAGTGGCCTTGAGCCTCTGATAAGATATTCCCATCTGGCAGGTGGTACCCCATCTTTCTGTGCCTTCTTTGTTCATGTTCGGCCTGAGCTGGTAACTTTCCACTATGGAGGTGGTTGGAGGCTCTTGGGAAGAATGATCATGTGTTGCAGTCCCTCGGCAGACATCTTAGGGTGCAGGTCATGATGGACTCCTCTGCAGAGCATTGCTAATAAATGTAAGTTTGTATTCTCTACTGTCTGACCGACTCTTCATTCTTGGGAAGGCATAGCATGTGGTTGTAAGAAAACCCGAGTGGCCCTAGAGGGCCACTTCCTTCACTCCGCAGCCTTCAACACTGTTTCTCACCACACACTCATTAAGAGACTGCACCAGATTGGAAATAAAGAGGACGCACTCGGATGGATTGCATCATTCCTCACAGGATTCACACAAAGAATCTGTCTCCCCACTTCACCTCTGAACCAAAGAGCACCATCTGTGGTGCTCCCCAAGGATCATCTCTCTGTTTCACCCTCTTCAACATCCACATGACTCCTCTAGCTGACATCGTCAGAACCTACAATATCAACATCATATCATACGCTGACAACACTAAGCTTATCCTCTCACTCTCAGCTGACCCCACAACGAAGACCAACTTCCACAACTGGATGAAGAACAGCGCAGCATGGATGAATGAAAACGTTCTAAAGCTCAACATGGACAAGACTGAAGTGCTGATCTTTGGCAATCATTTCTTCCTCTGGAACAACACCTGGTGGTAAGCTGTACTCAGATCCACACCTGCACCAAAAGACCACGCCAGCTACCTCCGCATCATCCTAGACAGAAAACTCACCATGAGACAACAGGTCTACAAGGTCTCCCCTGCCTGATTCCACACCCTTCGCATACTCTTAAGAATCTCCAAATGGTTCCCCACAAGCACCAGAAAAACACTCAGCAAGCCCTAATCATCAGCCATCTGGACTATGGCAACATACTGTAGGCAGGAACCACCACTGTACTCATGAAAAGGCTCCAGGTGATACAGAATTTGGTGGCCGGACTGGTCCTTAAACTGCCCAATAGACCCACATCACCCAGCACCTGAGGAACCTCCACTGGCTCCCCGTCCAAGAGAGATGCCAATTCATACTACTGACATGCACCTACAAAGCCCTCCATGACCAAGGATCAGCATATATGAACTACAGCTTGAGCTTCCACTAACCATTCAGAAACCCTCTCTCCACCTCCTTTGCCCTGGCACATACAAAGGGCATCTGCAGTAGCCACAGCGGAGGACGATCCTTCTCCCACCTCATCATCAATTCCTGGAACGCCCTCCACCTCCAAAAATCACCCTCGCTCAAGACCTGGCCTTTCTACTATGGCCTGCAACCATGCTCCTGGATACCCTCACAGGTGATAAGTCACACTCTACAAATACCAACTGATTGGTAGAGTGCTCTTGGGTGACAAGCAGAGGGGCACCCCTGACCAATGGGCTGCAGGGTGCCACCCTCAGGAATGACAACTTCCTCCAAAGTGTGGCATATTCTTTTCTCAGAAAGCACTATTCCTTAAGATACAAAATGGAGAAACTCTCTCTTGGAGGTTAAGATCTGGCTAAGCCAACCTACTGGTGTGGCTAACTTTCCCTAACATTCCCCTCTAGCCCCTCTGCAAATTCAATTACTGCGGCTCCTGTCTGGCCGGGGAAGCAGGAATTGGGGTGCACCTGTGTCCTGTCCTAACTGTCATTCCCTCTTTGAAGACCAGTTTGGCTACTCCACCCCAACCTGCCTTCTGCTCTGCAGCAGCAGATCTCCTTCCACCAGATGTCCTTTGTCTCTATGCAGGCCACTTCACGCCTCATCAGAGCAGTTTGGCTGAACCTGTCAAAGTTTGGCCAATCATGAGAGGCTGCAGAAGGCTGGATTTGGACTCATCAGAAAAGCAAGTTCTATAACTTCTTTTCTGTAATGGTTATAATAAATCTAACCTTGGCAAGTTGTTGGGTTTATCATAACTATTCTTTTAAGTCTTTGAAATATTATTTTAGCTCACCCCTGTCAATAGTTATACTTTATTTAAGTATTCCCATGTTAGCCTATAGAGCTAATGCACTACAATGGGGAAAAACAAAATTCAGTTTTTTCCCTCACCAGGGCATTTAAAACAACTTTTATAATGTCCCTGCTTTAGTTACAAGGCACCATAACCCTGAGGCACCTAGGGGAGACCTGAGGGGTATTTATATGTACAAATAAGGTAGTTTAAGACTCTAGAAGTACTTTTAATTCCAAAGTCAATTTTGCATATAATTTAGGTTTAAAAGTAGGCCTGAGCATAAAACTCTGCTCCTCTCGCGGAGTTTGCGGAATTCGGGCACGAAGCAGAATTCTTTTTCAGTTTGCATGCTCGAGATTTGTTTTGGCCCTTGCAAGTGCCACGATAATCTCTAGCAGCTAGTGAGCTCAAATGATACTTCATGCCCGTTTGCAAGGCTTCTGGCCTCGACGGTGTCAATATAGGGCCAGACACACCGCTCAAGCAGCTTTTGTGCTTGAGAAGCAGCTTAGAGGCTTTTCGAGTGGATTTTCTCCTTCAACTGGCATTGGAGTTGGGTTTTTTTTGTGTGAGAAGCTTTTTTTAAAACCTTTTTTCCCAACAGGAAGGAAGTGCTCCAGAGACTCAAACTTACTGTTTCTGTCCAGTAGGCTCCTCTCACTGTTTTGTCCATATCCTGATCACTTTTCATTGGGATTTGGAGCTCTTTGTCTGCTACATGTATACCATTGGATTTAAGAACTTTGTATTTGAGATTTCACAAGTAAGTTCAAAAACTGGTGTATAAGGGTGTTGTTTGTTTGCTTGGGGGCATGCACCAAGATTTATTTATACTTTTATTAAATTTTTAAAGTTTTTTTGGTGGGTGGCTTGCAGTTTCAGTAGAGGTCTAGTTATTTTTTGGTATGGAATTTGTCTAGTTTTGTAAAGGAATAATGTTGCACAGTTTAGTACATTTCCATGTTTTTTTTAATAGATTTGCAATATTTATTTAATTCACCATGCGGCCTAGTCTGCCAGTGGGCCCAGTAGTAGTCATGGGTGCATGAAACAACTTTTTCAGTAGCATCGGTTGAATTGAAACATCATTTAGGCAATGGATGGCATTGGCTTAAATTACAAAATGTGTTTTTGGGAGGTATTTCACTGTTTTTTTCTGAAAACATTGTATAGGTGGGGTAATTATATTTGATGCCTTTGGAGAATATGTATTGTAAAATGTTTCAGTCCAGTTAATTTCCATTTTTATCATTGCTGAAGGAATGTTGTTTTCACAGTGTTACCATGCCACTGTATGTGACCAGTGTGAGTGTGCTTGCCATAGGCCACCATTTGTCTTTGTTGCCCATGCCATGTGGCCAGGTGCCATATTTTTGTATAGTCAGTGTCCATAGGCCTGTATGCCTTCTTTGTTTTCCAGGCCTCCTGCTTGTTGTTGTTTGACCATGTAGCTGGTAGCCATTTTGTGTAGGCAGCCAGTGGGCTTTTGCCATAGGCCTGCATGTGTTCTTTGTTGTGGCCACGCCTCCTTGCTGGTTGTTGTTGTTTCCATGTGGCTGGCAGCCATTTTGTGTGAGCAGCCAGTGTGCTTTTGCCATAGGCCTGCATGTGATCTTTGTTGTGCCCATGCCTCCTTGCTGGTGGTTGTAATGGCCATGTGGCCTGCAGCCATTTTGTATAGGCAGCCAGTTTGCTTTTGCCAAATGCCAGAATGAGTTCTTTGTTTTCCAGGCCTCTTGCTTGTTGTTATGACCATGTGGCTGGTGGCCATTTTGTGTGGGCAGCCAGTGTGCTTTTGCCATAGACCTGCATGTGATCTTTGTTGTGCCCATGCCTCCTTGCTGGTTGTTGTTATAGCCATGTGGCTGGGGGCCATTTCATGTAGGCAGCCAGTTTGTTTTTCCATAGGCCTGCATGTGCTCTTTGTTTTCAGGCCTCCTGCTTGTTGTTGTGACCATGTGACTGGTGGCCATTTTGTGTAGGCAGCCAGTGTGCTTTTGCTGTAGACCTGGATGTCTTCTTTGTTCCCCATGCCTTCATGCTCAGTGTTGTTGTTGACCATGTGGCACTGGCTGGCAGCCATTTTGTGTTTCCAGCCAGTATGCCTTTGCAATAGGCTTGCACCGAAGGATGAGATATCAGTGTAATATTATGCTTGAAGATAATTTCACTTACTGTTAATTTTTTAGTATTTTAATTGTTTAATATTTTAATTGTGTTTATATAAAAAAATTGTAATCTTTTTATTTAAATGTTTTTGATTAGTTAATTAATTTTTTTTATTTTTTTTTTTATTTTGTTATCTACATTAAAAAATAATTTTCATTTTAAAAAAGTGTTTTTAATTGTAAATAGTTTTTTCCCATTTTGCCTCAGTCGATCCATCATCCACCCACCATAGGCACACAGCCGCACAGCAGAATTCATTTTTTTAGGTATATGATTCAATTTCATCCTGGACACCCTGGCTGCTGTGCACTTTAGAGTAGACATTAGCATCGTTAATTTGTGTAATGATGATGATTATTATTCCATTCCCCCTCAACCACATTGCCTGCCACAGGAACACACTAACCTCCATTTTTCAAAAGATTGCTATTCCATTTAGTCAGTTAGTTCCCTGAGTGCCACAGGCGTCTCCTTAGAATATATGAACATAAAATAAAAGAGCTCTATCTATCATTCTGTATATTGTGTGTTATTCTGATGGGGAAATATGGTATAGTGGTGTGGTCTGAATTTAAAGTGGTTACCTAAGTTAACAAAACAACCACACTAATATTGCCTTTGTCTGTACTAATTCAAACTGCAAACAATGCCACGTTTCACACTGAGGGCCCACTTATAAGTGTGGTGGTGCGGCGCTGGGTCCACTCCGCTGCCACAATGCAAAACCCGTGGTGAGCCTGCCTGCCAGATTACAAGTGTTTCTCGTGTCTGGCGGGCTTTTTTTGAGTGTTCCCATGGCGGTGCATTTAAAAACAGGCACTGCAATGGGACCGCCAAAAACAGTTTCTGCACGGCATGGACTGAAATGTCCATGCTGTGCAAGAACTGGTGTGCATGCGCCCAGGTGCGGCAAGTTTTGTGCCCCCTGTGTGCATCCACAGGGCGCCGAGGCACAATGGGGCATTGTTTCTTCTCTGCCAGGGTTTACATGGAGTAAGAACCTTCATGTAAACCCTGGCGGAGAGGAAACTCGTAATATGCTTGATGGCATTCCCAAAAAGCATATTGCTGCCACCTGACCACTGCAATACCACCAGGGAACGGCAGTTCTCTGGTGGCTACGGGGGGGGCTGTGGCGGTCCGACCACCCGACTCGTAATCAGGCGGTCGGCAGATTGCCGCCACTGTGCTCCTGTGAGTCTGGCAGTCCTCGGACTGCCAGACACATAATCAACTCTAAAATGTTTTTCTTGCTTGTTTGCTTTTAGGTGCAAAAGAGAAGAGACATCACCTGCAGTAGTGCCAAACAGAAGGCTTGTGCAGTCAAACGTCAGTCCTCCAATCATTTCTGCTTGTGCGGCTTGGTGCAACCACCAGCTGAGAGCTTTAAAATGGCCTCAAAGAAAGATGCTTTCAGGAAAGTGATCAGTGAGAAGAAGCAGGTTTTTACTATTGGCATGTAGTCCCAAACCTTTTTTGGACCACCACGTTGTGTGCCTGCCACACCGGCCTCTGGGGAGTAAGCTGGGAGCAGCACTCCTGCATCAACAGCACCACCCGGACCTAAGCCCAGGACCATGTCTGTCAGTGAGGCAGCCACTGCAATCATGTCGACGCCGATGAGTGGTGACGTTGAATTGGATTTGTCCATTTTGCAAAGTAGTACACAATCGTTTAAGGAAACAAAGTGAAGTGGACAGCAGCCACAGCCATGAATAGTACATTTCCTGATGCTGGGGCAGAACAGGGGGTTGAGCTTCCTTCTGAGCAAGAACCTCCTCTTTTAGAATAACTGACTCCTAGATATCCTACAAGGAAATGGAAGGGTCTACTCCACCATCTTCTGCAAGCACCACTTCTGATGATGATGACAGGGACATGGAGTGGAGCCCCGCAGAGTCCAGGAAACAACAGGAGAGGCAAGGGAAAAGTAAAGTTCCTGAAAAGCTGAGACTTATGGAAGGGGATGATGAGGAGGATGATGATGATGAGGAAGGCATTGTGGAAGCTGATACAGAGGAGTCTGACATTGCTATTCAACCTGCTCCGAGGGATGTGGCACAGGTAGTACAGGTAGGCACAGGTAGCACTGCCAGCTCCCATATTTGCAAAGCCTCAGCTGAGACCTGCACCAATCAATCAATGGCAATCAATGACACGCCCACCTACCTCCGGTTCATCTTCAGGAATTGGCAGTGGCACAGTAAAAAAGTACTCCTCTCCAGTTTGGACTTTTTTACGTTTAGCAAAGAGGGAGAGCACATTGCCGTATGCACCATTTGCCACACAAATAGTCGTTGAGGTAAGCCTGGCACACTTTATGGTACTGGAGGCCAAACGACCCACACAATCAAGTGGGAGGAGCACCTATAAAAACGTACTGAACGTGGTAGTGGTGGTGAGAAGAGCCGGGGAACATCAGCTACAAGTCAAATCACAGTGGAAGGTGATGATGAGGAAGACGAGGGTGGCATATTCATGTAAAGCAGCCCTGTCCCCAGCAGTGCACCAACAGAATCACCCACCTCTGTGACTTCCCAATGGCATAAGATTTGGAGTGATATAGAGACACCACGGCATACAGTGACTCCCCACCATGACACACATTGAGCCTACCACCACCATCTACTTCTCGAAGGATGCCTGTGTCAGTGGCCCCAAATAAGAGGAAATCCAAGCTACTATTATGGGCATGCTTAGGCAGGAGGGGCCCAACAAGAAGAACCACCCAAATGCCCATTTGTACAATGGGAAGCTGGCAAAAATGTTAGCACTGGACCTCCTTCCTTTTTCTTTTGTGGAAGGAGACGGATTCGTAGAATTTGTGGCAGCCATTTGCCCAAAATGGAAGGTTCCAATTCGGACCTATTTTGACAGAGTTGCTGTTCTAGAGTTGCATCACAATGTGCTGCAGTTTGTTGGACAAGCTTTGCAGAAAATTGTTGTTCACACTATCCACTTGACAACAGACATGTGGACCAGTTGTCAGGCATCTCTTTTGTGGGGCTGAAGCAACATTCTGACCACCTGCAGAAGAATCTGCACTCATTTCACAATTCATTTAAAGTCCAGAAGCAGTTGCAGATTATTCAGCATGCTAATAGAGCACCAGTTAAAGCCCTCGTACAGGAGGTGCCAACGCATTGGAATTCAACCTATTACATGTTGCAACGTCTGTTTGAGCAGTACAAACAGATCAATGACTATGTCATTCAAAGAGGAGGGGATGCATTTGGGAAAGCTATGACCATGAAGGCAGACAAATGGGGCATAGTCAAATCCCTGACACAGGTGTGACTCCCTTTTGAGGTTTTCACACAGGAAGTTAGCAAGGAGGACAATACGATGGACCAAGCTATCCCATTGTTGCATCTGCTACAGAACCAGGTAAAGAAGGTGTCTAAAAGATTCGCTCCCGCAGGTGTGAATGAAAACACAGAAGCACATGCCTTGGTTGAGAGCTTAATCCTTCACTTGGCTTGCAATACAAGGCTGCAACATGACATCATTGCGTCCAAAGAGTTCATCTGTGCCACACTACTTGATCCATGGTACAAAACAATTCTGCCCACAATCATTCCTATTTCTGAAGGGGATATTTCAAAATACAAGAGGTGGATTGTAGAGCAAGCCAGAGACTTGGAAGAAGAATGTTTAGAACTTAAAGTCCCACCCTGTAGTTCTGGGGTGCTGCCTTCAACTTCCAGAGAGGACAGTCTTGTCTCACAGCAGCCAACAACACCATCATCCAGAACACCGACAGCAACAGAAGGACCATACCCAACCTCTGCATTGTATTGGTTTCAATCTGCAGGTCCTACATCCTTTGCAGAGATGATGACAGAAGAGTTTGAGCAACTGGCAGCACCAATGACCAGCCACAGGATGTTCCAGGATTATCTGGCTGATCCAAAAGGGGTCTATGTGGATCAAAATCCACTGATGTATTGGCATGGGAGGATGCACCAATGGCCAGAGCTCAGCAGGCTGGCAATAAAGTATCTGGGTTTTACTGTGCCAGTGTGTCTGCTGAGCATGTGTTCAGTACAGCTGGTGTGATTGTTACAGTGAGAAGGAACCAGTCCCTGACCTCAAAACATGGAGAGATTGACTATGAACAAAATGACCCAACATTTTCTACCACACAATTACAAAGTTCCTGAAACAGCAGCACAGGAGGAGGAGGAGGGTGATTGGACCGAAATTAAATCAAATGTATTAGCTGAACAACTTCTGGCTGACCCACCTGAGTTTGAGGACGGACTCTACTTCCCCGACTAAGTATGCCAGTGCCCCCATAGAACTTTTAAATTATTTCTCGTTGAACTTAGCATCATGATGGTTTCACTGAAACCAGGAGTGTTTGGAACCAAACAAAGCCTTGTACTAAATCCACAGTGATGCCAGTGTGAGATTTATTAAACCATGTGCTCAAAGGGGAACTTCAGAGGGTCCCCTGAAAACCTACCGACTCTGGTGGGATATCTGACTGGCTTTAGGCAGCCTGCCATACACTGACATATTTCTGGACCCCTGGGTGGAGAGTCTATGCTCTCTGGGACCAGAAGCAATGCACAACATGGGCTGAGGTGTCACACCTCCTCCCCAGTATAGGCACAGTGCTCGAAGGGGACGCTTTAAAGGCGTGCCACCTTAGTAATGCGACCTCCAGCCTCTGCTGCTAACAGCAGATGGCATCCCCCGGTTTACACCCCGCTTTAGGTGGGAATACCAATGGGAAAACTTAGAAAGACTTGGAGGTGTGCCCACCTTTGCCAACTGCAGTCCTCAGGCGGAGGAGGCGAAGTTCAGCACACTTTAAGTCCCCCCTATCTTGAAGATGAGGGGACTCCTCCAATCAGGGCTAGGACTATGGCTAGGACTATGCCCCCTCCCACAGGAGGGTGGCATAATAGAGGGTGCATTCACCCCAGGTGGGGTGCCCATTGGCCCTCCCTGTTACTCCCCTAAAATGCATCCTAAATCGAGTATTTGGGAGGCTCCCTCAGACCATGAAACTAGTTACCACACAACCTAAGAAGAAGGACAAAGAAGATGCTGTGCAGCAAAGCCTGAAGATGACTACTGACTTGGCGTCCGCCCTACTGGCCTGGACTCCACGACGATGCCTGCAGCCTGAATTCAGAGGATCCCCCTGATTGCGACCGGCTCCAGTAAGAAAAATGTGATGTTCAAAGGCACCCCAGCACCTGACACCCCTGGACCTTGGTGGGCTTAACTGACCATGCCCCTATGACCCCCTACTTCTCTACTTACCCCAGATGACACTGGTCTCTCTCCTGCAACCTCTGGTTCAGCGCCTGAAGCCTGTTTTTTTAAAGCAAAGTCTCCATTGAAAAGCATTGGGTGCTGGAAGCTGAATTTGCACCCTGCCCCTGGCCACCCCCGAGCCACTGGTGGTGTATGTTTGGTGCTGCTTTGGGGCCTCCCCTGTGCTTCCTCTAATCCCCAAAGCTTGGCCCTTGCAACCAATTTACCTACCTGCAAGCAGTGTGGCTTCAAGAACCTCAAGTCTGCATTGAAAAGCATTGGGCCGAACTCTGATTTTGACCTCTGCACCCGGCTGCCATTGTGCCGCTGGTGGTGCAGATTTAGTACTCACCTGACCCTTGCTGACCTTTCATCCTGAATATTTGAACTGTAAGTTGCGTACTTACCGGTATAACCGCATTATTGTTTTCCTCCATAGGATAACATTGAACTGTTCAGAACTTGCACTGTGTCGACTTTTGAAAGTGAAAAGTATTTTTATTTAAAAACATACTTATCTTATTGCAAAGATCTTGGTCCTAAAATAAAACACAAACAAAGCTAATTTTTATAAAATTGGTGTGGATCTCCTTTTTGAGTCATGTGTCCATTATTGGTCAAAGTTGTGCAATACATGTCTTACACTCCTCTGTGTTAGGCCTAAAGATGCTCACCCACACTGCCACTAATAGAGCATTTTGGGTTTTACACTGAGCCCTGTACACTTCTAGGGAAGCTCTGGACTCTGTGCACTGTATAACCACCTAGTGGTATTCCATATACAAAGCCAGCTTCCTACATGGCATGGGAGTGTTACATGCAAAAAGGAGTAGTGGGCATGATCCGGGCGTGTTCCGGTCAATCACCAGGAAGTCACAGGGGTCTAATGATCCAGTATGGCCTGCCACTGCATCGCAGTGCGCTGTCGGTGCCAGGCTTCCCCGTGGGTCCCCCTCCCATGCAGGCTATGGACGAGGGAAACAGTGACATTAGAATTAGGGTGTACAGGGGGTGCTCATAGGTAATCCTATGTGTAAACATGAACATAGTCAAAGAAAACAAAACATTAACATTACCATCTCAGCCCTAAGGGCCTGCAAACCAGAAAAACAAAATAAGCGGCACAACCATCAGGGGGGCATGGCTCGAGACACCAACATGGTGGATGCTCTTTAGCCGAGCTCTGCATCGCAACCCTTATAATTCGGCATTTACCCTTTAAACCACCTGCCATCGACCTTGCCCAGGGTTATGCTGCACTCCATACCCTGTCACAAGATGGTGCCTGTGTCCCTGGGAGCCTGCTGCTGACAGGGACCCTCAGTGGGTGATCTACTGGCACCAACTTGTGGCGTCTGTAGCAGAGGCCTGGGGTAGGATTCAGAGACTGCTGCCAGCGTGGGCCTCGATGAGGCCTGGGAACCCGATGCACTAAGTGTGCACTTCTTGCCCTCTTCTCCAGTGGCAAAGGATTGCGATTGTGCACCTGCCGATCGCTGCTGCTGGTGATTGTGCTGCGACCTTGATCCTGCTCGGGCTGGGGGTCTGGTTGGCATTGGATGCTGTGTGCCACACCTCCAAGCATCATCATTCTGCTTCATATCACCACCTGCACTGAGGAGGGGACCCCACAAACCTGCAACAACTCACTGCTCCTAGACCAGAGGTGTCTGGGGAAGTGCCAGAATCTAGTGTGTGCCCCTCTCGGTGACGAGGTCAATGTGTTGTGGCCGGCGCTGAGACCTGCTGGAGATGATGCACTATGGCCGGTGCTGAGGCCTGAAAGAGGCACTGACAGCTGCCACCTACAGGGGCTCTGATATTGATGGTGAGTCAACAGCGGAGGACTGCACTCTTCACCCTTCTTTCTTCCTCTGCTTTGGTGCCATCAGCAAGTAGGTGCAGTGACCCTGATGGCTGAATGGTGACTGCTTTGCATGCAGCCTTCTTTCTGCCTTAAATGCCTTCACGCAGTGGCGGGAGGAGATGCACATGGCGCATGGCTCCGGTTTTGAACAGCGCGCCTGCTGGTGCGAGGTGCATTGTGGAGAGATTTACAGTGCCAAAGTGTGTATTGACCTTGGTCCTAGGGCATGCCTTCACCACTACCATGTACTATGCACCGGACTGGATGCCTCATCGCCTCTGGTGGTCCCCTCTCATGGGCCCACAAGTGTCTTCTTTTCGATTACTGCAGCTCACAGTCCTGTGTGTAGAGTCTGGTTATTGACCATCTAATAGGCTGGCCCTGCACCACTTATAAACCCCGGACTGCCTGCCGGCGTTGATACCTGCTTTCTCCAAGAAAAGACCGAGGGGGCGTGTCAGCCTCCATTGCCGTTTGCTTGGCTGGGGCTGCATGTGCTGCAAAGCCTCTGGTGTGCAAGTGGGCCCTGGACGCTCCTTTGTTCTTTCAGCATGTACTACTAGCCACCATCCACCCTTTTGTTCCCCATAGACGCTCCTGCATTGTGGCCCCCTGAGGAGAGAGGTGCTCGGAGGTGCCTGACCCTCACTCTCCAGTAACTGGAAAACTGGTTCCACGCTGTCGACCAGAATGGCCCTTTTACCAGGGGGCTCGTTCAATGCACTAGTGGTACATAAACTCATAGTGCTATCTCAGGGGCCCTCTCATGCACTGTGAAGCTGGACATTTTGCCTGTCTGGCCCAATTGATCGGGAGCCCTACGAGCAGTGGAGGATGAGACTAGCAAGTGTGACAGTCTGCAGGGCCCGGGGAGTGTCGGTTCGGGGCCCTGACCCTGCTGGAGCCTGAAGAGGCCTGCCGCACCGCTAAACTCCTCATGGGATGTGGCTAACAGTCTATGTTATCTGGCCAAGGATGATGAACCTAAGCCCCCCAGACAGGGAAAAATGAACTGTTATCCAAAGGTTGTGATCCCTTTGCCATGCCGGATGATGCAGCCCTAGTACTAGCAATCTAGTGATCCTGAGAAGACCTGGAAGGAATGATCTGGGAGGTCCGGTTAGAGGTATCCCGCTTATGGCAGGACCTGTGGAACGTATCTGAGAGGGTCATCATGGCAGAGAACAGAATCTCGGAAGTGGAGGACTTAGCCCAAGGACTGCGGAAGGAAGTGTCGTAGCTCAGCCCCATCACAAAGGAACTGCACTGGAGGAACAACCTATGCTTTGTGGGCTTTCTGGAAGGAGTCGAAGGCCCCAATATGGGCATTTTTCCAAACAAATGGCTAAGGGGCCTCCTTTCATCGGAATAAATGCTTTATTATAGAATACGTCCACAGGGCATTGAATGCTAAACCGCCGCCGGACACACCCCTCATTCAGTAATAGCATGCCTTCTGAACTTCTTGGACAGAGACATGATATTGAGAGAAGTCTGTAGCTCAGGAGAGATCAGCTATGAAAACTCTAACATCATGTTGTTTCCTGTTTACTCCCATGAGGTGTAGAAGCAGCAACGCACCTTGACTGTCAAATTTAAACTGAGAGCCCTCCAATTAAAATATCTGTTACTGTTTCCAGTGAAGCCCAAGGTCCTATTTGAGGACAAGACACTTTTCTTCCAGAGGAGGAGGAGGCTTAAACCTGGCTGAAGGAGCATCCACCCCTGAGGATGGCTGGGGGGATACTCCAGCAGGGGTGGTCCCTATCTGGAGGGGTGAGACCTCAGACACACCAGCACGGGAGGAAGAACAGGAGCCGAGCTGATGACCCTTGGCACAGGGGGACGTCACTGGCAGGACTGAGACAGGAGCGGAGGCTGGGGATCTCCTCTGACACTGAGGAAGATGTGCCCCTGATCCCCAAAAAGACATAACCTGCTTGTGAGCGGGGCGACCAGACTCCTGATGTCACAGAAAGAGAGCTGTCCTCTGTAGGAAGCTGGCTCTGTATATACTGTACCAAAATGAGGTACAGTGTGCACAGAGTCCAGTGGTACACCCAAAGGTAGGCAGAGGTAAAAGTAAATAGCACCTTACTCTCTATTTGTGGTAGTGTGGGCGAGCAGTAAAGCTTTTTCGGAAGGTAGAATAAGCATTTGCTGTACACACTCAATCAGCAAATGATGTCGCACACTCAAAGACTGAACTCAGACCAATTTGATTTGTATAAAAATATTATTTAGTTAGATTTATTTTCTAGAACCAAGCAAGCCTGGTACAGGTAAGTGTAAATGGCACTTTTCAAGGCAGGTTGAAGCAAGTTGAATGAAAAGGACTCTGTTACAGGTTTAAAAATGCTTTCAATACAGTGAAAAATACTGTTAGATTACTTTCGATTACTTTACAGATTACTTTATGGATCACTTTTCTACTCACTGTGATATGCATAGATATCACACTGGTACATTTCCTAGAGAAAAGGTAAGTAAAGCAGTTTTTACTTATTTGCAGTTTGTCAATGTTTCATACAATACCAACTCCACACTTGGAACACTTTTTAGGAAAAATCAGTCCATCCAATACTATGGAATGAAATTGAGTTATCGGTTTACAGGTAAGTACAAGTTTGTGGGAGTTGGTATTCTGGGGTTAGAACCAGAATTCCCCCAGGGTCAAGGATGCACCCTCAAAGCACCCTCAGCGGCGCTAGGGGGTCCGGATGCAGAGTGCTGAGGCCCAATGTTATACAATAGGGGATAGGGGGCCTCCGGTTGGGGGCTACTCACGAGAAGGCCACAAGGTTGTCGGAGCAAAGCTCCTGGTGTTAGGCTCAGGGCAAAGGGGGATCTGAGTTAGCACACAAAGTACACCTGCAGCAGCGCAGGTGCGGCTCGGTGTAGGGTGCTGTTTTGGCTGTCGGGTGCCCTGTTGATTTCAATGGGGATGCTCCAGTTGCAACAAAGACTTCAGGCTCGGGAATGAAGATCTTCTGGAGGGGACCACTGGTTGGAGAGGTAAGTTGGGATGCCTGGGGATGCTGGGACACAGTTGGTTGGGCCACCCAAGGCAGTGGGACGTCGGGTGCAGGGGTGTCTTTAGGCATCAGGTTTTCTTACCAGCTCCGGTCGAAGTCGGGGGGGATCTCCATCAAAGAGGCTACAGGCTTCGCTTGGAGATTTGAGGCAGGTCAGAGATCACCAGATCTCAGGTCAGGGTCACCAGAGAGACCTCCTCGTGTTATAATAGAAATCGTTTATGTCTATGCTGTTTCTAATAAAGTTAGCATTCGCTGCACCATTTTCTATGTGGGTGCCATTTTAAGCTGTTCGAAACTGATCTACTTCAATTCCGAGAAATGCTCCTCTATAAGTTGCGTTTCTGCCACGTTAGGCTTGTTCCCGTAATGAGTGCACTGTTCATATTAGCACATACCTTTCTCACTAGATAGAGGCCCTCTCCCCCTTATCTGGTGGCGGGCTCCAGATGTAACGACCTTGTGCTCTGTAACTTTGTGTAAAGATATAGGCGCTGAAACCCTTTTTTTCTGTATTTCACTGTTCAGCTGCACCTGCTTGGAAAATTCCACTGTGAGCATGTTTTCGCCCGGTTATGAAACGTACATAATGTATTTTTATGCTTATTGCTTTCAGTTCCCTCTGCAACACTCCTAGAGACTGGGCAGATGGGCTCCGTTCTGAGTGTATATGAATAATCAGTTATTGGTTTGTATTCTCTACTGTCTGACCAACTCTTCATTTGGTACGGAAGGCTGAGAGGTGGTCATTAGTGACCCGGGTGACCCTAAATGGGTAACTTCCTTCAGTTGGTGCCCGAACAGGGACTCCTTCAGGTGATTGATCCATCCCCTTTCCGCAGACATTGTTGGGTTGGACTGACCCTGGTTGGGTGTTCTCTGCCGTGGTGACCCTCTCAGATACGTTCTCACAGGTCCTGCCGTAAGCGGGATACCTCTAACCGGACCTCCCCAATCATTCCTTCCAGGTCTTCTCAGGAGGATTAGATTGCTAGGGATCCCTGCACGATGAGTTTCTGATACTCACAGCTGCTCCTTCTGTCCAGCCGGACGGTGCCTCGCCCAGTGGTCATCCCGACTGGAGTCCTGAATGGCAAAATCCTTGGATCTGACCGTTTGGTCTGAAGTGTCGGCAGTGGAGAACTGGTTCATTGTACTACTGATATCAGGTGAGTTTGTTTTGGTTCTTTTTGGATATGGTACCATTGTGGTTTGAGTTTGGTACGGTCTGAGGACTGTCTTGTTGAAAAGTATTTGCAAATACGTTGCCAGGTAAAGCTAATGATTTTGTTTTTCTTTCGAAATGCCTGGCTTAAGCAAACTTTGGAATTTGTGTTGTTGTTGTTGTTCTGCAGATGCCCAATTGGAAGAAGCTCAACCTGCGCCTATTGAGGGAAGCCCTAATTTTGATATGTATGTGAAACATGGTCTTGGCCCTATTATGTTCAGTACGTTATGGCACAAATATACGAGGGACAATGCCGAGTTGCAGTGGCCTTTGATGGGCACCTTTGATGAACAAAAGATTGGGTTTTTACAGGAACAGTTATTTGAGAGATGAAGTAGACAGTTGATGGAGAGGGATGCACGGAAAGGGAAAATGCAAACATTGACACAGAAAGCTGTAGCAGATGATAGAGAAAAGCAGGATTCAGGAATGGAATGTGAAGATCGGAGATTTCGTTTGCATATTGACAAGTCTTATTTGGCCGAAGAGGAAAATGATACTTTTGTAGAAGAGATGTTGGATACTCGACCCCCGCCTCCTTATGCTCTGCAGAGGATTTATCCCACTGTTCCTTTACAGTCACAGCAGCCTGTTTCATCTGCTTTGGTTTGTTCCTGTGTCTACGGCTGTTGTTTTCACAGCTTTGGCTACGGTGCCCCCTGCTCCTTCTTTGTCCTCGCCATCTTTGATGACTGTGACCTCTAGTACATCTACTGTTTCAACTCCTGTGTCCTCTGTTTCTTCCCCACTGGTGCAAGCGTTGACACCGTTGAACCCACAACTTCTGTTGCTTCTCCTCCTATGGTTATTCATCCTCTGACATTTTTGGATGCTACAACGCCAGTACGAGGGTTTGAGGACAGGGATTGGGCAAAATTTAGGGAGCGAGTGTTTCCATTGGTACGCTCCGGAGTAGGTGAGGATGAGAAAGATTTGTTAGCAAGACAGGCTATGAAGTGGGCTAGTAATCCGGCTTATGACACTGAGGACAATTGGCCAGCTATGCGTGAGCTTGAGCCTTTTCTACAGCAGCACATTCTCCAACATATGTCCGCTTCATTGATTGGTCTTTTGCGCACACACATTGAAATGGAGGCCCCACAAGTGTTATTTGATATTAAGGACCGTGTTTATGTAGCTGATTTAGCCCCAGGTCAGGTGCTTGCAAATATTGCTACTATAGTTTCGTATAGAGTTCGATTGTATGATAAGAGTCCCACTAAAATTACTCTGTTCCCTATGCGTGAGGTTCATCCAATATATCATCCAGAAATACCTGAGTTAACGGATCAGTGAAGTAATGTCACTAGAGCAGCCGTAGCAGCTTGTTTTCAGGAACAATGGGTCTATACTTCGTGGAAAAGGAGAGAGGTTTTAGCCCTTAAGGCTACCCTGCCCGACCCTAGGAAAAATCCTATAGCTTATTATAAGGAATTAACAGAGGCTGCTTCTTCTACTGTAATGACTCTTGCTGATATTGAAATGTTTTTTGGTCTTCTTGTTCCGGTTGATATTTGGCGGCAGGTGCATACTAAAGATCATGTTGCAGATTTGGGCAGTACATGGGATGATTAGAGGATGGGATCAGAAAAGGAAGCCAGGTGATAAACCCTGTGCTGAGATACTTGCTTTGCCGGTTGTATTATCACATACATGCACACACTTATTCCACCTCAGAAGGTCAGCTGGGACAGATTGACGGCTTGTCGACAGAAGAAGTGTGTCTGACTGTGTGTCTGACTTCTTTACTCGGTTTGAAGATACATTTTTGGATTATAGTGGGCAGGATATGTCCACTGAGGGAGGAGTCCGTTTGTTTGTTGACAGATTTGTTACTAATCTTCTTCCTGAGATACTGACTCGTTTGCAAGCATCTGAGAGTACTTGGTCTACGACTTCTCCCTCTGTTATTTTGAATATGGCCCACTATTATGAACACCTCTCCCTCTGTTATTTTGAATATGGCCCAGTATTATGAACACCGAAATCAGGAGGAGAAGGATAAAACTGTTAAGAAACATAAGGACTTAAAGACAAAGGTATTGTTGCAGCAGGCGTTCAGGGGAAATAATAGGGGACGAAGAGGTCCTTCTAGACCACTTCCACGTACTAGGCAGCATTCGACGACACCTTTAGGACAGAATCAGTGTGCTTAT
Organism: Calotriton arnoldi; assembly: GCA_963921515.1. Lineage (NCBI taxonomy): Eukaryota > Metazoa > Chordata > Amphibia > Caudata > Salamandridae > Calotriton > Calotriton arnoldi. The sequence continues at coordinate 222,959 of CAWUFW010013339.1, forward strand.
TGTAAGGAGGAGGGACATTGTGTCAGCCAGTGCCCTGTGCTTTTACAGAAGGTTTTGTCCCCTAGAGGACGTGGTTCTGGTGGTAGAGGCCGTGTCACCGATAGAAATCAGAATACTGCGGCTCCTGGGGGCCGTTCTGATAATAATTATTTTGATGACCCAAGAGACGGACAGTATTATCATGATGATTATGACATGGATGATGTGACAGGTATATCTTACAGCTAGGACAGCCAGGGACAGGGTGAGGGACCAGTTCAGATACCCGTATATCAGCGTGGTCCTTATGTCCCAGCGGATTTTCAAGGTTCGACTAAGGACTTTTTGGTGGATACAGGTGCGACAAAGAGTTCTGTTTCTCGACATATGGTCCCTGGGGCAGCTCTGTCTGGCCATAATAATGTTTAGGTAGGTTTTTCAGGTGTACCCGTTGTATGCCCCATTCCACGACCCCTTGTGTTGACTGTTGGTCCTTTCACTGTGGAGTCTCCGTTCTTGTTAACGTCTAATTGTGGCGAAAATTTGATGGGTCTGGATTTGTTGAAGAAACTGCATTCTCCTATTTATTGTCTCCCTGCATGTGTTTATATTTCTATGGGTCTGGATGTGAGTACAAAACAGTGTTTTTCTCACGATGCGCCCCTCCCGGCTAAATTTGCTGAGGTCCCACCCACGTTGTGGGCCACAGGTGATACAGACATAGGTTTGTTGCATATACCACCAGTTTCTATTCAAGTTAAGGATAATGCTTTTCTACCTCGTATTCCTCAGTATAAAATACCACAGGTAGGAGAACGGGCTCTTCTTTAGATTATTCAGGATTTGATACGAAAGGGAGTAGTTGAAGAAACATCTGCCAACATTTGTCATAGTCCTATTCTTCCGGTTCTTAAGAGGACACCCTTGGGTTCCTCAGAGACCCTGTTTATCGCTTTGTAATTGATTTGCGCGAGGTTAATAAAATTGTAGTTCCGCAGTTTCCAGTGGTTCCTGATATCACTACACTTATAACGATGACGCAATCTACTGCTAAGTTCTTCTCTGACATTGATCTGAAAACTGAATTTTTTAGTATTCCTATCCATCGAGACAATAGGTATTTGTTTGGGTTTACACTGGCTGGCAGAAGCTTTCGGTTCTGTCGCGCTCCTCAAGGCTATACAGAGAGTCCTAGTATTTATAGTCAAGCATTAAAAGGTCAGTTGGATTCATTATCGCTTTCCTCAGGTAATGTATTGGTGCAGTATGTCGATGATCTACTAATAGCTTCTGATACAGAACAAGGTTGTAAAGACACTACAGTGAAATTGTTGTTGCATTTGGCTCATCATGACCATAAGGTTTCCTTTCCAAATTTCAGTATTGTCGATAGGAGGTCACCTATTTAGGTCACCTACTGTCGAAGGAGGGTAGGAGATTGACCCCTGAGCGTATTAGTACTATTGTTAAAATGCCCATTCCGCAAACTCAAAAAGATGCACACGCTTTTAAAGGTATTACTTCCTACTGTCACCAGTGGATCCCAAACTACTCGCTATTAATCAAACCTTTGCTTGCATTAACAACGAAAGCAGTGCATGAGCCATTGCCTTGGACGCCGGAATGTCAGCAGTATTTTGAGCAATTAAAAACTGCGCTTTGCTCAGCTCCGGTTCTTGGTACACCAAACTATAACAAATAGTTTGTGCTCTATGTTCATGAAATGTCTGGTTGCGCGCTTTCTGTCCTAACACAGAAATTTGGGGATAAACAGAGGCCTTGTGCTTATTTTTCTGCTGTGCTTGATCCTGTCGCAAGAGTCCTCCCGAGCTGTTTGAGAGCGGTCGCGGCTATGGCCACTTCAATCAGACAATTGACTGGACTCGTACTTGATACTGACCTCGCAGTTATGGTACCCCATGCTGTGGATACACTTTTGAATAAGACAAAGACACGGCACCTCACCAATACATGTCTTACTGGTTATGAAATGACATTGTTTGCTAAGCATATTACGATCAAAAGATGTGCCACTCTGAATTGAGTGAAGGACTGGCTGTCAATATTTATGCTGACAGCCAGTATGCATTTGGGGTCGCGCATAATTTTGGGCGACTCTGGGCTGAGAGAGGGTTTCTTACCTCCCATGGTACCAAGATTCAGCATGGGCACCTTATATTGCGGCTTTTGTCTGCTTTAACGCTTCCCAAGAAATTGGCAATAATTAAGTGCAGCGCCCATAAAAAGGTTACCGATGATGTGGGTAAAGGAAATGCCTTTGCAGATCAGACAGCTACAGAAACGGCCGAAGTAAGATGAAACACATGTTTGTTGCAGGTCCAGCTAGATGGGTTCCTGAGGTTGTCATGTTTGAGAATACCCGTGAGAGTATAAAGGAGATACAAAGTGAAGCTATGATAGAGGAATTTTTCAAAATGGCAAGAGAGTACAGTGCAGCTGAATGAGAAAGGGTGTTGGATTGATAAGTCTGGAGAGCAGAAATGGTTTAGCCCGATGCATACGTACTTTCAGTGGTTACTATGGCACATGGTCCAGCTCACATCAGTGTGAAAGGCATATGTAAATTGTTAGCCCCTGTATGGCATAATGACAACATTTCTTAGACAGCAGCACATTTGGTGAAATATTGCATGATCTGTATGATGCATAATCCAGTGAAGGGTACCCCTACACCACCTGGTAATTTTGAACTACCTACTTTTCCTTTTGAAGTCCTCCAAATGGACTACATCGAGTTACAGAGATGCAATAATCTTAAGTACAAATGCAAAAACAACAATTGATGGACAGAATACAGCACAATGTCATACATTCACCCCAGTACAGAGATCTGGGCCTAAATCCATTGTTTTTTTGCTCATCATACCATTCCAGTTTGAACCCAGCCATGTGGAAATCAGTCTTGACCCTGTGCCCAATGGGAACAGTCCAGCCCGAACTGCCAGGCCAGGTCCTCCCTGGACTGGAAACAAGCATCCTAGGACCGGTTTCGGGGTTTCACCCCTCATCAGCCAGGATAACTTGACTCCAGTGGCATGGAGAGCACGGGACCCACGTCTGGGCATACCCATCCCACTCAGGGTGACAAATGCAAAAACAACAATTGATGGACAGAATGCAGAACAATGTCATATATTCACCTGAGTACAGAGATCAGGGCCTAAATCCATCGTTTTTTGCTCACCATGCCATTCCAGTTTGAACCCAGCCATATACAAATCAGTCTTGACCCTGTGCCCAATGGGAACAGTCCAGCCCGAACTGCCAGGCCAGGTCCTCCCTGGACTGGAAACAAGCATCCTAGGACCGGTTTCGGGGTTTCACCCCTCATCAGCCAGGATAGCTTGACTCAAGTTGCATGGAGAGCACAGGACCCACGTCTGAGCATACCTGTCCCACTCAGGGTGACAAATGCAAAAAACAACAATTGATGGACAGAATGCAGAACAATGTCATACATTCACCCCAGTACTGAGATCTGGGCCTAAATCCATCGTTTTTTTGCTCGCCATGCCATTCCAGTTTGAACCCAGCCATATGCAAATCAGTCTTGACCCTGTGCCCAATGGGAACAGTCCAGTCCGAACTGCCAGGCCCTCCCTGGACTGGAAACAAGCATCCTTGGACCGGTTTCAGGGTTTCACCCCTCATCAGCAAGGATAGCCTGACTCCAGTGGCATGGAGAGCACGGGACCCACGTCTAGGCATACCCATCCCACTCAGGGTGACAAATGCAAAAACAACAATTGATGGACAGAATGCAGAACAATGTCATACATTTACCCCAGTACAGAGATCTGGGCCTAAATCCATCATTTTTTTGCTCACCATGCCATTCCAGTTTGAACCCAGCCGTATGCAAATCAGTCTTGACCCTGTGCCCAATGGGAACAGTCCAGCCTGAACTGCCAGGCCAGGTCCTCCCTGGACTGGAAACAAGCATCCTAGGACTGGTTTCGGGGTTACACCCCTCATCAGCCAGGATAGCTTGACTCCAGTGGCATGGAGAGCACGGGACCCACGTCTGGGCATACCCGTCCTACTCAGGGTGACAGATGCAAAAACAACAATTAATGGACAGAATGCAGATCAATGTCATACATTCACCCCAGTACAGAGATCTGGGCCTAAATCCATCGTTTTTTTGCTCAGCATGCCATTCCAGTTTGAACCCAGCCATATGCAAATCAGTCTTGACCCTGTGCCCAATGGGAACAGTCCAGCCCGAACTGCCAGGCAGGTCCTCCCTGGACTGGAAACAAGCATCGTAGGACCGGTATTGGGGTTTCACCCCTCATCAGCCAGGATAGCTTGACTCCAGTGGCATGGAGAGCACAGGACCCATGTCTGGGCATACCGGTCCCACTCAGGGTGACAAATGTAAAAACAACAACTGATGGACAGAATGCAGAACAATGTCATACATTCACCCGAGTACAGAGATCTGGGCCTAAATCCATCGTTTTTTGCTCACCATGCCATTCCAGTTTGAACCCAGCCATATGCAAATCAGTCTTGACCCTGTGCCCAATGGGAACAGTCCAGCCCGAATTGCCAGGCCAGGTCCTCCCTGGACTGGAAACAAGCATCCTAGGACCGTTTTTCGGGGTTTCACCCCTCATCAGCCAGGATAGCTTACTCCAGTGGCATGAAGAGCACAGGACCCACGTCTGGGCATACCCGTCCCACTCAGGGTGACAAATGCAAAAACAACAATTGATGGACAGAATGCAGAACAATGTCATACATTCACCCGAGTACAGAGATCTGGGCCTAAATCCATCGTTTTTTTGCTCACCATGCCATTCCAGTTTGAACCCAGCCATATGCAAATCAGTCTTGACCCTGTGCCCAATGGGAACAGTCCAGCCCGAACTGCCAGGCCAGGTCCTCCCTGGACTGGAAACAAGCTGCCTAGGACCGGTTTCGGGGTTTCACCCCTCATCAGCCAGGATAGCTTGACTCCAGTGGCATGGAGAGCACAGGACCCACATCTGGGCATACCCGTCCCACTCAGGGTGACAAATGCAAAAACAACAATTGTCCCAGGATGCTTGTTTCCGGTCCAGGGAGGGCCTGGCTTGGCAGTTCTGGCTGGACTGTACCCACAAGGAACAGGGTCAAAACTGATTTTCATATGGCTGGGTCCAAACTGGGGTGGTGTGGTAAGCAAAAGAATGATGAATTTAACCCAGATCCTTGTGACTGGGGGTGAATGTTTGTATTGTCCAGTGTTCGGTCCATCAATTGTTTCTTTTGCATATGTCACCCTAAGTGGGAAGGGTATGCCCAGACGTGGGTCCCGTGCTTACTAAACCACTGGATTCAAGCTAGCCTGGATGATGAAGGGTGATGCCCTGAAACCGGTCCCAGGATGCTTGTTTCCGGTCCAGGGAGGACCTGGCTTGGCAGTTCGGGCTCGACTGTTCCCACAAGGAACAGGTTCAAGACTGATTTGCATATGGCTGGGTCCAAACTGGGGTGGTGTGGTGAGCAAAAGAATGATGGATTTAACCCAGATCCTTGTGACTGGGGGTGAATGTTTGCATTGTCCAGCATTCCGTCCATCAATTGTTTCTTTTGCATATGTCACCCTAAGTGGGAAGGGTATGCCCAGACGTGGGTCCCGTGCTTACTACACCACTGGATACAAGCTAGCCTGGCTGATGAAGGGTGATGCCCTGAAACCGGTCCCAGGATGCTTGTTTCCGGTCCAGGGAGGACCTGGCTTGGCAGTTTTGGCTGGACTGTTCCCACAAGGAACAGGGTCAAGACTGATTTGCATATGGCTGGGTCCAAACTGGGGTGGTGTGGTGAGCAAAAGAATGATGGATTTAACCCAGATCCTTGCGACTGGGGGTGAATGTTTGCATTGTCCAGCATTCCGTCCATCAATTGTTTCTTTTGCATATGTCACCCTAAGTGGGAAGGGTATGCCCAGACGTGGGTCCCGTGCTTACTACACCACTGGATTCAAGCTAACCTGGCTGATGAAGGGTGATGCCCTGTAACTGGTCCCAGGATGCCTGTTTCCGGTCCAGAGAGGACCTGGCTTGGCAGTTCGGGCTGGACTGTTCCCACAAGGAACAGGGTCAAGACTGATTTGCATATTCCGTCCATCAATAGTTTCTTTTGCATAATCTTAACTACGTCTTGGTGGTTGTTTGTGCATTCAGTAAATGGGTTGAGGCTTACCCCACTAAAGATAATACATCCATTACGACTGCGAAGGTACTCCTTAAAGAATTCTTTCCTCGTTTTTTCTTGCCCCGAATTATCTGGAGTGACAACGGAAGTCATTTTAATGGGAAAGTGATTAAATTGATTTGTGAAGGTTTACATGTAAAGCAGAAATTCCATGCTGCCAATCATCCACAGTCAGTGGGTTTGGTTAAGAAGTACAATGGTACTCTCAAACTGAAATTGGCACAAATTCAGGAAACAACAGGGTTGAAATGCCCAGATGCTCTACCGTTAGCTCTTTTGTCAACAAGAACCACAGCTCATTCTAGAACAGGACTGTCACCCTATGAGGTCGTGTTTGGACACCCGGCGAATGTCTGGGTCGTCCCTCGTCCTCGTAGGTAATCCGATATTGAATATCCTGTGTTGCTTGATTACCTTGGCCAGTTAACAGAAAGTTTACGTTCTATTCACCAACAGGTGCGAGAGTCCCTACCTTCTACACCAGAGAGACCCGGCCATGATATTCAGCCTGGGGATTACGTAGTTATAAGGAATTTCCAGCAGAAGAAAAGTTTGGAGCCGTGCTGGAAAGGTCCTGAACAGGTTCTGTTGGTGACACGGATGGCTGTAAAGGTTGCTGGTCGAAAGAACTGGGTACATGCTACGCACTGTCTGAGGATTCCTTTGCTGTTGCCCAACGATCAGTGGGTCAAGGAGGGCATGGGTGACACGGAGTGTGAACAGGTGCCCAGGTTTGTTCCCTTCAGCGCCACTCAGTTGACCTGGACGCAGATGGATAAGGAGAACGAGGATGTTTTAAATGAGGATGTTCCTCCAGAAATACTAACTATCCAAGAGCCTTTGTTTGTTGATCATACGGTACCTGGGGCTACCAGGTACGATTTGCGCCCTCGGCTGAGGGATACTGAGTCCAAGGAGAAAAAAGATTAGGGATGGACTGCTTAAGATAGCTAGTAATGAGCTACAGTACCATCGGCAGTAACAGAAATTAGTGGAGGATTTTGTACTTACTTTGTTCTTGTAGTTCGCTCTCTCTTGCAACTCATTATGCACCCCTTTGGTAGAAAGGTTGCTGACGAAGAGCAGCCAATGGTTCTTGTTGCACAGCATAATGTGATGTGGTCACGAAAAAACAAAATATTATGTGTTGTTCTTTTGGTTCTGCTGATAATGGTATTGTGTGGAGTGTCATGGGTTTTGGAAAATGATCAAAGTGTACCTTTACGCAGCAAGGGAATGTTCCCTCCCTGAAAAGGAGCAAAAGAACGGCCCCAAACAATGTATTTTTAGAGACACATAAGAGGTTCTTCGGACAAGGGACTGCTTGTTATCCAACTGAATCTGTCACTAGTTTGTGGACTGCATATCCCTTGTCACTTGTAAACTATACTTACACGAGGCCATCCCAGTTCCCAGAAGTGAAAGGAGTATTTGGTTTTTGTTATCCGGGGCCATGCCCATATTAAAGAAAGCCACTTGCAATGGGTTATCCAGGTTGTGATACTAATACATATTGCAATAATTTTTATATGGAAAAACAGAATATCACATTGGTGGGTTGGCATTCCAAGGAATTGATAGTTACCTGAGAGGCTGGTTATTACCCTGTCTGTTGCCCCATTGTGAATAGTTCTGACACTTTGTTGTATATAAATTGTTCAGGAATGCTGATATACAAAAATACGATTCCTTTGGTAAATGCTGAGGACCCCAGTACTTTTCGAATGACCTCCCGGTATGCAGCTGTGGACTATGAGGGGCCAATTTATGCACACCCAGGGGTTTTCTTTTTGTCTAATGGGACGTATTCTAATGTTCACAATGGTACAGATGATGTAGCTCTTGGAATGGTATTGCCTTTGGGTGTACCTTGTAAATACGCTAAGGCTAATGTAAGATGGGTTAAAAGGACTCTGACAAATGAATTCTGTGAGGGAGTGACAGATATAGAGGTCAATAATTATAGTAATGGAATCACCTTTGGTTACATCCTTTCTTCTATTTTCACGTTGGGTGGCCCTTTTATGACCAGGGTGAGAAAGCTAGAGAATACTTTGGATGCAAGTTGCAAATTGTATCTAATACTACAGTAGCAGCTTTGCGTGACATCACCACTCAATTGGAGAGTATGCGAATATATTCGGAACAGACCACATATGCAGCTGATTTTATTCTAGCTACGAGTGGTGGTGTATGCGTGGTAGTGGCTGACCAGTGTGTGGTTGGGATCAAGAATATGGAAAAGAATATTACCAAACATATTTTAGATAGCCTTGACAATGTAAAAGGAATGGAAAGTGGGAATTGGAGTTGGTCTCTGTTTGGTAGCTGGGGCTGGATACTCGAAAAAGTGATTTACCTGATTGTAATATTAGTGCTCTGCTGTGCCCTTATTCAGTGTCTTCCCTTTTGCTGCTCCTATTGAACCACTATTCTGACCCCTAAGAAGAAGATATCAATTCATGACACAAATGTTAACAATAATGATCCATAAGGATATAGAGCAGTGGTTCCCAAACTTTTGACTCCTGAGGACCCCCAGTAAGTCACTACTGGAAACCGGGGACCCCCAAGCAATTTGTACTATTTACATTTCAAACATTAAAACAGTAATTCGTGAAAAATACACAAACAAGTGCACACCAAACAAATACTCTAATAGCTAAAGATTTGATTATTTTATATTGAAAACATTTGCAAAAATCTAAAGATTTTATTTTATTGGGTGCTGCACCTTGGCGACTAACTTTTCAATGTTTGCTTTTATTTTGCGGTACGAGGCTCCTGCTCCTGCCAGGGCCGTACTGGAAACCCAAAGCAGCCCTGGCAAATGTTGTCAGACCAGTCCCTCTATGGTGCGCACCAAGTGCAGCGAGTGAGCCTGACCACTACAAAGGGAGCTTTGGGGGGCTCTTCCCCCCAAGAAAATTATGGAAAAATAGTGCATTCCACATACATTTGTCATTATATATTGAATTGTATTAGCTTTTAAAGCATAGTAAATGATGACCCTACTGTGTACCAGGATACAACGATCTTTGTTGGGGCTCTTCAATGATTCCCACACTATCACCCTCCAATAGTGCCTCTTATCTCTCCATAGCCCCTCTGTCACATGTATTGCATTTGTTTCATACCAGTGTAGGGCAGAGACAATGAATCATACATGTGTAAATCAGTGTATAGAAAATGTTACATAAGGCAAAGGGGACTTCAAGGTGTAGGATTCACATGTCATCTATACTGGTAGGCATTTTTTAAGAGTGCTTGGTCTGGAGAAGCACAAACTCAGGACTCAGAACATAACACAGTGGTTAGCATTGACTTTAATAATAAGAATGTATTTCTACCCAAATAAACCTTTATTAGCAGCTTCGGGATGATGAAAGACTAAGAGAAAACATAACTTACTAACTTGTACCATGCAGTTTGAATGCAGCTCTTTGATGGCAGTTCATAGCTCACTGTGCTAGTTTACGATTGTAACTTATGAACTGCACAGTAACAAAAGAAGCTCTGTGACAAAAGCAGTAACCCACTGAGCTATGCACATAAAATATTGTTTTTTTAAATGCACGGTACACGTTCCTTGCAGCAGGCATATTAAAACTCTGTGCTTCCTTAGAGGAGTCAAAGCTGCCACAAGACAAAACTCCCATCTCTCTCCAGCAGGTTCATTAATCACTGGAGTTATCTTGACACTTTTATTGTTGCTTTGAAAACTGCTGATTATTCAAAGAACTTTGCAGTGCTTTAAAAATGGCTGCCTGCGGACCCCCTGGGAATGTGTCACCGACCCCTAGGGGTCCACGGACCCCAGTTTGGGAACCACTGATATAGAGGATTTGATGCACATCAATGAAGGGATTTTCGAGAGTTCCTCCCTGCTTACTGTTTCACTTTCCGATGTTGACAATATGGAATGCTCATAATTGTTTATTAATGAGAATTCTTGTTACTGTTTGTAGTTTTATTCCCTCTCTTGTTGCTGTTAGAAAATGTTTTTAGCTCATGCTAAAAGGGGGGTCGGTTAGAATAGAAATCGTTTATGTCTATGCTGTTTCTAATAAAGTTAGCATTCGCTGAGCCATTTTCCATGTGGGCGCCATTTTAAGCTGTTCGAAACTGATCTAGTTCAATTCCGAGAAATGCTCCTCTATAAGTTTTGTTTCTGCCATGTTTGGCTTGTTCCCGTAATGAGTGCACTGTTCTTATTAGCGCCTACCTTTCTCACTAGATAGAGGCCCTCTCCCCCTTGTCTGGTGGCGGGCTCCGGATGGAACAACCTTGGGGTCTGTTACTTTGTGTAAAGATAAGGGCGCTGAAACCCTTTTTTCTGTATTTCGCTGTTTAGCTGCACCTGCTTAGAAAATGGTGTGTGGGCATGTTTACGCCCGGTTATGAAAGGTACATAATGTATCTTTATGCTTGTTGCTTTCAGTTCCCTCTGCAACACTCCTAGCGACTGGGCAGATGGGGCTCCGCTCTGAGTGTATATGAATAAACAGTTATTGGTTTGTATTCTCTACTGTCTGACTGACTCTTCATTTGGTACGGAAGGCTGAGAGGTGGTCATTAGTGACCGGGGTGACCCTAAATGGGTAACTTCCTTCACTTGTGGTGTTGGGCCACTCGAACCCGGGCCGTAGGCGACGGGTGCAGAGTCGTGCAGACTCACGGATTTGGCCGGAGCCAGAGTCTGTGGGTGAGCAAATCTGGTGCTCATGGGAGACAAAGTATTTTCTGTGGAACGCAGGGCAGGTCCTTGGGGTTCTTGAGGCTGCTGGCTGCAGGACACACCGGGATTTCACTGAAGCAGGTTCGAGGTGGGGACAGGCCGGTAGGGCTGGGGCCAAGTCTGTGGGCGTACTCCTCTTCTTAGTTTCAGGACGGCTCTTCGGTCCTACTTCTTTTTTTTTACTTGGTCGGTTCTTGACTGAGGAGGTAAGGTTCAGGGGTGCCGCTAAATACTAGATTTAGGTGCGTTACAGGCAAGTAAAGGTCGGGACCAATATGTCCCTTCCTTGGGGTGGGTACACCCCCTATTATGCCACCCTCCAGTGGGAGGGGCATATACCTCACTCGGGTTGGCTGGGTGCCCCCATCTGCACAATGGCGGGGACTGAGAGTTGTGCCTCATCTCGCCTCCTCCACCTAAGGGGTGGGGTTGTCAAAGGTGAGCACACCTCCCACCTCACTTGGTTTTATTGCCGATTCTCCCACCCAAAGTGGGGGTCAGAACCGGTGGGGGCCAGTTGCTGAAAGCAGAAAAGGCTGGGGAAGCTCACAAAGGCATCAAGCTTCCCAGTTTTCAGTAAACCCATTATGATACTGTGGAGTTCGTAATGACAAACTCCCAGCACCAGATACTCTTAATGGCAGTACTGCACTTACAATGTCTAAGAATTGTCTTAGACACTGTAGGAGTACAGGGCTCATTCACCTGAACCCTCACCACTGGTATAGTGCACCCAGCTAGAGGGGAGGCTGACCCATGCCAGGGCAGTGGGTTGTAGGCATGGCACACAGGGAGGTGCGCCATGTCGACTCTTCACTTTGTTCTGCACCAAAATACGCAGTCTGCAAAGGCAGTGTTTGTGTGTAAAGGTGCCGGGCCTCTAAGGGTGGCACAATAAGTGCTGCAGCCCTTAGAGGCCTTCCCTGGCCACAATGCCCTTGGTACCTGTGGTACCATTTACAAGGGACTAACCTGCGGCCAAAGAGTGCCAATTGGGTTTTGTTTTCAATGCAGTTTAGGGAAAGAACATAGGCCCTAGGTACCTGTTTGGAAGGAACCCAGGGCACACTCAGTCAAAGTACATCAACAGTTTAGCAAAAAGTGGGGGCAACCATGCAAAAAGAGGGCACTTTCTTACATCCTCGGGCACAGATAACTCACATCCACTGGTTAGGGAGATTGCACTCCCGGAACAGTAACAGGCAGGCAGTGCCACCCCGTGAAGGATGGCACAGCAGAATAGGATGGGCTTGGCAGCTGATTGTTGATATTGAGCCAATATCAGAGCTAAAGAGGGTGAATGGAACCTCTTCATCACACTCTCAGGCTCTCAGAGTCTTCTGGGAGAGTGTTTGGTTTCTATTCTCTTGTTTTCTTTTCTTTTTTCCTCTTCTTTTGATTCTAAGTTGACTGTAATTGTCATCAGTATTTGGAAGTTGTCAGTTATTGATGGACGGAGGGCTACAGCCCTTTCATACTCTCTTCATGTGTGGTTTTTGCTGGATGGTATGGTTAGGTGCTGGGCGGAGCTACTGTGGGTGGGGTGGGGAGAGGGTTGGGGGATATACTATGTTTTATCATTATTTGTTAGGTTGTTTTTGCAGGTATTCGGTCATGATCTTGCTTCATTAGATGCACATAAGGGCACACAGAGGTACATTTACTGGCTCCTCCTATATGGAGCAGTCTAACTCAGTAGAGGACCCACCCCTCATGATGCTCACCTGGAATGTCAATTGTCTTGGCAACAAAATCATAAGGGGCTTGGTGGTACAATATGTCAAGCGGTTACAGCCCATTAGAGTTTTCCTTCCGGAAACCCACCTACAGGGGTCACACGCAGGTTTCTGGGGAGGGGGGCCTAAGCCACCCTTGCTCAAGCAGAATTTACCAGGAGGGTAATGGGGGTGGCCCTTTTGGTGAAGAAGAACCTCCCCTTAGGGTAATGAGGACCTGGGTGGATCCCAATGGTAGATACGTAGGAGTACAGGGTTACAAGGGACGGACCAAGATGACTCTGTTGAGTGTGTACGACCCCCCAATATGTCAGATGTCCACTATGGCCAAGATAACGGATAAACAAAACAAAGAGTGGTGCACCCAACAATGAAAAGTCCACAGTTCTTATTTGTATTTGTAATCTCCTTCATTGAAATTCAATATCTTTCATAAACACAGCCAAGATCAAAGCCAATGTGCTTTGTTCAAAAGAATTGAGCCTCATTAGGGCTGCAAGTAATACATAAAGAACACATATATAACACACAACATACACTAAATAACATCACATTGACACTCAAATGTTATAACTCCATATAAGAGGAGCAAGACCTCTGACCCACGGTCTGAGGCCTGCTCTCTCCCCAGCAGCTCCACTGTGCTCTGCTCCACCACAGATCCCGGATCTCCTCCCAGGTAGGGTTCGAGACCGCTCTATGCCCTGTGCCCATCTCTTGTGTCGCTATTGTGCTTGTCCCCTCTTGTCTGTAATTCGTTTTCCTGCATTGTGCCATTACCTTGCATTTTTGAATTGCGCCCATCTCTTGTTTCGCTATTGTGCTTGTGCCATTACCGTATTTCATTTTTTTTAAATTGTGCCCTTCTCTTGTTTCGCTACTGTGCTTGCCCCCTCTTGTCTGTAATTCATTGCTTGCATTGTGCCATTACTGTATTTAGTGTCTCGCTCTGTGCCTTTTTTCTTGTCATTCGTTTTTAGTATTCTTGTGCCCTCCATTTTTGTTTTGTTGCCTTTTTCCCGCCGCCGTCTCTGCCCCCTGACCGCCCCGCCTCCCAGCTGCACGTCCCTCCCCCTCCCCTACTTAATGGCGGCCACTGCGGGAGAGCGCGAGCAAGACCTCTGACCCACGGTCTGAGGCCTGCTCTCTCCTCAGCAGTTCTGCTGTGCTCTGCTCTGCCGCAGATCCCGGATCTCCTCCCAGGTAGGGTTCGAGACCGCTCTGTGCCCTGTGACCATCTCTTGTGTCGCTATTGTGCTTGTCCCCTCTTGTCTGTAATTCTTTTTCCTGCATTGTGCCATTACCTTGCATTTTTTAATTGTGCCCATCTCTTGTTTCGCTATTGTGCTTGTGCCATTACCGTATTTCGTTTTTTTTAAATTGTGCCCTTCTCTTGTTTCGCTATTGTGCTTGCCCCCTCTTGTCTGTAATTCATTGCTTGCATTGTGCCATTACTGTATTTAGTGTCTCGCGCTGTGCCTTTCTTCTTATCATTCGTTTTTAGTATTCTTGTGCCCTCTGTTTTTGTTTTGTTGCCTTTTTCCCGCCGCCGCCTCTGCCCCCTGATAGCCCCCGCTCCCGCCTCCCAGCTGCACGTCCCTCCCCCCTCCCCAACTTAATGATGGCCGCTTCGCGGTTGCGCCGCTGGTGCAACGAAGCCGCACCTAAGACAAGACCGTCTGCGCCCGTCCGCGACCCGACCGTGGCCAGCACCAGGAACCCTGGATCTCCGACCATCCACCGCTACGACACTACCACCCTCCTCACACTCAACCCCGGAAGACGCAGAGACTGCCAACAGGCCTCACCGAACACAACCCACAGCCAGTTCTCCTGCCTCCACTGCCGCCAGACCTTCACCACCACCACGGCCTCCAACACCCCCGACGCCAGCACCGACGACACCCTAAGATGCATCCTCCTCAATGTGCGCTCCGTACACAAACACGCCGTGGAGATCTGGAACCTACTCGACTCCCTCTCGCCCGACATCGCCTTCTTCACGGAGACCTGGACCAACGCCTCCTCCGCCCCGACATCAACACCGCCATCTCAGACGGATACAAGACCACTCCGTAGCTCCCATCCTACTCGACCTATCAGCGGCCTTCGACACTGTGTCCCACCGCACACTAGTAGCCAGTCTACACGACGCCGGTATACAAGGAACAGCCCTGGACTGGATCTGATCATTCCTCACCGGAAGAAGCCAAAGGATCAGACTGCCACCCTTCCTCTCCGATCCCACGAACATCACATGTGGAGTCGCACAGGGGTCATCACTGAGCCCAACCCTCTTCAACATCTATATGGCCCCCCTCGCGGCCATCGTCCGACAACACAGCCTCAACATCGTATCCTACGCTGACGACACCCAGCTCATCCTCTCCCTCACCAAAGACCCCACCAATGCCAAATTCAACTTCCAGAAAGGAATGCAAGACGTCGCAGTCTGGCTGACCAGCAGCTGCCTGAAGCTCAACGCCGAGAAAACAGAAGTCCTCATCCTTGGAACCACCCCTTCAGCATGGGACAACACCTGGTGGCCAACCGCCCTCGGAAGCCCCCCCCCTCAGACCATGCCAAAAACCTCGGCATCATACTCAACTTATCACTCACCATGAACCAACAGGTCAACGCCGTCACCTCCAGCTGCTTTAACACTCTCCGCATCCTCCGCAAGACCTTCAAATGGATCCCCCCTGAGTCAAGGAAGACAGTCACCCACGCACTCATCACCAGCAGACTGGACTATGGAAACGCACTCTACGCCGGCATCAACAAGTCCCTGCTCTGCAAACTCCAGACAATACAGAACACTGCCACCAGACTCATCCTCAGCATCCCCCGGCACGAACACATCAGCCAACGCCTACGAAATCTCCACTGGCTCCCCGTGGAGAAAAGAGTCACCTTCAAAATCCTCACTCACGCCTACAAATGCCAACACAACAATGGACCCAAATACCTCAACGACAGAATCAACTTCCACGCACCCAAAAGAAACCTCCGATCTACCAACCTCGCACTGGCCGAAACCTCATGCATCCACAGAGCAGGCGGAAGATCCTTCTCTCACATTGCAGCCAAGACCCGGAACAAACTACCAGCAGACATCAGACGCGCCCCCTCCCTGAACACCTTCAAGAAGACCCTCAAGACCTGGCTCTTCGGCTAAACAGATCTGCGCCTTGAGACCCTCACGGGTGAGTAGCGTGCATACAATTCCCCTGATTGATTGATTGATTGATTGATATAATTAAGACAAGGACATTAAAAAACAGCGATTAAGTGCTTCTTAAAAATGTGCTCCATGGGAAAAGGGAGCCCCATTTGGCAACATATTCTAACAATCAATACATAATTCCTAGTCTATATTCAGGATATATATATTAGGATATACCAAAAAGGAATGTATCATTCAAAGCACAACATTGTTCCACTATTTCACTTTTCTTTCAAAATGAAAATAAAAATATTTAAAGGAATTTATTGACAAGAAACCTTAAAGCAAATTTTTGAAAGCTGGACCCAGTTACATAGTAAATCCTACAAGAGAGTTTTCATATATTAGACATCACCACCCAATGTGACATGTTGGACAATCCCCAGCCCCTATTACATATCTCATATACCAAACATTTTAGAGACAATATACCCAAATGGAATCCATTAATTCAAATCCCAATGTTCCCATTGCAAACTGAAGTGGGCTATACATAAATATATTCTAGAAACACATAACAAAGTTCTATACTTTAAGTGTAAAGCACCAGTATAACATTTGTAGAAGAAAAACAGGGGCAGGAATATTCACCTCTTAAAATCCCTAATGTATCTCCATCAGAGATACTGCCTATACACAAGATGTGTATATATCATAATATATCCCAATTGCATTATTCCATTTCCACCCATTTCGTTGACCAGCATATCTTTTCTATATATGTAAGACAAATGTTTCCTCAAGTCAATGGTTTCACAAGAAGTCCCATACAGATGATTGCCACCTCATTATTCGGTGGCACTGTTGTAATCCATTTTATGGTGGGTTTAAAATATCCCCCAAACGTGACAGCTAAGGGAATTGAAAAAAGTATTACCCATCTTTATCCTTCATGGCGCCACAATTATTGATGTAAAAAGATCAAATGTAATAACTATTTAATGCACCCATTGATAATTTAATTAACTGTATCAGCAGTACGTGTGTTCAAATAGGCACATGGTGCTGACCAAGAGCAGTTGAGTAAATAACTGACAGATGTCTGCTACATCCTCAACCACCACATAAGTTTGTTCGATGCCAAACAGTTCTGTAAATGACACAATAACAGGCTGCTCAACCAATACACCCATAAAAGCAAAAATATAAAAATTGCTCTACAAATATCTCTGACGGCTGTGCATTACATCCATATTTGACGCACTTTCTTTTTAAAATGTTAATGTACATCATTCAAAATGTTAGTATACATCATTCTCATCCAACCCAATAAGTGGACATGACCTCTGTGTGTAAATGCAAGTGTATTGGCAGTGCAGTTTCAACACAGGAAATCAATGTCATAAGGAGAGTTCCAGCCCCCGTCATGTAATGCCGTTTTACACAAACCACACATGTCTCACAATCCCGACAAGTCAAACACCACTTGACGTAAGCAAATCTATTATACATGCATACTATGGCCAAGATAATGGATATTCTTTCAGACTTTACCTCCACGTTACTCATTGCAGGTGGGGCCTTCAATGATGTCATGACCTCTGATCTTGACCGATCGGGGACACAGGTTGCAGCCCCCAGACCACTGTGTTGGTGCAGTTTGAAGATAGGTTGGGACTGGCTGACCACTGGCGAAACCTACATCCCGTGGACAGGAAGTACTCTTAATTCTCATGGGCCTACAGGGTATACTTGAGACTGGACTACATTTTGTGCCCCAGGTAGAACTTGGGGTGATACAACAGACAGATTATTTTGCAAGAGGCCTATCCAACCATTCACCCTTATTGGTCCATGTGGGGCGTTTAAGGTGCAGATGGGCAACAGAGTGGAAGTTAAACGCATGGGAGTTGAAAGACAGGGAGGTAGCACAAGTGCTCAGGGCGGATACCGAGCTAAACTTTACTGAACACGAAGGGTCAGTGGGACCCAAGATCTTGTTGCAGAAGGTACGGAAGGTGTTTAAGACGGTGCTCCGCTATAGGGCCTGAACCTGATTGCATGCAAAAAGAAGAGAGAGGCAGCGGAGCTTGAGGGTTTGGAAAAACAGATCCTGTAGCTCAAAGGTTCCCCTGGGACGGAGACTGATCCCCTGGTTTTCAGACAGATTGCATTTTTGGAAAAGGGAGTATAGAAATTTAGCTGAAGAAGGGGCCAAACGACAGATGATGGCCACATTGCACCGAAACAGGAGATAAAGCCTGTAGAATTCTGGCGTGGCTGAGTAGGAGGTAACAGGAAACTCGTTGGGAACAGACAATGCTCAGCCCCACAAGGGTTGCTTGTGACACTGACACCCTCATTGATAGTGAGTTCGCTTGCTATTATGAGGAGTTTTGTAGGGCTAGACCGCTCAATGATTTGGATGCTATTGCACAATATTTGGCCTTGATTCCCACTCTGGTGCTGAATGTGGAAGTACTTGACTCCCTAGAAGAAAAGCTTGTGCTGAGTGAAATACAGGTCGCCATATCAAAACTGAGATATGGGAAGACCCCATGCCCAATGGGATCCCTGCAGAATTTTATAAACAATATGTGAGCATACTCGGGCCCCATCTGCTGAACCTGTTCCTAGAAGCCCGAGACTCAGGGGAGCTTCCCTCAGATCTACGGAGACTCACTATTGTAGTTCTTACCAAGAGTGTCAAATGTGATTCCTATCACCCAATCTCCCTGCTCAATGTCAAGACTAATCTACTGGCCACAATCTTGGCCACAATTTTGGTCACTCGGCTACTACAGGTTATTTGCCCCCCTGATACATCGAGGGGGGTCGGGATTCATGCCCGGCAGCTTGACCCGCCTTAACCTGAGTCACGTGTATAATTCGCTGAATACAGTACAGGCGCATCAGACACCGCATGTCTTTCTCCCCCTGGACACTGAGAAAGCATTCTATGTGGTTCACTTGTACTTCCTCGAGCAGATGTCACTAAAATTTGGCAGTTGCCCCCAATTTAGGAAGTGGGTGGTGGTGCTTTACAAGAGCCCGGCTGTGGCGGTTGGGATTAATGGAAAGACATCTGCCGAATTTCTGATAGATAGGGGAACCAGGCAAGGATGTCCCCTAGCCCCGCTTTTGTTCGCCCTAAGGCTAGAATCCCTGGCATGTGTGGTGAGGTTGCACCCCAGAGTTGGAGGGTTCCGTACCTCTGCTGCAGATGTACAGGAAGAAAAAATATTGTTATATGCCGACGATATACTCTTATATGTCACTAATCCGATGACCACTTTCCATGTGCTCTTTCATTTGTTGAGGGACTACGGGGCCCACTCGGGCTATAAGATTAACTGGGACAAGTCAGTGTCCAATGCTCTGTACAGCTTACAGGAACCATTACCACAAGAGCTTCGGGTACCTTTTCAATACCTAGAGATATTTGTTAAATCACGAAAGGAACTCTGCTCTAGTTATAATGTGGGAAGGGTACTCTCAGATTTTCAGGCTGATGTCGAAAAGTGGAGGGGCTTGTCTCTCACCCTGATGGGCGGGCAGCCCTATTCAACATGATTACACTCCCCAAGTCCTATATGCACTCCAGGATACATGCTGCCCACTCTCCCAGATGATATTTACTAAGATCAATGGAGACCTGACGACCCTGCTTTGGGATGGACGTCACCCAAGAATATCACTCAAAACACTACAGAGTACCCAATACTACGGAGGAGTATTGAAGGATGCTATTGGGCCTCTCAAGTGATAAATATAAATAACTGGATTTATGCCCCGCAGGACCACCCAATGTTTAGACTTGAGCGTGCTCTGTTGGAGCGCAGAGCCCACCTACACTATCTTTATGGAGGGAGGGGCTCCCAGACACTGTCACCGGCAACACAGGTCACACTGCAAGCTTGGGGCAAAGCCACAAAGGCACTAGGTTGGGCCCCAAAGATCACCAGGGAATCACCACTTTGGTATTGGACTTGGCTGCAGGAGTTTGCGAAATTGCAAGGCTTTGAGACCTGGGATAGCATTGGTATCTTTAAGGTGGGCGATATCCTCGAACAGGGGAACATAATGCCCTTTTCCTTGTTACAGAGGGAATACCACATACACCGGACCCAATTTCTAAAATAAGCGCAACTGAGGCACGTCTGGCGCACCGAAGGGCTGGAAGGGGTATAGTTCCCTGAATATGCCCCCATAGAGGGACGAATATTAATGTACGAACTTGGAAGGAGAGAAATCTCCGCCACAAACAGAACGATCATTAATAACATGCCGGATAGCCTAGGCCAGTTACATGAGAGGTGGCAACTGGATGTGGGCGAACTTGAGAACATAGACTTGGAGGCAGCGTTGTTGGGGATCCCAAGTGATGTTGATGTCCCTTGTTTTATACTTCTTTTTTAGTACATTGGCCTTGGTAGTGACCAAGAGAGATATGGCCAAGTACTGGGGAGCGCCGAAGGTATCCTCCTTGCAAGAGTGGAAGCGGGGTATGGACCGCTATATGGCTATGGCTATATGGCTGCAGAAAAGGTGACATATGGTGATAGAGGTTGTCCCAGCAAGCTTTACAAGATCTGGGTGTGGTGGAGTACTTTTTATTGGGCTGGGGTATGTGGAGGGAGGCCTTGGTGCGATACCGGGTCTGACTCCCAGTCAGACATAAATGGTATGAGGTTGTCCTGCACTGTTTATTGTGCACTATTTTTCTATTCATGGTGTACCTGTGGGTCCTAAGAGTTGTGTTAAGCATATTAATACAACATTGTACACTATCGATAGCTCTATGTGGACAATGACATATGAGATATGTGTCTGTATTGCCTTTGTTGGTTTGTGCATCTATATAAAAAATGAAAATAAAAATATACAAAAAAAAAAATGCCACAGCCATGATGCAAAACCAAGAGAAAACAGCCATGTCCATCATTAACATTAAGGATAGCCACCCTGAGGATATAGCAGCTACCCTGAGGATATAGCAGCTGAGGTGGAGCATGGTCTCTGGGAGATCCACTCCGCAGGGGAGGAATGGTCATGTCCAACACACCTGGGAGTCGAAGGGTAACAGCGTACATCTGGTGTGTGTCCCAGGCACAGTTCGCCCATTCAAGTGGAAAGGTAGTAGGGCATGTCAGTTCCCACATCCGCTGAGGTTGAGGGCTTCAGAGGAGAGCACAATTTATCTCTCACATGGACTTGGGTGAGTTCCTTCACTGATCAATGCCCTTGGTCCCTCTCTGTTTGGTTTTTATGTAGGTGGTCAACCTGGCATCCTCTGCACCCCCATGGGTTTCTCGCAGCCTTCCATTGGAAGTTCTGTTGGAGATGTTTCATCAGCAAATGAACCCAAAGAGTCCAAGAAGTGTTCTGAGTCTGCTGGATCAAGAAATTTTCTGGAACAGACGTCTGTTGTCATTCACATGGTGGTCAAACTTAATGTCCCATTTGTGCAGTTGGGGCAGTGGCACCAAGAACACTTTACTCTTGGCACTGGCTTCCAGGGAGAAGTCCACAGTAATATGTAGTTAGTGGCCATATGTCGAAGGATCCCTCGATTTCAGGCTTTTGCTAACATCTACCTGGTGTGGGCACATCCAAGAATGTAGGCGATCAGGGAGCAGAGTCTGTTAATGTCCGCTGAAGGGCCACCTGTGGATCAGGCCAATAACCTCTGCGCACTCTGAATAATGGACAACCATTCATGACACTCTCCCTGCTCCTCCTGGCCCCTTCCACCACTAATGGAACTTTTTGTGCTGGACTTTGAAGGTAACTCTTTCAGCTGGACTAACCTGGTCCCAGTATCTGGCCTGTGCTTCATCACGGTTGGCCTGAACTTGTGACTTTTACCCACGCTTATTGGTGTTATTTTCAATTAAATCTTTAAAATTGCATATCTCCATTTTGGTATGAAATTACTTATGAAATTTACTCTATATTTCTAAATAGTTGTGAGACTTATCTTGTGCTGTGTTTTCACTTTATTACTGTTTGAAGTGCTGCATAAATATTTTACACATTGCCTCTAAGTTAAACCTGACTGTTTTTGTGTCAAACTACCGGAGTGTTAATCACAGGTTAATTTGGGGTACTTGTGTTTCACCCTGACAGAGATTGTGGTTGCTACATGAGTAGGGTTTCACTCCTCTCAACTAGTAACCCAATTTCCAATAGATATGGATCTTGATCTCAAAGGACTAGATGATGGTCTTTCCATACACATACCAAGTGATGTTGAGCTCAGATTTCTGGCTATGTTAATCTGTGGTAGTAAGATTTAGCCATAAAGGGTTTTTGTGTGTGTGGGGGTTAAGGAGTAACAGCAGTGTATTGGACAAGCAACTTATGATTTCAGTAAAAAACGTTGTCAGTTTTAATGGAGCTCATTCTCAAACTACAGTATCTTTTAGTAATATATGGGCCAAGGCTTGAAGTTTGTGGTATTTCAGGGTAGTTTTGATAACCCAGAAAGGAGAGGGTCTCTGAGGGGATGTCAAATGCATTCAAGAATCTGATCTTATATCAATCTCTCTTCTTTGCAGAAATGGTGGCCATAATATGATTATGGTAAGCTATTGATCTTGAGAAGCAGATTCAATATGTTCTCATTTGTATAATTCGGTACTTAGAGAAATTGTGATAGTAAGATGGCATGTTGGGTCTAAAAGGTGGTCATCAGTATGACCTCCTGTTTAGTTGACGGTGAATTAAGATGCAAAATCACCTTCGGTGCAACATCTGTGGAAACCATTTATTAGCACAAATGTATGTGAAAAATTACATGTAGTCACTTTTATGAGTAAAATAACCCTTGGTGAATCATCTTTAGAAACAAATGCATTTAAGTGCAAAATAGTATTTTGGTTGGAAACTTCCCATAGTGGCACTCTGTGAACACAAAACACATTTACAATCAAAAACACACTTATGTGAAAGATCATCATTAGTGGAACACTAAGAAGAGTATGAAAAACAAGCTGAAGCATAAATCATGTTTAGGTGCAAAATCACACTAATGTGCAAAATATCTGTGGGTGCAAAACTATATTTAAGAGCAAAAATCTCTTTTAGGCGCACAACCACAATTAGTTACACAATCACTTTCAGAAGTAAAAACATCACTGTTGCAAAGTAATAAGGATAGTGCAAACAAATATAGGAATAAAATTGCATATAGGTGCAGAATCACATTGAGGTGCAAAATATCCTTCCATGCAACATCTACAGAAGTGTGTATTCACATTCAGGAGAACAAATCACAATAAGGAGATAAATCACGTTTGGATGCAAGTTCACCTTTGGTGCACTGTCAAAATGAGAATGAAAGCATTTGTAGGAGCAAAAATCACTTTTATGTGCACTAACTGTATATTCAAAAGCACAATTAGTCAAAACAAATCATATTTTAGTGAAAAATGCCCCTTGGTGGCATCAGAAGGAACATGGAGATACTTTCGGTGCAAAATGATATTTAAGAGTAAAAAGGACATTTGCAGGCACAAACACTTGTTGCAAAATCATCATCCCTCATGCAACAGCAAGAGTAGTCTGAAAACGTTTAAAAATCACTTGTAAACACCAAATCATATTTAGGTGATGTAAAGAAATTTGGTTATTGTTTGAGCGGGTCGTGGCGCACCCAGGCAACAACCACGATCCTTGTCAGAGTTACCCACAAAAGTCACTAAATTAGCCTGTGTTTAACCCTCTGGTAGCATGGAACAAAATCAGTCAGGCTTCACTTAGAAACAATGTGTAATGTATTTATGCACACACAAACAGTAATAAAGTGAAAATACAACACAAGAAAAATCCCATTCAAATCATATGTAGAAAAATAGAATACATTTTAATGAATAAAATGATAACAGAACAACAAAACTCTAATCTGTAGAACCAGTGAGATATATAAGGTGAAAATAGCACGTAAAAAGCACAAAGTGCCACTTGCAGTCATCTGGACACGCTAGACTGTGGAAAGTCACAAGTTCAGGCCGACCGCGATGGAGCACTCGCTGGCTACAAGTTAGTCCCACTAAAAAGTTACCTTCTTAAGTCCGGCATGAAGAGTTCCGTTCATGTTGGAGGAGGAGAAAAATCATTGCGGACAGTCATCACTGTAGCGCAAAGAGCAGTACAGGCATCTTATACAGTCATCTCTGTAATGCGAAGAGCCAGTTGGGCATCATGGATGGTCGTTGCTGTAGCTTTACATTGGCGGTCGACATGGGCTATTGTGCCTGTGGCACAAAGTCCAGGTCTTGCATTGCTGGTCACCACAGACAGTTATTATCTGCATGAAGAGCAGGTTTCAGCAGAGCTTCACATTTGCGGTCATCACAGCCAACAGTTTCAGCATGATCAGGCTGGGTTCATCGATGCGAGGAGCCCAAACATCAGGAATTGTATCTTCTCTTCAGGAGAAGTTCACTCTGATGCCAAGTAAGGATCCAGGACCTGGGAGCACAGCTCTTTGGGATCAAAACTCAATCCAACAGAGGAAAGTAGCAGGATTCAGGCAGGTACAGGCAGGTTCAGTTGCTGCAGGTCAAATGGGCAGTTGCATGGAAGTCTCTGAAGCTTGTTGTGCCCCTCTAGCTCCCGCAAGAGGTCAGCCAACTAACCGTTGAAGTCCCTCTAGGTAGCCGTGGATGAAGACAAGCAGGTCCAGTCTTCCTTCTCAGACAGCAAGGCAGTCCTTTAATCAGCAGAACAGTCGGGCTGGACTGTTCCCATGAGGCACAGGGTCAGACTGATTTGAAAATGGCCATGTCTGAACTGGGGTGGTGGAGTGAGCTAAAGAATGATGATGGATTAAACCCTGATCAGTTGACTGGGGGTAAGTGTTTGATTTGCTCCAACGCTCCATCCATCATCCCCTTTGGTATCGCTTTGTTCGCCCTAAGTTGGCAGGGTATGCCCAGACGTGGGTCCCTTGCTCAATTTGCCACTGGATTCAAGATAGCCTGGCTCATGAGGGTTTTGAACCCGAAACCGGTCCCAGGATGCTTGTTTCCGGTCCAGGGAAGACATGGCTTGGCAGTTCGGGCTGGACTGTTCCCATGAGGCACAGGGTCAGACTGATTTGCATATGGCCATGTCTGAACTGGGGTGGTGGAGTGAGCTAAAGAATGATGATGGATTAAACCCAGATCAGTTGACTGGGGGTGAGTGTTTGATTTGCTCCAACGCTCCGTCCATCATCCCCTTTGGTATCGCTTTGTTTGCCCTAAGTTGGCAGGGTATGCCCAAACGTGGATCCCTTGCTCACTTTGCCACTGGATTCAAGATAGCCTGGCTGATGAGGGTTTTGAAACCGAAACCGGTCCCAGGATGCTTGTTTCGGGTCCAGGGAAGACATGGCTTGGCAGTTCGGGCTGGACTGTTCCCATGAGGCACAGGGTCAGACTGATTTGCATATGGCCATGTCTGAACTGGGGTGGTGGAGTGAGATAAAGAATGATGATGGATTAAACCCAGATCAGTTGACTGGGGGTGAGTGTTTGATTTGCTCCAACGCTCCGTCCATCATCCCCTTTGGTATCGCTTAGTCCTCTGGCAGCAGCGCAGTCCTTCTTCTGTAACTTCCATGGGTCCACGAGTGTTCTGAAGAATAGCTCTGGAGGTCCAATATGTAAGTCTGGTACCAGCCTTTGTGTGAGGGGAATCCGTGTCTCCCTGTCCTACCCCACATCTTGTTCTGGAAAGTTCTTCCCCTGCCCCTGTCAGGGCTCCAAACTGTGTGGGGGTCAGAAAAGGTATGGCAGGCCTGGGGTCATGTTCCTTTGGGAGGTCAGCCCCTCCCCAGTCATCCTGTCAGGATTGCCCATCCTGTCCACAACTAAGCCCCCTTTGTGTCACTGTCTGGAAGGAATACAATAACCCCAACTGCAGAGCCATTCAAAGTAATATGACCCGGGACACTGGGAGAAGGCTCAAATGGTTGAGACAAGAAAATATCAAGTTTCTGTAAGTGGCATTTTCAAAATTTTAATAAAATCAGATTTTACCATTCAAGACGGTTTTAAATTTTAATTTGTTTTAGTTTCACAGCAATGTCTCTACCTGCTCCCAACCTAAAGTTAGCACTTATTAAATGTAATAAGGCCCTAATGCCAACAAAAATGGATTCAACAGCAGAAGATAAAATTCTGGGGGTAACGTTGCTAAAAGGGTCAGGTCCAGCAGGTGACAAATCACCTTAATGTTACATCAATAGGGTTGTGGAGACACATTTGGGTGGAAGAACGCATTCATGAGAAAAAAAATTATGTTTAAACAAAGGTCATTATTTGGAGCTTGGTGGACAGGGTACTCCACCACAATCTTGGCAAGCACTCTGACTGCCAAATCCTTGGTTCACTGATTCTGTTTCAAATCAGGCAAACCATCATGTCTAGACAGGCAGAATCCCGTCTGGACCAGTCAGCCAAAACCTTAGACCATTGGCCCACGAACAACTAGCTTTCTAATTACTTCAGACCATCTGTTGTATTTAGTTCAAAAATTTTTAAACACATTTTCCTGTTCAAGACTGCCAGGGAGCCCCAGACAGACCAGAACTTGATAACACAGAAATGACTCCCAACAGTCTGGAAGAAAACATTCCAGTGTGTTAGAGGAATGTGTTTGTTGAAGAAAAAAAGGCACTCCCATGTAAGGACCTGGACAATGAAGATGGAATTGGAGTATTGAGATGATCAGTCATAATCAGAGCATTACCTACTCATCTCTTTCCTTGTCCAGTCCTTACTAAAAATGAAGATGTCCCTAAGGAGACTTATGCGCTTTCTAAAGCAAAATAACAGCTCAAGGGGCAAGTATATACAGCAATACAAAATATACAAAATAAAGCTTCCTTCGACCAAAAATCAGGTCATGAAGGAGCAAAAAGAACCCCTTAAGTATACCTTAAAATCCAAAGACAAGATGTCATGCACCAGCTAGGTCCACTGAACAAGACTCCAGCAAACATCCATAACAGATACTCCATGCTGACCATCAGAAGACGGCCTGCCAAAGCATGGTGTTAAAGAAAAGACACCAATATCTAACCCTGGGCATAGTGGGCATAGCGGGACTACGCGGAGGTCCACGGAGTTGCGAACAAACTCTATGGAACTCCGCTCCGCACCGCCACCCGCCTCCACCCCCCTATTAAAAGTAATCCAACATTAATTAAAAATAAATTTAAAACCACTTACCTCTGTACTACGGCGTCCCCGGGCTGTCCTTCTCCTCTTTAACTCCGTCTCGGTTTTCCTTGAGAAAACTGCGCATGCACGCGCGCCCGCGCATTTCTTTTGAGAATGATGTGGTTGTGACCTAGAAGTTTCAACTATGTCACAGTGATACTGCACTCAACTTGGAAACAAATATAGGAAGAAAAAGAAGTGGAGGGACAAAAAACAAGCACACATGTTAGATCTGGCCAACACTGCAAAACCTGAAAGAGAATACACAGTAAAGTAATACCAATGAAAAAAAACAAAAGCGTGTAAATCGTCTAGAGATCTGAATCTGGAGAAGATAGCATATTGTCCATGAAGACCAGAAACATACATACATACATACATACATAAAGGGCTTTGAGAATGGCCCTATTCTGTATTTTTTCTGTGAGCATGTCATTCACATTCTGGGTCTGCCTATCATAGGTAAATGGGTCCGCAAAACTCAGCCATTACCAATATTGCCCTGTGAGTGATGCCATTTACCCTGATCACATGCACATCCATCTGAAAGTGAGCAGGCTCCAGAACCAGCGTTGGTGTGCTGGTTTTACCATTCCAAGGTGTTGGCCATTTAGGATTGGTACAACAATGATACACTATGCAAAATACCATTCCATTATGACTGCCTAGTGTGAAGTTTACTGAGCATCCATGTTGGAATAATATTGCACATAATATATTATTGTTTTACCAATCCATGATGGCTAACACATTGCTTCTAAACCTAGCATGGGGAAATGGTTCAGCCCACTTCAGCCTTTGGCATTATTGCCCTGTGAAATATGGCATTTAGCCTGACCACATGTGCACATCCATCTGACAATGAGTGGGCCCAAGAATCACGGCTGGTGGGCGAGTTTTACCATTCTAAGATGTTGGCCATCTAGGATCAGTACAGCAATGATATACTGTACACAATACCATTCCAGGATGAAGCCTAGAGCAAAGTTGAATAACCCTCCATATTGGAAAAGTATAGTGCATAGTATAATATTGCTTTACCAATACAGGAAGGATGGCTAAAACTTTGCCATACTGGAACTGTAAAAATAAAATATAGTATGTACAGGACCATTTCAAGATGAGCACCCTCCTATATGTGTAATTTTTTTTTTTATTACAAGCATGTGCCTGCCACGTTTAGGCAGCAGCTTGTTCTACTTTTATTTTTGCAATTCATCTTGCATATCCTTGTTGAGATTGTGTGTGTGTGTATGCGTGTGTCATACTGTGGATTGGTAAGTGAGTGAATGAATGGATAAATGACTGCAAGGATGAATCACAGAGTTCACTTATGATAACTTATTGGGTGCCAAAACACCCCAATGGGCAAATAGGCGTTTTCGCTTGTAAGCCAGCCCTT
Organism: Calotriton arnoldi; assembly: GCA_963921515.1. Taxonomy (NCBI): domain Eukaryota; kingdom Metazoa; phylum Chordata; class Amphibia; order Caudata; family Salamandridae; genus Calotriton; species Calotriton arnoldi. Next base: position 251,421 of record CAWUFW010013339.1, read on the forward strand.
TTGGAATTGCCAATGCTTGCTAATGCTTTCCTTATAATATCCATTCAAAGATGGCCACTGCGAATGCCCGTGTATCCATGTTGGCCAGCTTTCAATGCATGTCCTAATAACTGAAGAAACACAATTCAAGCATGATGGCTGCAGATGTGTGAGCATGCAAAATGACCATCTTTAAATGCGCTTTCTCATATTAATTGGTCTTCGATATGGTGAGAAAAGAGTGATGTGCTTGGACGTGATTTGGTACCCTTGAATCTTCTGAAGTGATTAAACAAAGAACCATAGGCTCTGCCTACAGAATAGGAAAGAGTTAAGAGGGCGCACTTGTTTTTGCCCCGGCAGCTAGTATAGAATGCTTGAGGTCCCTTAAGTCAATTAAATCACTTTACTCCAATCAACAATAGAGCAGTACAGCTTCAAATTGGACCACCTAGCATTCTTGTTTGTTAGTGATTGCTGTTGAGGTTTAATTACTGTGAAATATGCATCTCAGCAGGAATAGAAACATGTATATGTATTTCTCCTGAAAAAGCCCAAATGTGAGCAGAAGGCTCTTGAGAAATGGTGGGAAAACGAGGACAGATCAAATGGCTCTCTTGAATCTTATACATTCTGACAGGTTTCACCTGAAGAAATGTAATGAAGGGTGAGATATTTAACACACCCAGGGCCTCATTTATGAGGTTTTACCATAGGGCAGCACCGCAGGGCTTCCTGCTGCGCTGCCCCATGGTAAAAGAAAAGGGCAGGAATGCGCCGTATCTGTCAGATACGGCGCATTCCTGTCCTTTTCCTCTGCACCAGCGCACAATGGGCTGCTGCACTCCAACGCAGGCACCTTTGCACCATGGTGCAAAGGTGCCATCGTTGTGAGGGTGATTAATTTTGTGCAGGAAGGGAAAGCTTCTTGCACAAAAACAATCACGAGGCTTTTCCTCTTTCTATGTGTGCTACAGAATGCAGCACACATATAAAGAGGAAAAACGAGGAGAAATAAAGATATTTCTCCTTGTTGCGCCTCCCTTACGCTTCCCCTGGGGAAGCATACGTTTTTGGCGCTGCCTCAGATTTTACAATTTCTCTTAAATCTGGGGCAGTGTTAAAAAGCCATATATGTTGCTGGGAACGCCCGCAGCAACAGCCATTGCACGTCCCTTTAAAGCAGATAACTGCGTTAAAGGGAACCATATTTACTAGTCAGATTAAGCCATAAAAAGTGGCTTATTGCTGCCATGTAAATATGGAGCAGGCTCCTGCACCACAGAATGTCACAAAAAGTGACGTTCCAGCAGCGCACCATTGATTACCTGGTGTGTTAAATAATACTCAGCTCGTAATTCTGATTCCTTTGCACAAGGGTTGGAAAACACCGACTCACTCATAATCATGGGCGAAAGCATGACATGGTAACAGTCTGCCAGCAGCAGGTGATAACCGTTTCACAGAATATAAGCAGCCAATTCCTGATAACATACACTTTATCTCCAGACTTTGGGCATCATAAGGAGCAGACAGACATCTCAAGGATCACACCACATGCCTCCAAATGTTCTTTATCTATTGCATTGCATCCCTCTTTCCTGGCGTATTACTCATGTGAACACTGAGATGGAGGTCTTCTACCGCATAAACTCCTCCATCGGTCCTAGCATTCGTAATACAGTGTGCAGTCAATTTCAACGGCAATCATTTTAATGAGACGGGAGGTATGCACCTTATTGTGCATAGACCCTTTCTGCATCAACGGATTACATAATCTTTTACTTGCAAAGCATGAGACTACCTGCAGACCAGTTCAAAGCATAATGCAGAAACTAATCTTCATAAACTGGCCTGTTATGATTTGCCAACACTCTTTCAACTATATTATTGGTATGTTCACTTTGAGGCTTTTGTGGACTGAGTGGACGGTGTGTTAACTCATTGAAATACATTATCATTAAAATAGTATTTGGTCCTCTCCTGCTGGTTAGAAGAGCCTCTCTGTAAGGGTCAGGTGAAGGTAGTATTGTAGGAGAAAGACAAAATGCAAGCTTCTGACTATGTCACTTGGAACCTTATTGTCATGTGCCCAGAACGATAACAAAGATTTGGTCAAAAAATCGCTTCAAAGCTAATATTCACCAACCTGGAATGCAATCCCTGCTCATCTGAGAATCAGAGGGGGCATTCATAAGTTACATAAACAAATAACAGCTTGTCTTTTCCAAGCAGCTCATAGTAATCAGGTTCAACTATTAAGGAGTTCTCCCAACCTCACAGTCATTTTCAGCCCACTCCCTCATCCCTCATGCAGCATCAAACTAAGGCATAAGTCCCATCAAACACCCAGTACCTCTTGATTGGCTCTTGCTTTTAAGATCCAGGTGCATATTTACAAAGAATTGGCGTAAGGCAGCACTGCAAGTCATTTTGCTGCGCTGCCCTACGCCAGCTCCAAAGTACAGAAATAAACTGCATTCCTGTCCTTTCAAAAAGCACAAAAATTGCAGCTGTGTGCCAACACAGGCACCCTTGCACCATGGTGCAAAGGTGTCTGTGTTGTTGGCTTGAATGTTTTTGTGCAGGAAGGAGTACCTTCCTGCACAAAAACAATCATGAAAGTCAATTTCCTGGTTCTATGTGTAGCACATGTGGAAAGAGGAAAAAACATGGAGAAATGTAATAATTTCTCCTTGTTACACCGGCTCTGGGGAGGCTTAAGATTTTAGCGCTGCCCCAGATTCACGTTTTGTTGTAATTCTGGGGCAGTGTCAAAATCCATGGGTGTTGCGTGGGAACACCCAGAGCAACACCCATGGCCGCCTCCCTGTCGCACTGTATGGCAATCCAGTGACGTGCACTGCGTGGCCTTACACCTTATCTACAAGGCCATGAAAAGCCACGCTGGGTGGCTTTGCATAGCCTCGTAGGTATGGGCCTGCACTGCGCGCCACCGGAGTGTCAAAAAAAGTGAGGCTCCTATGGCGCAAGGGGCTTGTAAATATGTCCCCCAGTATCCATTCTGCTTGGCAGTCCCATGGAAGTATGGCTAGATCACCACCTTTTACCCTGCTTGGTCTCAAGCGTACAATGGATTGATTTCACTTTTAAATCCTGTCTCTTTGCCCAAGCAACCAACACTATGGGCCTTATTACGATGTGGGATGGACGACACCATTGTGGAAAGGAACCATCCAACCTTAGGTCGGCGGTTCTGACTTCACTATTACGAAGCGACAGCCCATAGGACAGTCACAAACATCCATTTCATAATCGAAGCTTGTGCAGCGGGCGGAAAAGGCCGGCAGCACAAGCTTCCATTGTGAAATGAATGTTTTGAAACATTCCTGCACCATGTGGCAGGCACCTCACGCTGCCTGCCTCATGCTACAGGGATGTTTAGGGGGAAGAGGGGGCTGCTAGGGGCCCCAAATGTCGCTTTTTGACAGCCTTTCCATGTCAGAAAGGCCAACATGGAATGGCTGTCAGAAACCGACATCATAATCCCGACGACGGAGCCGCCATCATTAAGGGATTATGCAGACTTTCTGACGGGCTCCTTGAGCCCATCGGAACCATGTCGGAATCCCCCGTAGTTTAAACTCTGACTGCCGTCATACTTATACTGCGGTCGGACTTTAAACCTACCATGTCGGGCGGAAAGCCTCCAACTACTGGTCGGAGGCTTTCCGGCCAACATCGCAATCAGGCCTATAGTTACTGTTATCATTTACATGTAGAGCCTTACAAAGACCCATTCTAATAAATATAAGTAACATGCCAAATCATCTGGCACATGAGCCCAACAATGTACAATGCTGTGGACTAAAATATCCCTTTGGAAAGAGCACAGAGCAATCCTACTCGAAGGAACTCTAGATATTTTCAAAAACAGACCTTGTGGGTCTGGGTATTCCTAAGAGAAAATGCTTATGTCCGTCCAGCTTTATCAAAAAATAGGCTTCTTATTTATTCTGTAAGTTATATAGAACAGAGTACTGTGTAAAAGAATATGTATATTATTATGAGCAGAGCAGTGATCTATATGGGTTTGGAGCTTTATAAGCATGGGTATGCCTGCATTTTATCAACACAAAAGCTCTGAGTCAGAATACTACCGGGACAACAGTTGTTAGGGATTCTGGTATTTTAAGAACTTTTTTGTTCTTAGTGAACTGGAGTTTGCGGGGCATACGTCTGAATGAAGTTCTGCATTTTGCATTTTAAATAAAGTAACTCCGGTATTATCAAGACCAGCAACCGCAGCCAGTGCAAGTAAGAGCGGCGGGGCCGGGTGGGGGGGGAGATTTCGATGGTCGATGACGAGGAAAAATTAATTGTTTATTTAATTTCCGCTCATCATCGTCGGTTGAAATGCGGCCCCTCTCCCCTCCCCCCCCCCACCTGGCCTCACCGCTCTTACCTGCACGGGCCGCAGCTGAAGATCAGTGCCCTGTGTGAACCTGCCACATTATTAAGAACAAATTGGTGAGTTCATCTGAGAGTTATCAAGGCTAGAGTTCTGAGTGTCTTTGCATTGCTGAAGTTATTATAAACATTGGAGCAATTGTCACCAGTGAAAAAAACTATGGAATATCATGGTGCAAATCCTTGCAGAGTCTGCTACGTTTTAATAATCCTATATTAAAATACCACCAGAAAGCATTTCAAAATATTCCTTATAGAAATCAACTGCAAGTCGTCTTCATTACTCTGCATGTCTAGTGGCTAAATGATTGATTTGGAATGATTTAAGACAAGGACAACATCCCGAGTACATCAGATTCTATTGATGACGAATATGGTGTAAGCCTGATATTAAGAGAATCGTTTTTATTGAGCTATGTACTGAGGCATACCGTTCCACTCCACAGCGTTTTGAAAGACTATTTATAGCTTTCCCCACTGAATACCTATGATGCATATTATATCCGTTCTTGCTCATTGTTTCAGTTAAATTTCTGCTGTAAAGACACACATTCCTATATTGCTCATTCTGGGTTCCAACAAGATGTACAAAGTTTCTGATGGGCATATGAACATTTTTTTATCTGCCTATGCAGTGTTTTGGGGAACTGGGAGGAATTTGTCTGTTCACCATGAGATCACAACTTGGAATTGTCTAGAGTAATCATCTGAGTGAATCTATGAGCTATCAGGAATAGAAATATGCCTGAATGAAGGTGATGGGCCTCCAACCTTTTCTGTAATAGGAGCTACTTATGTTTAGTCAAAAGCACCCTGAGCTGCTAATATTATTAGTGTTGTAATACTGACCACATCAGACAAGATGGCATTAGTGGCCACAATATGCATTACCAGCAGTGATCAATTCAGTTAATCAGGAACAGTTGCCAGCAGTAATTTAAAAACTTTTTTGTCAATATGTAATGCTCTATGCAAGTAATACATAACAGCTATTGCTGAAACACCCCTGACATCAAGGTAATAACATTAATAATAACTCTTCCCAACGCTTTATGATTTGTCCTCAAATATCCGCTTTAAATATATTTTGGAAATTCAACCATCTTTCTCCAAACATCAGTGATGAGATCTGAAAATACACACATTTTTGTCTTGAATAAACATTTTCCAATTTTGGTATAGATATATTAATACAGCTAGGCAAAATCTTCTAATTTAGTAGGTTGGGCTGCACACAGGAGACCTACTTACTGGTAGACAAAGACCTACCAGTAGCTCACAAGCTACTCATTAGAGATCCCTGCTATAGGTATTAGCAAACACAGAGCTGTTTGTCAGTTGTGTGCATTACCAGGAAACACTTTGAGTTTCCTAAGCATTATCAAAAGCTTAATGTTGAAAGAGTCAAAGTATTATCAGGTTTAGGGTAGCTAGCCACAATTGGTAATGAAAGGAGCTCACAATGTCAGAGAATCTTGGAATTTAAGCACATGGCTGGGGTGATTCTCGGTTTCCTGATAGATCATTTCATATCTCTTGTTCTGAAATTAAAAAAATCTAATATCTAATTCTAAATGAGTAAGACTGATTTGGTTTTCCAGTGGATGTTTCTGGTGATTTCACTTCATCAAGTATGTCCATATCGATAATGTGACTTCTAGGAATACACACAAACACACTGTATCGTGTTTTGGGGAAGTGTGCTTTTGAAGGCACAGAGTCCGCTTTTGCAAAAATACCAAGGGGAGGAAACATGCAGGTCTCGATTTTCTTAACCCCTTTGGTGCACCCAATTCACCAGTGCTCATGTGCATAGGACGGCCCCTGGCCGTCCACGCACATGGCATTTGAAATCCCTCTGGTGGGGGCACCAGAGGGTTTTCTTTTCCCCCAACAGCCTCGGGAGCAGGGAAAGAGCTTGGTTTCCCTGAAGTGAGAATCAACGTGCACGTCGTGCTGACGTCATTTCAGTGAAACCGAAACTGAAGTGAGCCGAGAGACTCATTTCAGTTTCACTTTCTACGTGCTCAGTCGGCTATCTCAGCCCCCTGAGCACATAGAAAGTCAGGAGAGGTATCGTTGGAAAGGGGAGAATCCAGGAGGGCGATCCCCAAGCAGGGATCCACCCGCTAGGCACCAGGAAGGGGGGGCGGCCCCTTGGGCAAGGGCCTTTGCTCCCCCATATGAAGTTGGGTGAATTCAGTCTTTCTGCCCCCCCTGGGGGACAGATAGGGGCAGTAGCCCCCAATCTGCCCCCCGGGGGGCAGAAAGCCCACTAGACACCAGGGTTATTTTTTCCGATGAATTTAGGGGTGGGGCTGCCCAAGATGGGCATGCCAATGCCCCCACCCCCCCACAAAATTCCAGTCTTTCTGCCCCCCGGGGGCAGAAAGCAAACTAGATGCCAGGGATTATTTTTTTTATAGGCCCAGGGTGGGGGCTGCCCAGAATGTGCATGCAAATGCCCCCACCCTACCCCCCCAATAGCCCCTGATCTTCGCCCCGGGGGGCAGAAAGCCCTCTAAGCGCCAGGGATTTTTTTTTTATATAGCTACGGGTGAGGGCTGCCCAGAATGGGCATGTCAATGCCCCCACCCAAAAAAAAAATGCTACAATCTTTCTGCCCTCCCGGGAGGCAGATGGGGCAATAGCCCCTTATCTGCCCCCCAGGGGGTGGCAGAAAGCCCACTAGCCACCAGGGATTTTTTTTCCAAAAGTTCGGGGTGGGGGCTGCCCAGAATGGGCAAGCCAATGCCCCCACCCCCCAAAAAAGATGCCAGTCTTTCTGCCCCCCCATGAGGCAGGTGGGGGCAGTTACCCCTGATAAGCCCCCTGGGGGGGCAGAGAGCCCACTATGCGCCAGCGATTATTCTGGCTTTTTTATACGCAGAAGTGGGGTTTCCCTAGATGGCTGCGAGCCCGGGGCCAAAAACCCAGGTCCCTCCCCTGCAAAACCAGGTTGTTTTATGATAAGGTAATTTTGAAGTCTCCACAATACGTTTTGGGCCTTTGCCTGTTGCGGGTACTTGACCCCCCCACACGAGTGAGATATCATTTTTATCAGAAGAATTTGGGGAATGCGGGGTGGGTGGAATTTTGTGGATCCATGCAGATTTCAGAACTTTCCATCACAGAAATGTGAGGAAAATTTGTTTTCTACAAAGTTTGAGGTTTGCAAGGGATTCTGGGTAAGAGAACCTGGTGGGAGCCACACAAGTCACCCCATCCTGGATTCCTCTGGGTGTCTAGTTTTAAAAAATATATCAGTTTGCTAGGTTTCCCTAGGTGCCGGCAGAGCTAGGGTTCAAAATCTACAGCTAGGCACTTTGCCAAGAACCAAGAAAGGGGCAGTTTTCACTGTAAAAATGTGGTGTGTCCACGTTGCGTTTTGGGTCATTTCCTGCCGCGGGCACTAGGCCTAGCCACACAAGTGAGGTATCATTTTTATTGGAAGACTTTGGGGAATGCAGAGTGGGTGGAATTTTGTGGATCCACGCAGATTCCAGAACTTTTCATCACAGAAATGTGAGGAAAATTTGCTTTTATTTTTCAAAGTGTGAGGTTTGCAAGGGATTTTGGATAAGAGAACCTGGTGAGAGCCACACAGGTCACCCCATCCTGGATTTCCCTAGGTGTCTAGTTTTCAAAAATGTATAGGTTTGCTAGGTTTCCCTAGGTGCCAGCAGAGCTAGTGTTCAAACTCTACAGCTTGGCACTTTGCAAAAAAAGGGTCAGTATTTACTTTAAAAATGTGGTGTGTCCATGTTGCATTTTGCGCCATTTCCTGTTGCGGGCACCAGGCCTACCCACACAAGTGAGGTATCATTTTTATTGGAAGACTTTGGGAAATGCAGGGGGGGCAATTTTGTGGATCCACGCAGATTCCAGAACTTTCCATCACAGAAATGCGAGGAAAATGTTTTTTTTTTTTTACAAAGTTTGAGGTTTGCAAGGGATTCAGGGTAAAAGAACCTGGTGAGAGCCAGACAAATCATGAAATCCTGGATTCCCCTGGTTGTCTAGTTTTCAAAAATGCATAGGTTTGCTATTTTCCTAGGTGCCGGCAGAGCTAGGGTTCAAAATCTACAGCTAGGCACTTTGGAAAAAAGGGTCAGTTTTCACTTTAAAAATGTGGTGTGTCCACGTTGCGTTTTTGGCCATTTCCTGTCGCGGGCACTAGGTCTACCCACACAAGTGAGGTACCATTTTTATCAGGAGACTTACGGGAACACAGAATTGTAGAGCAACTGTTATTACCTATTGACTTTCGATGCATTTCTGCCTTCCAAATGTAACACAATGTGTAAAAAAGAAATCACTTTGAAAAATGTCCTATAATTCACATGCTAGTATGGGTACCCACAAATTTGGAAGTGGGAAAATAGCTACTGTTTCTAAACTCTATATTTTGTTCCCATTTCAGAAATACATAGGTGTCTTTCATACTGATTTTTCACTGTTTATATTTTCCCAAATGAATTGCTATAGACCCAGTACACAATAAAAAACCATTGCAAGACGCTGCTCAGTTATTGGCTCCGGGTTCGTTGGGTTCCTGGTGAACCTACAAGTCCTATATATCCCCACAACCAGAAGGGTCCAGCAGATGTAACGGTATATTGCTTTAAAAAATCTGTCATGCTTAGAAGAAGTTTGGAAAAGAACTGGGGCCCCTGTATGCAGGGTAAATGTGCCCTTTTTGTGCCTTATTAATATTTATCCTACTACCCTTCTTAGGTGAAATTAGACATATATCCCACAGAGGGAGTGAGAAGTATTTCGCCTGAGGCGTCACCCCTAAGTTCCCAAACAGCTTTGTAAACTTAGAGGTTAGTAATAAGGCCGGGCATCCACGCCATAGCAAGTTTAATTTTCTTCCTATGCCGACAAAAGACATATCTTTTAATTTGTGCAGGTCACATATCGTGAATCTGGGACCGAACCGCTGTCAAAATGATCCAGATCTAATCCACTACGGGAACCTTTATACTTTATAGATCAGGTAAAACCCATAGATTACAGGGACTATCCGATTCAACCACAACATATGGTTCGATTAGCGGCAGGTTCACGCTAATTCTGTCCCATTTTTCTATTTTCTTGTTACATAGCACCATGTGCCTTTGATCGCCTTGCAGATTTTATTGTAAAGAAGTTTACCATTTCTTCTACTTATATACCGGATTTATCAGGTATATATTTATGTTTTTTAGTTACACACACAATAATCGTGTGTTTCCTTGTATCAGAATGTAGTAATGTGGGCTCTATGTGCTCATATAGAATATCGTATTTCTTCCAGTTTACCTGTTAAGAAAAACACATGCCAACACCACCCTCCGTTTGTCGATAAAAGATACAGACTTTTTGGAACAGTACTTAGTCATCTCTTATACCACAGGTACTTTTTAGAATTACGGACACATGTCATCTTTGTTTCTCCCCCCTGTGTCTTTCCCCGTTTCTTCTTTATGTGAAATGGTAATTACTTTTTCAAATTCTCATTTCATTTTCTCCAAATCCCCCATTCCCAGGATAGGAGTTTTTGAACATCCTTGCTATTATGCGCCCTTCAAGTGGTATACTGTGACCTCTTTTTGCCAGTAGGAATCTTCCAGACATCATCTATACCATTTTCACACAGGTATGTAGGGTTTTATTAATACTAATTTGATTTTGTCCATGCATGACCGAATTCTTTGAGTGAGAGAGGCTCACTGGTCTATTTAAATCAATACATTTTCAGGAATTTATGTTTTATCTTGTATGTTGAGCACAATATCTTTATCTCTTTTGGACATATCCACACTTTTTGCATGCATAATTGACACTCTTTCCGGTTCAAGGACTATAACCACAATTTTTAAGCGTTAACAGTGAAACATTTCGTTTCCTCTTAGGCACCCATGTGGTTTCACTTCCTTCTTATGCTTAACTAGTGTAAATAGCGGGCATTCAATTTCAGTATTTAACATTGTGATTATGTGTTTCATTCAGTGATTTCTGTGACGGAACCCTGATGAAGGCATTGCCGAAATGCGCGTAGTACAACAACATACCGCAAGTTTCCATACACCGTGTTTATCTATTGCTACACTGTTATATTGTGATTATGGATTCCATTACTGAATTGTCTGTTGTAAATAATTAGGTCCTTCAGACCTCTGTATATTATATTATGTATTATTAACTTTTGCAACCACAACACTGAATGATTGCAATTTTGGTTTTATAAAAATGAATTATATACAGAAAATATCAATTGATTAACTTGTTTGACCGATAATTAAATAAGACTTTATCAAATAAATATCTATTTTGAATATAATCTTCTGGACTCACTGTTATTGTTTTGGTTGAACTGATATTGTTATGCCCGCATTTGTTGTTATTCACCCTGCCCAGGTGTCTCCTTACCCGTTATAATACTTAGTTTCTATAAAAAACCTTGAAGGATCTATACAAATGACCCCTTGCTGAATTAAGAATTTTGTCTACTTTTTTTTTAAATGTGGAGCTTTCCAGGATCCATTATTGCTTTCATACCCATTTCTACCATTAACTGGAAGGAGAATGAAAGCACAAAAAATAGCAAAAATTGGCTATGTCCCAGTAAAATGCCAAAACTGTGTAAAAATCTTTGGTTTTCTGACAAAAGTCAGTCTGTCCCTAAATTCTGGGAAGATGGCGATTTCAGCACCACAAACCCTATACCATTTGCAGGGAATAAAACAGACGCTTTCATCTTCAGCACTTTTTTCCAATTTTTCCCCCCAAAAACAAAATCTGGCTCTATTTTGGCTCATTTCTGAGTCCTCTCCAAGGGAATCAACAAACCCTGGGTACCTTTAAAATCCCCATGATGTTGGAAGAGAAGGACGCAAATTTGGCAAGGATACCTTATATGGTCCAAAAAATACAGCGGCCTACGCGTGAACTACTCCAAATAGCCAAAAAAAGGCTTAGCACAGGGGAGGAAAGCCTAGCGGCGAAAGGGTTAAAGAAAGTGTTTTGTCCTGTTTACACTTGTATGTTTAATATCATTTTTTGACCTCAGTGAGACGGCACCCTTGGCCAGCATCCCACTCCCCCTCTTTCAAAATTGGAACAGAACCAATGTTGATGATATGAAGTCTGAGAGTTAAAGCTGCTGAATGAAGCTAGCATTCTCATAGCAGGCGCCATAGGATGCATGAATGCTTTGTTTTCCCGGGCACTACAGATTCACATTGTATTTTTCATATGTATTTAGCAGTGGTGCATTTTGCACAGCGATGTTTAGCCACACTTAAAGACACTGTAGATTGTTTTGGGACGCTTTAAGAATGTAAACACTACCAAAATGCAGATTTTGGTTGAGAAATCCTGCTGAGAGATCCTGATGGAGAGAACCTGGTTGAGAGAATACTGCAATGGAAACGTATCCATTAATCAGATAAAGCAAGGTCTTATCACCCGTGTAACTCACTCCTGTGGCAAGCAGTCCATGCTGGCTCCCCGGTCACTGACAGATGACTGACAAAATGGGCTGCAGCAGCCAGTTCCCCACTTAATGGTTGCACTAATTGAAATTTTAAATCCAGCCCTCAGTAATGTACATCATCAATCTATGGCTCGACGTGATCTGTAATGTATAGTTTTTCTAGGCGTGTATGACAGGATCCTACACGATCTTTTCCATAAGCTTCTTTCCCTTTCACTCGCCCCTCCATCAATGTACATTCACAAAAAAACAATGGGACGGGCGCTACAGAACGGAAATTTTGAGTGAGCAAGCATACCACAGAGGATGACAGGCCACGCCCTTGGCGTTGCAAGGCATTTTGTATGCAAGTATGTTACGCAAACAATATGTAATTTTCTGTATGCTGAAAACCCTAAGACGTGATTGACCCTTGCGTGCAAGTGTCCGGGAAACGAGAAAAACACGCCATGGAGCCTTTATATCTCGTGCATTTCAGAGCAATTCTATCTTCATTTAAGCTTTTCCCACCTGGTGTGATCTACAATACTATGGGGCTTATTTACAAGCCTCTTGTGCCTCTTTTGCGTAATTTTTAACATGGGAAAAGTGACATACGGGTGGCGCAAGGGCATATTCTCAAGGACTTATCGCCGAGTTAGCGGCACTTCATCGCAGCCAAAGTGGCGATAGATTTATCGCCCTATTCACAAGCTGGTGCTAACAGCCGATATCGCCAGTTTTCCTGCGATAGCAGCCGCAAAAAACATCGCCACGGATGACACCGGCAACTAACGCTAATGAGATGCAGAATAGGCGTTCCTGTGCAAAAAGTCGCGATAACACCACTTCGCGATATTCTCAACGACCAGCCAGATCAGCGATAAGATCCCAAAACAGGCGATAAGGCGCGTTAGCAGCAGGGATTTAACACCTGCTCTTACCTGGTGTTAAGTCGGACGACAACCTGCACCACAAAAGGGAGCCCAGCCCAGTGCCACACCTGAAGAACAACAGATGCCATGGAGCCACTGATCATGCAGCTCGGAGCCCCAAGAGGGCCACAACACCCACCGCCACCACACCTAGGCCCGCCACCCCCCCGGACCACCCCCGGATTAACACAGAGGCAGCGCAGACAAAGACAGTGGACCTTCAGAAAACGCACCAGCCTCACAGACTTAACACCAGAGGATGTCATTGCCCACTACAGGCTCAAAAGGACAACCATCCTCCGCATCCTGACCATCATTGCCCACAGGCAGACGGTACCAACACAGCGGACAACCAACATCCCTCTGCAGACAAAGCTGCTGGCTGTGGTGCACCTGTTGGCCTCTGGTACCTTCCAACCAACAACTGCCACAGACGGAGGAGTCTCACAGCCAGCCCTTTCCAAGTTTGTCACACCTGTCTTGGATGCCATCATCAGCTTGGTACCCCAGTACCTTCACTTCCCCCACACTGCGCAGGAACAGCTGGAGACCAAGCAAGGCTTCTACGCCATAGATGGCTTCCCGCACGTGTTGGGGGCAATCGACTGCACACATGTACTCCTTGTGCCCCCTGCCGCCACTGCACACAATTACTGCAACAGGAAGCACACGCATTCCATCAATGTGCAGGCAATAGTGGACCACCTGGGACTCTTCACCAATGTCGTCGCCAACTACCCAGGCAGTGTGCATGATTCCTTCATCTTCCGACAGTCCATCATCAACCAGCGCTTTGAGGCTGGCACCTACGGGAATGCATTGCTCGTTGGTAAGTACCAAATGAACACACCACACACCTCAACTCCACAGTCATGCAACTCACGACTCTGGGAATGCCCACGTTACAAACTCACATACAACATGCCAAACAACATGCCCACCTACCAGACACGACAGCACAACTTACTGTGGTAACCTGGGCCAGCCATGTACACAAGCCATCAACGGCATGGCACCTCAGCCACACAATAGCAGAATGTGGGGAGAGGTGGGAACCAGGCATGTGCGAAGGAGGCAAGTGACCCATGAATGAGAATGTACACAATGCCAAGTGTGGTGTGGATGTGCTGGCCAGACTGCAGTATGCAGACCACAGACATGTCCATGTCGACATATACTGCTGGTGTTTGGAGTGTAGTGGACAGTGGATGCAACCATGTCACCCCAGGCAGTGGGGAAGATCACGGAAATGTAGCTTGTTACGTCCCCCCCTGTAAGTGTGAGCGGAGTGGGCTGGCCCGGCATATGCCAGGCAAGCGTAGGGGTGTGAATAAAAAGCCTGTTGCCCTGGGCGTGGTTCTCTTCCGGAATGGCCAACGTATCTGCCAGGGCGGCGCCTCTCAGCCCGCCACGAGGCTGACGACGTGAGCGGCGGTGCCTGCGATCCTGTGCGCCTGCTGCACCCCAGGCTGCTGGTCCCCAGACCCGTCTTGGCCGCCCCTGCGCAACCAGGCTTCACTGCTCACCTGCCGACACCGGCGTGTGTCAAAGAGGGCCCACCACATGCCAGTGCAATCTCCAAGCCCGAGGCCCGGGACCTTGGCAGCCCCCTCAGACCATCACGGCCTCCGCGACACAGGCCCCCAGCACTCCTTTCTTGTTGACGTACTCCACCGCTGTCTCCGGCCTACACTGCGGTCCAGTAGGTCACACATTTGGAACTGAGTCTTGATTTCATGATGGCCAAGTTCATATGTTAATTGCAGCATTTATACCACTGTACTCCCTTCGATCTGGTGCCACCAACTCTGTGAATCGCAAGCCAACGACACGTGTCTGTGGGCCCTTTCTGACTACTGCCTTCGGCCTACACTGCGGTCAAGTAGGTCACACATTTGGAACTGAGTCTTGATTATTCAATGGCCGAGTTCATATCATTTTACGCAAGGAGAGGAGTAAGAGGAAGACGCGGTTCAGTCCGAAGGAAAAAAGGATCATCGTTATGGATGTGATCGAACACAACCAACAACTGCTCTGGTGTCACTAACTCTGTGCATCGCAAGCCAACGACACATGGCTGTGGGCCGCTGCCTCTGACCTACACTGCGGTCAAGTAGGTCACACATTTGGAAATGAGTCTTGATTTTTTTATGGCAGAGTTTATACCATTGTACAGGCCTCATCGCAGACTGCATCCCCTTTCAGCTCTGGTGCCACTAACTCTGTGCCCTGAAATTCATGGACACTCTCTGGTTGAACTTTGGTGGCGTCTGAGTCTATGGCCTGGGGGTTGTCTTCATCATCATGTAGCTAATACTGACTTGGTGTTAAAAATGAGTTTGTAGCATTCATCTCCTCCATATTGCCTGTTTCTGCTTGGTTCTGCCCTCTGCATAATGCCCTGGAAGAACACCTTCCATTTTCCCACGAAACACTCCGCGACATTCAGCTTCGACATCGACGAGGACCCGCTCAGCTCTCGTGGCCCTACCTCAGCGCACCGCAAGTCACCGTCCCGTGGCTGTGTGCCTGTGTGCCTGTGCTGGCCGCAGTGCATCCAGGGCCACTAACTCTGTGCAGCTCAAGTCATGGACCCTTCCTGATTGAGTCTTGTGAGTGTGAAACGTTGATCACTGTTCTAGTTATTGCCAGCACCAACCACTCCCTGAGGGCTGGCTTACACTCACCCCACACCCATCCAGCACAGGCGTCACTGGACATGTGACCCTGGCAATAAAAGGGGCCGGGCGCACGTGCCCGTAGCCAGTTCCACAAACTATCTAAGTGTGTCCGTGTGGTCATTATGTGTGCATGAGGGCCCCGGGCCCTACCACATTACATTGTGCTGTGTACAGCGGACGCAACCATGTCACCTCAGGCAGTGGGGAAGACCTGGGACATGTAGCTGTGTCGTACCCCCCTGTAAGCGTAAGTGGAGTGGGCTGGCGTACGACAGTCCAGCGTAGGGGTGTGGATAATCAGCCCAGGGCTCTGGGCATTGCTAAGTGTTGGCCTTGCCAAGGAAGTAACCAATGCCTGTGTCTCTGTTGTAGTGTCAGCGCCTCCCGTCCCGCAATGGACAATGTTGCGATGTAGCATGCCTCCGGAGTGCGGGCTTGGCCGAAGGGATAAATGAAGGAGCGCAAGCCCGCTTGGGGTCCGGGATCATACATGCCAACTGTTGTGTGTGTCGCTATTAACGCAGCATAGGCCAAAGGTCTACCCTCAACCGGATCGCGAGTTCAGCCAGCCATGAACTCTACATCTGTGTCCGCCCTATCCTTACCATAGGCCTACACACTCGTGGCCGCCCACCTTCAATGCACAACATCACAGTGTCGTTGTCAGGCTTGTGGACATGCGCAGACAGGCATGACAATGGTGTGCCGTAGGAGTGCAAGTGATGCAACCGCGCTGCGCACACTAGTAAATAGGCTCGGGGGAGGGAGGAGCAGCAGTGAGGCTACGTAATACACATTGATGCCGCTCATTTGCTACAAGCAGTACCTGTCAAACAGGAATCACTAAGTCACACATATCACACACCAATGAACTAGTGAGCCTCCCAACACTTCATGCAGAACCAACTTTTGACTCATGTATCTCTGCACTGTTACAGGTGATCAAGGATGTGCACTCTGCCCTTGGATGATGACACCCCTCCGAGCCCGAACACACAGGCCCAGAGGCAGTACAATGTGGCCCACAAACGCACCAGGGGCATCGTGGAACGCACATTTGGCGTGTTGAAGTCACGTTTCAGGTGCCTGGACATCACAGGTGGAAGGCTCCTGTACAGCCCAGGCATCATGTGCAAGATGATCATTGCATGTTGTGTGTTGCACAACTTATGTGTACGCACCAATGCCCCATGGCTACAAGTGGCAGATGCACCGGACGATGATGAGGAAGATGAGGCAGATGGACCACACCCCACTGCAGCAGCAGCTGGAATAGCCCGTAGGAACACCATCATTGACAATTTCTTCACATGAGCACGTCACATTGTCACAGTCCTTAGCAATCATGGGACAGTACAAAATGACCACAGGCACAGCATGTGCAAATTAATTCATTACAACACACATTCCATGTGTACATGTTACTCCTCTGTACAAGCACATCACTCTGACAAGTGTAAGTGCAACATGTAGTGCTAACAAGCTCATGAATTGGAAATAGATGGTGGGTGTGTCACCTTTGTACAGAGAGGCTGTTTAGGGTGTCACATATTCGAAATGCCATTTCTGTGTGTCAAAGATAGTACGGAATCCCACTCATCAGCGTTTCACATGTGTCTCAAATCATTACATATTGGCTGTCATTTGTGACCTACAATTGACAACAAGGCTTCTTTTGGGGTCAAATATGTACCACCATGATGCAGGGATGCACCCTGTGACTCAAGTCCACAACATGAGCTACATGGACATAAGGGGGAATCACTGCCCCTACATTCGTCCATGCTTTCATACTTGATTAATCATAGACATGACACATCTGTGTGTATTAGAATGTATTATTCATGTTCAGTGGAGTGTTGAAGCTGTCTTAGTACTGGGCCATGCAGACAACACTTTACAATGTTGCCCCGTGGAGGGCCAGCCAGAGTCCTTTAGGGATTGACCAGTTACTTGGAAGAGGAAGAGTCCAGTCCGCAGGCTGATAGCTGTGTCATAGTTGAGCATACAAAATATGGCAGTCCATGTCGAGGTCCAAGGTTAGTGTCGCAGAGGGTGTCGGGGGACAGTGGAAGGTGTTTTTCCAGGGCATGATGCAGAGGGCAGACCCAAGCAGAAACAAGCCATATGGCGGAGATGATTGCTACTGCTTCCTCCTTACCACTGCGATACAAAAGGGGGATGATGGACGGAACGTTTGAGCCAATCAAACACTCACCCCCAGTCAACTGATCTGGGTTTAATCCATCATCATTCTTTAGCTCACTCCACCACCCCAGTTCAGACATGGCCATATGCAAATCAGTCTGACCCTGTGCCTCATGGGAACAGTCCAGCCCGAACTGCCAAGCCATGTCTTCCCTGGACCGGAAACAAGCATCCTAGGACCGGTTTCTGGCATTTCAGCCGTCATCAGCCAGGCTTGCTTGAATCCAGTGGCAAAGTGAGCAAGGGACCCACGTCTGGGCATACCCCGCCAACTTAGGGCGACCAAAGCGATACAAAAGGGGATGATGGACGGAACGTTTGAGCCAATCAAACACTCACCCCCAGTCAACTGATCTGGGTTTAATCCATCATCATTCTTTAGCTCACTCCACCACCCCAGTTCAGACATGGCCATATGCAAATCAGTCTGACCCTGTGCCTCATGGGAACAGTCCAGCCCGAACTGCCAAGCCATGTCTTCCCTGGACCGGAAACAAGCATCCTAGGACCGGTTTCTGGCATTTCAGCCGTCATCAGCCAGGCTTGCTTGAATCCAGTGGCAAAGTGAGCAAGGGACCCACGTCTGGGCATACCCCCGCCAACTTAGGGCGACCAAAGCGATACAAAAGGGGATGATGGACGGAACGTTTGAGCCAATCAAACACTCACCCCCAGTCAACTGATCTGGGTTTAATCCATCATCATTCTTTAGCTCACTCCACCACCCCAGTTCAGACATGGCCATATGCAAATCAGTCTGACCCTGTGCCTCATGGGAACAGTCCAGCCCGAACTGCCAAGCCATGTCTTCCCTGGACCGGAAACAAGCATCCTAGGACCGGTTTCTGGCATTTCAGCCGTCATCAGCCAGGCTTGCTTGAATCCAGTGGCAAAGTGAGCAAGGGACCCACGTCTGGGCATACCCCCGCCAACTTAGGGCGACCAAAGCGATACAAAAGGGGATGATGGACGGAACGCTTGAGCCAATCAAACACTCACCCCCAGTCAACTGATCTGGGTTTAATCCATCATCATTCTTTAGCTCACTCCACCACCCCAGTTCAGACATGGCCATATGCAAATCAGTCTGACCCTGTGCCTCATGGGAACAGTCCAGCCCGAACTGCCAAGCCATGTCTTCCCTGGACCGGAAACAAGCATCCTAGGACCGGTTTCTGGCATTTCAGCCGTCATCAGCCAGGCTTGCTTGAATCCAGTGGCAAAGTGAGCAAGGGACCCACGTCTGGGCATACCCCCGCCAACTTAGGGCGACCAAAGCGATAGCAAAAGGGGATGATGGACGGAACGCTTGAGCCAATCAAACACTCACCCCCAGTCAACTGATCTGGGTTTAATCCATCATCATTCTTTAGCTCACTCCACCACCCCAGTTCAGACATGGCCATATGCAAATCAGTCTGACCCTGTGCCTCATGGGAACAGTCCAGCCCGAACTGCCAAGCCATGTCTTCCCTGGACCGGAAACAAGCATCCTAGGACCGGTTTCTGGCATTTCAGCCGTCATCAGCCAGGCTTGCTTGAATCCAGTGGCAAAGTGAGCAAGGGACCCACGTCTGGGCATACCCCCGCCAACTTAGGGCGACCAAAGCGATACAAAAGGGGGATGATGGACGGAACGTTTGAGCCAATCAAACACTCACCCCCAGTCAACTGATCTGGGTTTAATCCATCATCATTCTTTAGCTCACTCCACCACCCCAGTTCAGACATGGCCATATGCAAATCAGTCTGACCCTGTGCCTCATGGGAACAGTCCAGCCCGAACTGCCAAGCCATGTCTTCCCTGGACCGGAAACAAGCATCCTAGGACCGGTTTCTGGCATTTCAGCCGTCATCAGCCAGGCTTGCTTGAATCCAGTGGCAAAGTGAGCAAGGGACCCACGTCTGGGCATACCCCCGCCAACTTAGGGCGACCAAAGCGATACAAAAGGGGATGATGGACGGAACGCTTGAGCCAATCAAACACTCACCCCCAGTCAACTGATCTGGGTTTAATCCATCATCATTCTTTAGCTCACTCCACCACCCCAGTTCAGACATGGCCATATGCAAATCAGTCTGACCCTGTGCCTCATGGGAACAGTCCAGCCCGAACTGCCAAGCCATGTCTTCCCTGGACCGGAAACAAGCATCCTAGGACCGGTTTCTGGCATTTCAGCCGTCATCAGCCAGGCTTGCTTGAATCCAGTGGCAAAGTGAGCAAGGGACCCACGTCTGGGCATACCCCGCCAACTTAGGGCGACCAAAGCGATACAAAAGGGGATGATGGACGGAACGTTTGAGCCAATCAAACACTCACCCCCAGTCAACTGATCTGGGTTTAATCCATCATCATTCTTTAGCTCACTCCACCACCCCAGTTCAGACATGGCCATATGCAAATCAGTCTGACCCTGTGCCTCATGGGAACAGTCCAGCCCGAACTGCCAAGCCATGTCTTCCCTGGACCGGAAACAAGCATCCTAGGACCGGTTTCTGGCATTTCAGCCGTCATCAGCCAGGCTTGCTTGAATCCAGTGGCAAAGTGAGCAAGGGACCCACGTCTGGGCATACCCCGCCAACTTAGGGCGACCAAAGCGATACAAAAGGGGATGATGGACGGAACGTTTGAGCCAATCAAACACTCACCCCCAGTCAACTGATCTGGGTTTAATCCATCATCATTCTTTAGCTCACTCCACCACCCCAGTTCAGACATGGCCATATGCAAATCAGTCTGACCCTGTGCCTCATGGGAACAGTCCAGCCCGAACTGCCAAGCCATGTCTTCCCTGGACCGGAAACAAGCATCCTAGGACCGGTTTCTGGCATTTCAGCCGTCATCAGCCAGGCTTGCTTGAATCCAGTGGCAAAGTGAGCAAGGGACCCACGTCTGGGCATACCCCCGCCAACTTAGGGCGACCAAAGCGATACAAAAGGGGATGATGGACGGAACGTTTGAGCCAATCAAACACTCACCCCCAGTCAACTGATCTGGGTTTAATCCATCATCATTCTTTAGCTCACTCCACCACCCCAGTTCAGACATGGCCATATGCAAATCAGTCTGACCCTGTGCCTCATGGGAACAGTCCAGCCCGAACTGCCAAGCCATGTCTTCCCTGGACCGGAAACAAGCATCCTAGGACCGGTTTCTGGCATTTCAGCCGTCATCAGCCAGGCTTGCTTGAATCCAGTGGCAAAGTGAGCAAGGGACCCACGTCTGGGCATACCCCCGCCAACTTAGGGGCGACCAAAGCGATACAAAAGGGGATGATGGACGGAACGCTTGAGCCAATCAAACACTCACCCCCAGTCAACTGATCTGGGTTTAATCCATCATCATTCTTTAGCTCACTCCACCACCCCAGTTCAGACATGGCCATATGCAAATCAGTCTGACCCTGTGCCTCATGGGAACAGTCCAGCCCGAACTGCCAAGCCATGTCTTCCCTGGACCGGAAACAAGCATCCTAGGACCGGTTTCTGGCATTTCAGCCGTCATCAGCCAGGCTTGCTTGAATCCAGTGGCAAAGTGAGCAAGGGACCCACGTCTGGGCATACCCCCGCCAACTTAGGGCGACCAAAGCGATACAAAAGGGGATGATGGACGGAACGTTTGAGCCAATCAAACACTCACCCCCAGTCAACTGATCTGGGTTTAATCCATCATCATTCTTTAGCTCACTCCACCACCCCAGTTCAGACATGGCCATATGCAAATCAGTCTGACCCTGTGCCTCATGGGAACAGTCCAGCCCGAACTGCCAAGCCATGTCTTCCCTGGACCGGAAACAAGCATCCTAGGACCGGTTTCTGGCATTTCAGCCGTCATCAGCCAGGCTTGCTTGAATCCAGTGGCAAAGTGAGCAAGGGACCCACGTCTGGGCATACCCCCGCCAACTTAGGGCGACCAAAGCGATACAAAAGGGGATGATGGACGGAACGCTTGAGCCAATCAAACACTCACCCCCAGTCAACTGATCTGGGTTTAATCCATCATCATTCTTTAGCTCACTCCACCACCCCAGTTCAGACATGGCCATATGCAAATCAGTCTGACCCTGTGCCTCATGGGAACAGTCCAGCCCGAACTGCCAAGCCATGTCTTCCCTGGACCGGAAACAAGCATCCTAGGACCGGTTTCTGGCATTTCAGCCGTCATCAGCCAGGCTTGCTTGAATCCAGTGGCAAAGTGAGCAAGGGACCCACGTCTGGGCATACCCCCGCCAACTTAGGGCGACCAAAGCGATACAAAAGGGGATGATGGACGGAACGTTTGAGCCAATCAAACACTCACCCCCAGTCAACTGATCTGGGTTTAATCCATCATCATTCTTTAGCTCACTCCACCACCCCAGTTGAGGCAGATTCATCCTCATCTTCGTCCTCTGACGTTTCATGTGCCTCACATGTGGGTGGCGGTGTTTGGTTTGCAGCACTGTGTGACACTGACACATCAGGGGCCGGAGATGTGGATGTAGAAGTAGCAGCAGCATTCATCTGCGCAATGTCTTGTGGCATCACTCCCATGATGAGGATCTGCAGGGCATGGAAGATCCCATCTACAGCTTTCTCGCGTGCAGCCGTGGTAGCCATTCTTTGCGCCTGCATCTGCTCCATGTTCTCCATGACCCTCCTCATGTTTCCAAAATCATGGATGACATCCCTGTAGCCTCTCTGACTAGACAGTTGTTGTTGTCTCCGAGTCATGACTCCAGCCATGGATTGTTGGAGGGCATGGGGCGGACTGTGGGTGTCTGTTAGGGAGTGTAAGTGGTCCCTGATGGGACTTAGACACCCACGTATGGCATCTAGTTTGGCTGCCATGAGGTCAAACCCCACCCACACCTGTTCAGCCAGCTCCTTCTGGCAGTCTAACACACGGCGTTGAAACGCCATGTGTTCATCGGTGAGGTGCTGGGAGCCAGACGTGGTGGTAGGTGCTTCCTGCTGTGTGGTCTGTGCAGGGGGTGGGATCACCTCGATGGTGCTGGGCTGCCCTGCTACTGGAGGTGGGGTGCGGAGGTTGTCCATGAACCGTTGGAGTTCGTCATAGTCGATGTCCTGGGGGTCGTCTCCATCATCACTGACGAGATGTAGGGTCTGCTCTGCAGGAGGTGTTGATTGTCCCTCTGCAATGTAAAGGGGATATGCAGTTTCACAGTGTGTTCCATGTATGTTGATGCATTGGCGGAGTTTACATACAGACTGCATGACAATGTACATTGTGACTGTTTGTGAGGAGATGCCTATTTGATGTGGGACAGTGGACATTTGTACTACATCACGGATGTGAGGTTGTACTCGTGCATTGTCATCTCACAGTTTCCTGCTATGCCAGATGTGATTGGCCATTTTGTACACACATGCGGCACCAGTGGTGTCCTGTGTTCTGTTGTGAAAGTGTTGCAGTTTGGAACAACATTGTTATCAATGTTGGGGTGCTTTTATTCTTATGTGTGTGTGCTGCAGTGTGGGTGAGTCGCCCCTGCAGCTCTGATTTGGCTGCCCCTTATCCCTTTCAGGTGGTGTACCTTTGACTTCTGTGCTTCTACAGTGCTGAGATGTTGCGGACTTGGGTAAATTGGGCTCTTGGTCGAGTTGTGACTCTTGGGCATGGTTTGTCCGCAGATGTGTTGTTGATGTCATGGGTTGTTTGTGCACGTGGATGTGTCAGAGTGTGACCTGCTCCTTTCTGGATGTGGTCCACACTCAGTCACCTCAGTGTCGTGGCGTGCACCATGTCATGGTAATTGGACTGCAGCCATGCTAATAGTCATGCAGTGTCACTTGCATTGTCAGTGTGGCTCACGGACCCGCAGCTTTGCTGGGTTCAGCACATGTGTATGGGTTTGTTGTGAGATTAGTGATGTGTGGGGAGGGCCCCCTCCGGGCACATTGTCGACGGGGGCCTACTTGCTGTTTCTATGTGTGCTGCAGTATGCCAAGGAGATCAGGGACATAATCTGGAGTCATTGTGGGTGTGCAGTGTGCTCTGCTTAGTTGTGCATGTGTGCCATTGTGCCCATCTCCCCCCGTCCCCCCAGTCCCTGGTCGGCACTCACCCTGTTGATGTTGTGTCAGGTCATGTTGAGCAGTGTCCGGATCCACTACTCCTGGCACCGTATCCCGACTGATGACTGTGGCCACCATTTTCTCAATGTCATCCAGCTCCTGGTGTGCCGCTGGACCCCCACCTCCAATCTGCGATGCTGCTTTCATGTTGGCATCGAGTTTCTTCTTGGTTTTGCCCTTCACATCATTCCAGGGCCTCTTGACCTCTTCCATTGTCCTCCTCAACTCTGCAACTGCATTCACATGGTCCAAGATAGTCTGCCATGTTTGCGTCTTTGTTGCCAATGACACGTTGGAGGTGACGAACAGTTGTTGGTAGTGGTCTATCACCTCCGTAACGATGTTCCTGTTTTCCTGCGGACTGAACCGCGTCTTCCTCTTCCTCTTTTCCTTGGCCTTCCCCGACCCCGAGGTTCCTTGCTGGTTGTCTGTGGGGCTTGTGGGGTTTGCGTTGTCCTCTGCAGTCGGTCCGGGTGCATCTATGGTGCTACGCAGATTATTTTTTTTTGTCTTTTTTTTTTTCTGCTTTTATAGTGCATTTTCCCGCATGACGCGTGGGAATTGCAGGCCTGTCGCTGGTTATCACTAATTTTTGTATCGCGATTTGGGGCATCTCAACTTTTTTCGCGTTCGTGTTTTGCATTTTTTCGGCATCGCGTTAATTTTAACGCGGTCATTTGGCGCGTTATCGTGAGACTATCGCATGGTGCCGCTGGGTTGAGAATACAACGTTAACACAGTGTTATTTTCCCGCAATGGACTGCGATGTGCAAAGTTGCGTTAAGCTAATTTTGCGATAATTATCACACGTTCTTGAGAATATCCCCCTATGTCTTTACCTTTACAATTACCTAACTGCAATGTTATTGGAACTACAATTGAATGCATTTGAGAACACATCCGTCTTCTATTTCAAGATGTGTTGCAGAGTAAACGTGGCTGCTTCATTCTGTCTGTATATAATTCTAAATTCAATGCCGTGGACAATACCTTGCAGTACTTACAGAGTGGATGATTACGTTAATCATGACTCACAGATTTAACTTCATATAGACGTATCTTCATTGGATTTTGGATCGATAAGGAGACAGCAAGAACATGATTTAACATCTTATTTCTAGCGGATGAGAAACTTAAAGCATCCAATACAATCAAATAGTGATCACGAAATACTGTGAGAAACGGGCATTTTCCTGTAGGGACAAAGTATTTATAAAACATTTTTGGAAACGGTTTTCTGCTGACCCACACCAGATTTAGAGCATGAAAATGAAGACATGCAAATGCCATTTGGGCCTTGATTTCCAGTACCTCGTTTTTTGAGATCAAGTTAGTTGCAAATTATACCGGATAGTATGAGGAATTTACCACATGCCGTAAATACAACTACCCCCAGGTGAGGTATTTACCAAGACTAGTAAATACCTCTGATTCTAACTCTGTAACTTGCAAATGAGGCATAACATGCAGAACTCGTATTTTTCTCACCAAATAATACATTTTGGCAGGTTTGTCCTGCCAGAATATATCATGGGGAAAATGTGAAGGTGTGACAATTATCACTTAGGGCCAGATTATGAGTCCAGGGGATCAATGGGCCTCCAGACTAGCGGTGGCTCTGTTCCGTCCACCAAATTACGACTCTCTGAGTCGTTCCTGCGGTTGACCGCCAGCTGTGCCAGGGAACCGCCGTTGCCTGGTGGTTGCACGGCAGAGGGGTAATGCAATATGCTAAGCGGAACTGCCACAGTTCCACCAAGCATATTATGAGTTCCTCCACCACCAGCCTTTTCATAGTGGTGAGCCTGCCACATAAAGGCTGGTAGTGGGGGAATAACAGGAGCCCTACAGGGCCCCTATGCCCCCCCATCATGGGTATGCATTCAGGGGAGAACAACATGTGCCCCCCTGTCTGCTTGCACCTCTAGTTCCATCACGGCATAGACTTCACAGTCCATGCCGTGTTGGAACATTTTTGCCGTTCCCATTGCGGTGCCCTTTTTCTGTGCACCGCCATGGGAAAGGCAAAAGGACCGTCCGCCTACATGAGTTGAACATTTAGCATTACCTAAATCCACCCCACGTTTTATTACACATGCAGAATTTGGGATGGAATTCCTGGAAGATCTTACTGGCGTAGCCACTTTATTACTATGGGTAAAACTATGGAGCACCGACCAGGCCAGTGTCTCTAGGGAAGTTTTGAAGGACTGTTTGAACCTAGACAACAATGATTACCATTCCATGGATGGCATACTTAAAAAATGTTTTTTACACGTTAGGTCTGAGAACCCTCTTTGACTCCTCAGAAAGCATAGGCCCTCAGACAAAAGAAAGGGTTAAAGAGGCTTTTGCCTCTTTCAGAGAAGATATTAGAATTAAAAAGACTCTCACCTCAAGTGTTACTATTCATTTTATGCAAATGTATTATGTTCCAAGAATTGATTCTTATTTAGCTTGGATAGGAGATCAGCGGCATAGATTTCATTTGACAATTTTAAGACTAAATCTAATTCATTATTCAGTTGCCTTTCCTTTGGTTGGCTCTTTGGTTGCCGTGGGCACTAAGTGTCCGTGTGATGTTGTCTCCACTCAGTCCACTGCGCACTGCATGCTATTTTGCACATTGTACGGCTCGATAAGAGCTCGATTTTTATGCCAAGCACTTTTGCACAGTCACTTTACCTCATAGAAAGAGGGTTTAAGATTCTTGCAATCATTGGCCTCCCCAGAAATCTGCAATGCAACACTAAGTTTTATAACTGTTGCTATAAAACTCAGGAAATCCTATCCAATACAAACTTTTCTGTTTAATTATGACACTCTTGTTGTTGTGATTTGTTTTTAGATTTTTTTTTAACAATTGCATTTCTTTTAATTGATCATGAACTTTGTATTTATTCTGTGGCTTTTATGACCAGTATATGGTTGAATAAAGATCTTTTGACTGACTGAGTTGAACTTGTAATCAGGCGGGCAGTCCTTGCGTGGCTTTTGTGCATCAGTGCCTACGGAGAGCCGGCGCCTCTGCACCAAAGTTGTAATCAGCCCCTATGCTCGTAATTCCAATTTCTGTGCAAACAAGTGCTTTCACAGGGATCAATATTTAGCCCTCCAAGTATAATGAGGGATTCCAAATTTGTCGGAATAGGGTAGGGTATTTGAAACATGTGGTAAAAACCATTACTCCAGAGTGAGATATATTCCATGTTTTGTAAATGCCACCTACTCTGAGATTAGGACAGGAAAAAGAAGCATCATTTATGGAATCTGTTATAAACACATTAAATGCTGCATGGTTTGCTTTTTTTCCGGGCCTTCCTTTGCTCCTAATACATTTTGGAAGTTTGATCTAACGAAATTTATCTGAGGAAAACTATGAGGGTATGATAATCATCACTAATCCCATCATTCGAATCAGGGACTGGAATTTAACCTTTATCTCATAAAGACGGCACCTGTTTCTG
Source organism: Calotriton arnoldi (assembly GCA_963921515.1). NCBI lineage: Eukaryota > Metazoa > Chordata > Amphibia > Caudata > Salamandridae > Calotriton > Calotriton arnoldi. The sequence continues at coordinate 278,662 of CAWUFW010013339.1, forward strand.
CAGGTATTGTAATTACAAGTGGTGTGATATTTATTGCGCACTGTAATTACAAGGTGTGAAAAATATTTCACCCTTTGTTAAATTTCTGCAGGTCAGAATTGCTGGAAATTAACAAAGGGATTTATCAGAACATGAGGATTTTGGTGCAGTAAGGACTGAAATCTGCATGTTATTAGCCAAGAAGCTAAAATATTCAATCGTTATCACATTTGATAAATTCTGAACACCTCAGTGTCAGATGTATCATGTGCGATAATTGTCGCAAAAACATGGGCCACTTGAAACCAGACCCTAATTTGGTTATTGTTGTGGGTAAAACTATTCTTTATCATTAAGTTGCTGTGCAATAGTGCTGTTTGGGTATCAAAGGCTGTGGATGCTGAGAATTGAGTGTTCCCAGCAAAGTAAATTCTAGGGCAGACTAGAATGCGCATTTTCCCCCAGACAAAATGAGATTTATTATTATGAGAAAGTGGATTATTGGTTGCAGTGAATGGTAGTCCTTTTCAAGTAATATTGGCACTATTCCTGACTAGATCCAGTTAAGTCTCAATAATTATACCTGAGCTCAATCCTTTGTAGCTGTAGCAGAAAGCAAACAAGCATGCGTAACTTAGGAAAAATGTGTAAACTATTTATGAATGACAAAAATGTTAAAAAGTAGAAAACACAACATAATAAAAATACTACTCCAGTTTATAACAAATAGAGTAAAATGCAATGTTCAAATAGACACCAACATGATAATAATTAGATATAGGGAGTGAGATATATGATTTTTCAAAGTTTTAGATGTTTTTACCTCCACAAAATGCAAAGCGCCAACCGCAGTATCTGGTTGCCCTAAACCATGTCAAAGACAAATTTTAAGGTTGACCAAAATGGAGCGTGAGTTGGATACAGGAACCAGATTCGATCGGGTGGAAAGTTTTATTTTCTGACTTAAAAACCTTTTTGACAGTCAAGGATCCTCAACGGGGCAAGGAAGCAGGCTTTTTCTGAGATAGGTTCCACGAGGCAGGATAGCTGTCAGACAAATTCCCATAGATGGTGCTGACTTTTGGCGAAATGGCTCAAAGTGGGAGAAATTAGAAATTTGCACACCGAACAGACCCTCGCCGCCCTGATACTTTCACCATCTTGTCTTAGTGAAGATCTCTAGCTTCGTACTTAGAAACCTTTTTTGGAAGTCAAGCTTCTTCCAGAAGGATAAATAGCAAACCAACCGGCAATACGATGTCGGCAGCTGTGACTCTGTGGCAGTCCAGTGGTAGTCTCTGGTTCTTTGGGCAAAAATTGTTGGAAAACTTTCCAAGTCCCTGCTTTTAAGGTTAAAGGAGGTCACTCTAATTCTTATCCAGGACTTCAGGGACACCACTTGGGGGTCAGACTCACTTCTGGGGAAGCCACCAGCAGAGTCCAGTCCAGGGCAAGCCCAGTTGGAACTGATTAGTTGGGCTATTCAGGAAGGTGAACTTTTTGAAGTTTTAAACTTTACTATCTTCATTAAGTTTTCTAAGTTGACGTCCTCAAGTTGTCTTTATATGTTGTTGCCTCTTTAAGTGCCTCTGCATGGTCACCGTGGAAGGGAGTGAACAGTGAAAGGGTTAATTGGAAGGGCCAGAATAGACGTGGGACATTCTTGCAACTTTTACAGAAGTGATTGATTCTCTTTTTTCGTGCCCCTTTTCTATTGTACTTCAGATTTTATTGGCAGTGTTAGTTTTTTCTCAACAGTCAGATTGAAACAATTTATAACAATATCCCCTGTGTTCAAATGGGGAAAAGGAAAGAAAAAGAAAATTCAAAAGGGGAAAAAGAAAATACCACCCTTTTCCCAGCTCCTCGCTTCCCTCCACTCATTTGTTCCTTCTAGCGACACTCTCCTAGATTGCCACAGTCCTCCAGAAGTGTGGCCCATGTGGACGTGTCCATCAGCGGGACCTCCAGTCCTTGTACCAGACGCCTCATTAGTTTACTACTTTCTCACCCTGTGGGCCATTTTGCATCTTCGCCTCCTCCTTCCTCCTCATGGTGTCCAGGTAATAGGGTTTCCTCCACACTCTCCTCTTCAGGTGTTCTCTCAGCTGAATAATTTTCCTTCTGTGTCAGGGCAGGAGTTATTCAAAACTTGGACCATGTGGAATGAATGTCCATGGTTGATATGGCTCCCTGGGTGCCAGCTAACCCCGGCCTCAAATGTTGTAGCCATCTCCCTTGGAAAGAGAGAAATGTGGAAGTTTTAGGCACATTTTCAACATGTGTATGGCATTCTGGGTAAGAACACATGCTGAGATCCACACAAGCCAAAGCACTATGTAAGCTTCTGGGTCTCTAAGTTTCAGAAATGCCCAGAATTGGTAGGGTTCTCTCCTGGGGTTTGGCTGACTCAGAGGCTTTTTCCTGCAGTCATCCACCATGGCCAGTGAGGGGAAATTGGGACTTTATTGGTGTGGATTTGAATTATGGGCCAGCATAGTGAGAGTAAACCCTCTTGGAGGGGAAATTATGTCTAATGCCCAGAGCAAAGCCTGATGCCAATGCAGTCAAGTACCCCACCCCACCCCATTCCTTTTCTTACTTTTTCATGGGAGTATAATGGACTTTCTACCCTTCCACCCGAGGATGGCCGATTAGTCACAGAATGCGTATTCTAGATGAGTTGCAGAGAAGTAGGAGAAGACAGGAGAGGATTGTCAGATTGAGGATTACACTATTTGACCAAACTGTGAAAGAGATATATCTAAAGTACAGGGTAAGTAGCACTGGTATCCTGGAACTCATAGCTGAGCAATGGCCTCAGCGTGAGAGAAACACCTTGTGCAGTAATTCCATCCTCACCCAGGTGCAGGTGTTATGTAGTTTGCATGTCTTAGCCTCTGGTATTTAACAAGGTGTCATTGCTGCAGCTGGTGTTGTGTCACAGATTTTCACTTTTTTCACAAGTTTCTAGATGTAATGTTAATACACATTCAGGAGTGCACAGAAAATTGCACACTCAAACATTTAACAGAATAGGATTGCCAATTTTCCTCATGTCATTGGATGCATAGATGTTACACATGCTCCTATATACCCACCATATAGTCTTTATTAAAAAATCAAAAAATACTCATTCACTGAGCATCCAAGTGGTGTGTGTTGCAAAAAATCTAGTCAAAGATAGTGTTGCCCAATTTCCAAAGAGCACCCATGACTCTTTTATTTTCCATCAAAGTGCCATTTACACAAGGCTACAAAGAGGAGATTTTATAGATGGATATTTATTTGGTAAATACACATAGACATTTTTCATTAGATACTTTAAATGTGGCTTAGTTCCCAGAGATAAATATGTTTTGTTTGTTTGTAGGTGGTAGTGCATATGCCTTATAACCTTGGATTATGACGCATATCTGTCCGCCACAACACCTAATGACCTTGGTACAATGTGGCATACTGTAGAAACAGAGGAATCATTAAATGTACTTTTGGACTACTAAAAATATGTCTTAGATGTTCGCTTAAGAGGGGTGGTGCCCTACAAATAAAACTGATATAAGTTGTAAAATTACAGCAGCATGTGTTATTCTGCACAATATAGCTACAAGAAAAGTTTTGGCTGTAACACTGTCAGATTCATGGTCTGATGAGGAAAAGAACAGATTCCACCACCTCCTACACATGATGAAACCGGAGCTGCAGAAGGGCAATTGAGATGACGTACAAATATAGCGAATCAATTTTTTTTACCGTAAGCATTTAAAATCATTAAATATTGTATCAATTAATTGAAAGACGCGTTGGAGGTTATACATCTTAATATGCATTTATTGTCATGTGAGATAATGTATATCTGAAATGAAGCATCTCTTTTCAGATGGTTGTTTATAATAAAAGGAAAGATAATGCAATTGTTTTGCAATGAAAGGGAATTAGAGTTCACGTTATTTTAATGCTTGAATTTCCGGCGAGCAGATGTCTTTGATCCAACATTTTCCCCAGCACCACTACGACTCCTGCTTAGACACAGATTTAAACTGTTTGTGGATGGTACGCTGTTCACACTGGATTGGTTGGTCCTCACTTAGTCCCACTCTAACTTGTGTGCCACTAGGTATTTGTGTTGTTTGCATAGTTTCCACTACATTAGTAACTTGTATGAGTCACCTTTCTGCATCTGCACTGTAGTGCCCCATTTCCACTTGTAAGCTCACAGTGCAGTGTGATCAGGTGGTTGTGGCTTGTGCTATCCAATTGATTGCATGAGTTAAGCCATCAATACAGGATGAGTATGGTGCTTCTTGCGTTTGTGATGTATGTTTTTCTGATGTAATTCCATCCATAAGGTCTCAATTCCATCAGTCAAAGTATTCAAATTTGTCATTCTTGGAAATTTAATTAGCAGCGAGGGTATTAGACACAGTTTGTATTGCAGTACTATCGTTTCTATCCAGTTTTATCAGTTTTTGGTTAATTAATCTTATAAGCTTTTGTTGCAGGTGCTGAAACTTTAGCATTGAGGTTTCTAACCCTTAAAATAGTTGTGGATTTTCTACACTGAATACATTTGCAACTGGTAACTGGGATTGAGTGTGTGAAGAACGATGGTTGCCAAGTTGATATCCTCCCGCTGTTGTTGTGGCCTCAAGTACAGGCTCCTTAGTAACAGTTGGTGTGATCTGTTCACTCCCTTCCACAGCTGTGTCTATATGTTGCACAGCTGCAGGACTTACTCAATCACACAAAACTGAGGGGAAAGAGGTATTGCTCCTACACCATCCTTCAGAACAAACATCCAAACACACAAAAAAGATGTAGGAGAATAGAGAAATATATAACAAAGGTAGTGTATGGCGCATGCGTTGCTTTTAAAAAATTGCCCTCACCCACAATTTGTGTCATGCTTCATCATTGGGCTTGCTAACAACATCCATGCGCAGATGGGATGGAGCAAAAGGGAGTGGTAAGACAATACAAACAAATAATTGTAGGGATCAAGAAAGAGATATAGGTCAGAGATTAGGTCAAAACTGGCTTAGGTATATCCGCTATATGTTTTATTCCTGGACTTCCTGGTCAGGATTACAATGTGTATAGGATGGTAGTGTCGGGGCACTTTTTGGTCATCGCTATTTGGTTCATTTGTACATCTGTCTCAAGATCTCTTTTGTAAATTGTGCACACTAGGGCGTTTCCCTGCTTGAGGTTCCGCCAAGTGAAACGTGCTGCAGAAGATGCGGGCAGATAGCACACTCACACAGTTTGCGCACTTATGAATGGAGAATGCCATGTACTATTGATGTGTTTGTCAAAGATAGAGGTGTGTAAATTGGAATGGGGTACAACTATTGAATGCAGGTTTACAAGTCCCTTGCGCTGCCAGTGCGTCACTTTTTGTGACGTACTGGCAGCACATTTTTCTGCCCCATATTTACAAGGGCAGGAAAAGCCACCCTGCGTTGTTTTCCTCTTTCTATGCATGCTGCATTCTGCAGCACACATAGAACGAGGAAATAACCTCTAATGATTGTTTATGTACAGGAAGGTGCCCCTTCCTGCACATAAACAATCCTTTAAATAAATGACGTTTTACAAGTTCTATGTGTGCTAATGCAGCACACATAGAATTTTGGAAAACGCCATTTCTGATTGTTTATGTGCAGGAAGGGAACCCTTCCTGCACATAAACAATCATCCCCGTGACACAGGCATCCTTGCACCATGGTGCAAGGGTGCCTGCGTCGGCGCATGGCAGCAGTTTGTGCGCCTGCGCAGGGGGAAGCACAGAGATGCGACATATTGTTGTAAATAAGTCACATCCCTGTGCTTCCAAACTAACGCAGTGCGGCGAAACAAATTGACTTGCTGCACCGCAATGCGTTAGTTTATTGTAAATCTGCCCCTCAGAATTTTTTACAGTATGGGCATTTTGCTCAGGGACTGTGCAATTTGTACCTAGGAGAAAGAGGACCATGAGCTCACACAAAAATATACTCTAGAAATGGTAAGTTTGCTGCTTTTGCATAGGATTACACAACAGAAATATTGCTAATTTTTGCCCGGTTATTTCATATTCACTAAACCACTTCTTGTGTTAAATAAAAAGGGCCATATTCTCAAGGTAGTGGCGGAGAGAGGCATTAGCCTTCTTGACTTAACGCCTCTCTCCGCCACTTCGAAAACGCGAGGCTGCACCCTATTCTCAAGGATATGGTGCAGCCTCGCGTTTCCCCTGCGATGGCGCTAAGTTTCACAACTTAGCGCCAACGCAGGCACCCTTGCACCATAGTGCAAGGGTGTCTGCAAGCAGGGAGGTTTGTTTATGTACAGGAAGGGACACCTTGAACAAACCATGGCATTTTGCTTTTTCCATGTGTGCTGCACAAGGCAGCACACATGGAAAAAGCAGAAACGAGGAGAAATAAAGCATTTCTCCTCGTTTCGCCACCTTAAAACCAGATTTTTCCTGGTCTTAAGATTGGCGCTAACTCCTATTTACGCTGCCCTTGTGAATAGGAGGTAGCGTCAAACTCAATAGGTGTTGCGGTGGAACGCCCACCGCAACACCCACTGCACGCCCCCTTCACGCTAAAAACAGCGTGAAGGGGGCCCTGTTCACAAGGCAGCGTTAAGCCACTTAATGTGGCTTAACGCTGCCTTGTGAGGGCGAAGCCCCTATCGCCACAACAACGTCACTGAAAGTGACGTTGTGGTGGCGATGGGGGCTTGAGAATATGCCCCAAAGTCTGTTGAAATGGTTTCTGAATTACATATTCACATAGGCCAACCCTCTTGTAGACACTTGCTTTCAAGACGACCTCTTTGATTCCAAGGGAAGACAAGTAGTTAATTTTGATTATTGTAGTCACAGAGCATTAACCAGTAGTACAAGGTAATTAAATTGATTTCATAGGTAGCTTGAGTAACTTGTCTATTTTTCATGCATTCTGCCCACAGTCAGACATTTCATGTAACTGTATTCCGTCATGGTGATGAGAAAGATTATTTCCTAGAAGAACAAACAGGAAGGGGTATTTTGTAGCTGACCTCTCGCATGAGAGAACTGCAGCACAGAAGATCATGCCTTGAAGTGACAGCCTGGGTCTGCTGCAGGATAGCAATCCATCGTATTCCTGTCAGACGCTCTTCAACGGAGGACATACTTTTTTTTGTTTATTAAACCACTTTTATCAAATGCCACATTTAGGCCTGTCATTACTGCCCCTTGGGAAGACTTGATGAAAGGTGGCAGATGCAGTATCCTAAAGAGAATGTCAGTCACATAAAGCCTGTCGTTCGTCTATGAAGATGGGTGCTTCGCCATTCTGAGTGAAGCAGTTCATTTCACCTACATTTCCACTTTCGAATCATGTAGAAGCATTTACAGCACTGATTTTCTAAATTACTGCAATTGTTGGTTGAATATATGGCGGATGATCTTATGGCTTTTGGAAATATGTTTGTGGTGATCAAAACTGACAGCCCTCGTTCGTGGAAACGTTTCATGATTTTAGCACTGAGTAAAGTTAGTGTGATCAAAAACAAAATCAAATGAATACATTAATGTGGAGCATCTTTATGGTGTATAAGAGAATAAGAATCCACACACTTATTTAATCTAGAAAAAAGTTGAGGAGATGGTGGAAATCAAATATTAGCAGGAGTGTCATGAAACACCTGAGAAGTAAGACATTGAACGAAAAAACATAGCTTGATTACCTAAAGCCTGGACAACTAGTACAGGAAGACTTCTTAGTAGCTTCAGTAATAGAGATGATTTTGTTTACATTTCACTGGTGAAGCAATGCTGCCAGCAATCGAAGGTTCACTCCATCTTGGTGACTTATCATCAGTAAACATGGTGGGAAGCCTAAATTACCTTCAGGACTATGGAGATATTAAATAGATCATGAGTATTGGAAAGTGGGTTATTAGTAGTGGTAGATATGAATCTTCCACTGGTAATAAGGCCACTAACAAAGTCTAGGGCTCAGTACAGGTCTCAGTAAATTATCCCATGCTCAATCCTGGGTAGCTTGGCTGTGAGCAGGCAGGCTTGACTTGGGAGACAGCTATGTAAAGCATTTAAAAACACCAATTCAGCATATAATTAAGACACAACAAAATAAAAATCCAACACCAATTCAGAAAAACAAGAAATCATTTTTATCTTTAAAATGACACCTAAATGACAAAAATCCAATGTAGGAAATCGGAGATATGAATTTTTAAAGATGTAACACTATATAGCACTTAGAAACCTATGGCGCCACTCTGGGACATCTGGTCGCGCTTGACCAGGACAAAGTCAAAGTTTCAGGCCGACCGCGATGGAGCTCTGCCCGGATACCCCTCATAGTAGGCCTCAGTCAGAAATGTACCTTTGGACTTAGAAACTTTTCTGGAGCTTTTTCTGGCGGGTTCCTTCGATGCTCTTTACCAGGCTGTATTCAGTGAGGGTTCACAGTCTTGTTTTTCAGAGAGCTCCCGGTCAAACTCTGGAAGTTGGACCTCCAGAGCTTGTCCATGGGACAAACCAGCAGGTCAGGCCGGCTTTCGGTTGAAGATGGCCGGCTTGGCTCTCGCTGTTGAGTCGGTCTCATTATGGAGCATTTTTCCAAAGTTGCTGCAAACTTCTCCAAACTTCTAGAACTTCTTCCTGAAGTTCCTCTTGCGTCCAATGGTCTGGAATCTCCAAGGTGGTCCTTTAAAGGTTGGGACCACAATTCCCACATTGCACCTGGACAAAACCCTTACAACTCCACCAGACGCACTCCAGGTAGGGTATTCTTGGTGGTGATGGTCCAGGTGAGCTCTGTTAACCTTTAGCTTGCAGGGAGTCCACTGTTGAATCCTTTTGAAGCAAGGTACACCCACAGGGCTGTAGTTCCAGATAATGCAACATGCACAGTCAGTCAGAAGGCAGGGGCTGATGGTGCAAATCAAGTTTCCAGTTTGGCAATCCTTCTTCTTCTCTTAGCTTCAAGTAGCACACCTGAGAGGCTTTGCACCTCTCACATATTTATCCAGTGTTCTCTGGGGTCAAGTATGAGAGCACTCTTGCCCAATGAGGTGCAAGGCAACACCCCAGAGCACGACAACTTCCTCCAAAGTGTGGCATAATCTTCTCACAGAAAGCACTATTCCTCCAAAATTCTGTATGGCTGAAATCTGATCAGGGGAGTAAGAACTAGTTAAACTTACCTCCAGTATGGCTCATTTCAATAGCTCTCCTCCCCTTACACATGCATATTCCTGCCTTGAGCCTGCTATCTGACTGGGACATAGGGGATGGGGTAGATGGACCAGGCATTCCCTGCCTGTCCTATTCCTCCTTTGAAACTTTGTGCTTTACGAGCCCTCCCCCTTGCTCTGGCACTCCTGTGTAGCAGAGAGACCCTTATCACTTCATCAAAGCAGCATGGCTATCCTGTTAACTCTGACCAATGAGGGAAGACCACAGGAAAGCCCTATAACTTATTTTCTGTCAACTTTAGGAGAAATTCAACAATGGGATGTTGTTAGGTTTATCAATACCATTCTCCTAAGTCCTTGAATGGTATTGTATTTAATTTCTAGCAATATTTATGCATTCATAAACTATTGCCATGTTATCCTTTGGGGCTTTGCATCCACAATGGGGAAACTGCAATGTGCAATTTCTCAATCATTAGGGCACATAAAACATCTTTTATAAGGCCCTTACTTTAAGTTACATGCCCCCCCACCACCGTTGGGACACCTAGTGGACACATTAGGGGTCCTGAATATCCACAAATAGTGTAGATCCTCACTCCACAATGCTCGTTTTGGGAGGTACTTTACTAGAATGGGGAAAGTGGAATGTACAATTTCTCTATCCCCAGGGCATAGAAAACATCTTTCATAACGGCCCTCCTTATAATAGTAGTATCATTATTCGACCAAATAATGATCATTCACAAAAATGTACACAACGATCTTCCTTATAAAATACATTATACAGTAATAAAAAACTCAATAAAAAGATCACAATTTTAAAAGATAGACATGGTAATAAATATTTAAAAATAGAGAGTCATCAACATTAAAAAGATTGTGCCAGTAAAATCAAGATGTCGATTGACACATGAACCCTTGTCCTAAATCATCCAGTGTGTTGCCCTGACATCTTGGGTAAACGTCAGCCTGTGATTAAGACTATATCCACAAAAAAAAAAATTCTCCTGAAAACATCATATTGGGACCAAATTACTTAGTCTAGTTAATGACTTCATCCTAGTCTGCCAGGCATAAAGCTAATATCTTGTTAATGTGAACACTAGCCATTTTGTTGTATCTGTTCTTAGCACTTGCAAAGCTTCAGCTGGATGCATAAATGATAAGAGATGACAAACCGGTATTACGTACTTTTTCCTGATTTGTCTATAGGAGGGACAAAAAAAAATGAAATGGTCTACTGATTGAGGGTTAAGGCTGCATACAGAGCACAGTGGGGTTACAGTAGCCTGCTTCCATTTACTTATACTGTAATTCAGGGGCAAAGTTCCATACCTAAATTGTAGATAAAGTGCACATGCATGAGAAGGTTCGATCACATCCATAACAGCTTCAAATAAACACATGCATTTAAAATCTAGGATCCTAACAGTTAAGGTGCCCACTGCTGCATCATTAAAACAGAAATCCTGAATTTGGACCCACAACTTTGCCTTTAAAAGAGGTACTGATTCTTTCATTAGGGATTTGGGATCCTCCCACATATCCCTCAGCCCCAATCTCAACAACCATCGCCTAACCTCTCTGAACCACTTCACTCGTCCGGCTGCTTTGTCGAGAGTTTGTACTTCAGCTACTGCTTCTTTAACTTGAATCTGAGTTTTGCTAGTCCATATTCTAACCCAGAACACTAAAGCCTTCAGTCCTGCAATGTGCTGGATGCTCTTTAGACCAAGATCTAGCCATGCTGGTAATAGTGGGGTATTAATTGGAAGATTTAGTAGAGATTGTATACATTTATTTTCTTCCCGCTCTAGGGACTTTGGGGCAGATTTACAAGCCCCTTGCGCCACTTTTGCGTCACTTTTAACATGGGAAAAGTGACGCAAAAGTGGCATAAGGGGCTTGTAAATCTGCCCCTTTGTCTGTTCCATACCCCACAATTAAGCACCATAAAGAGCAATGCCCAAACCTCTAGCTCGATGTATTTCAATAGCTGGGGAGATAGGGCGATAAACAGATTGATTAAGTTTTTTTACAACTGCGGTGTCGACATGTTGGAGTGGGTAGTAAAGTGACTCCTATTGTTTACATCAGGTAGCTCCAGTCTTGAGTGGTTATGAGCTGTTGATGAGTAGGATGAATAAAGTCATTGTTAAATTCATTCAAATGAAACAACTAGGCACCCAGAACTGGGTCAGGAAAAGTTACGTTTGAGTGAATAAATATCCATCTTTGAGGAGACTTACATATAGAGTTGGGAGTCATCGGAATACTGATGGAACTTATTTCCATGGTGTGCTAGAAGGACTCCAAGAAACTTTATGGAGATATTTTATTGAATTAAGTGCTAAATGCTGCTTTCAAGTAATCTCAGAGTAAGGTGAAGGAACATCTTGCATAGTTGCTAAACAACAGGTTCGTACACTGGGAGGACCGTTGATATAAGTTGGCGTTCCTTGCAAGCAGCTTGCAGTGTTTGGAGATATTAAAGCCTCAAGGGTGAGATGTCCTCTAGAATTATATCAGCCTTCACACAGAAGTGAAGATGGGGATGATTTTGTGGGCAAATGAAGCGTAGTGTTACTGTTCTTTGCCTTCTATATGATGTAATATGACATAATAGTTCATAGGCACTGGAGTTAATTTAGAGTCAGGGCAGAGTGATTTTGTTGTATTAAGATTTTGATACATCAGACAGCATCCAGGGTGCTCCCCACAAAATCTGGGGGGCGGAGGGTACAACGGGAATGTGCCCCTGCTTTGTACACCAGGGGGCACTTCGGTATTACATCGCTATTGTGAGAGGGAATTCCATCTTTTGTATTGGGTTGTGGCCCCATGCAAATAAGGGAATCACTTTGACTCCCCGCGCCGTATTACTGATGTGGGTGCAAAGGCAAACATGCCCTTAGGGGGTGCACTTAAAGTGCACTGCAAAAAGATGGCACACTGTCAGTGTGCTCCCTGAGGGTAGCCCTCTGAAGGGGCAAAAGGGGTCCCATGGACCTACAGAGGTCCCCCAGCAGGTGAGTGCACCCACCTGCCTGGAGATCTCTAATCCCTCTTGAAAGCGCAGGCGGGTTGCCGTATGCCCTGTGAAAGACAAAGCAGCTGTTAAACAGCTTTTCCATATTTCACTTGAATGTGCTGCACTGAGGGCAGCATGGGTACTTGGCTACTCCAAGGGCAGCACATTCATCACAATGTGACACAGTTTCCCTGTTTTCAGTAGATACACCTGTTTAAAGGTGTGCTGTGGTGCAAAGATGGTAAATGTGCCCTTTATGTAATGCGGGCCCAGGTGTGAATTGAGGATAACAGATAAAGGCCCCCACTGGAATTACTTCTGCCTCCACATGGTAGTGGGAAATATGTCGAGCCTAGGCAAAAAAAAAAGATGTAGGCATGAACAACAGATGTACAAAGGACGAGAAGTACCCTTATTTTACAGAACATTTTAATAGTTTAAGGCAGAATGGCAGCGGTGAGACATCAGGGACCTTTGATGTTCAGGGAGCTGGCAATAAGTCTGCTATAGCTATGAAAAGGATAGATTCTTGGTGGATAATTTCAGGCTGTTAAATGGATGGTATGTTTGAAACACTTTTTTAAAATAAGAAGTCATAGAGGGGTTGCATTGATGCACAGAATTTGGAATAAAGCTCTCACTTTGTTTGTAAGGCAATTTTGCGCTTTCACTGCAGATGTGATGTGATCAGTTGAGCTGAAATATGGAGCGCGCAGCATGAGTCTGAGACTGAAGATCGTAGGTAAGAGGATGAATATCTTTGTATTCCACTTGTCACAGTTTACCGAATGAGTATGGAGGGTCCCATTAGGATGAGTTCAGAGGAGGGAAGAAATAAAGGGAACGAGTGCAATATGGAGTCTGTGAATTCAATATTAGTTAGGAGGGTATGAAGAAAGGGTTTATGATATACTTTATCAAAGGCTTCTTGGCGGTATAGGAGGAAGACGTAACTATTGGCAGATATGAAAAGGACATTCTCTACAGGCCGAATAGCTACTGTGTAGGATCTGCTATATAGTAAGAAGTCTTTTTGTTAATGGTGAAGAATTAGATCAGATGCTCTTTTGCACTTGGAGTGTGACTGTGGTTTGATAAAATTTCTGAGGATTTCCTCAAATATGCTTCAAGTTCTACTTTTCTTCTTGTTGTGAAAGGATACGCCCATTAGTACTACAGATGTTATGGAAAATTGAGCCTACATCTACCTTGCAGAATACCTTCCATTATGAAAAGATTATAGCAAACTCACATATTCTTTGGATAATGTCATCATTGATGTGATCAGCGATATCAGCAATTATGTCATTTGCGATGCCACCAGTGAAGTCATCAATGATGTCATTTAATATGTCATGAGTGATGTATTATGTTAGGGCATAAGCCATTGAATTTCAGTAGCAGTTTTTTGCTTTTAAGTGTTAATTTTTATATTATTAAGAGACCAAATTATAACTTTATGTTAACCTTCATTTTTTTCCAGTGCATTTCTTCATTTCGTTTAACTTAAAGTAAAATGTTATTATCATAATTAACAATAATGTTTTTTTAACTTTTAGTTTTTTTCAGTGAATTTATGTTTTTTTGTTTTTTAATCAAATTCACCAAACTGCTTCATTGTGCACAGCTTTATGTTATGTGTGATTGGCTCCAGGGCCTGTAGAAAACCCCTGTTGGTCGCCAACCCTCTGCGGGTAGCCAAGCCTGGCCGCACACACCTCTTCCTATACAGACTCTGATCCTACGTATAATTGCACAGTGGCAATTACCACTGTGTAATATATATGGCAACCTCTGTGATATATATTATGGTGACTTCCAACATATATATAGTTATATATATATTCACTGAAAAAACCATAGGTTTCAGGGGTGTTATAGTTAGTTGGACATTTCACTCGTACAAAACCCGTGAAATTCCCCCGTTATAGTTAGTTCAGCTAACTATAACTCGCGCCCCCGCAATGCACTGCTGATGACGTCACATATTACATCACTCATGACATGGTCAGTGACATTTCTAAGGTTTTTTAATTTCTAATTTCTAACTATAACGTGCCTGAAACCTATGGTTTTTTCAGTGAATTTGTAATGTTTTTTAAATGCTAATTTCTAACTATAACTGTCCCTAAAACCTATGGTTTTTTCAGTGAATTTGTAAGGTTTTTTAAATGCTAATTTCTAACTATAACGTGCCTGAAACCTATGGTTTTTTCAGTGAATTTCAAAGGTTTTTTAAATGCTAATTCCTAACTATAACATGTATGAAACCTATGATTTTTTTCAGTGAATTTCAAAGGTTTTGTAAATGACAATTTTTAAATGTATTAATTGTTATATTTATTTTTTTGATACTGATTTACTACATTTTTTTAAACTATTTAGTTTTAGATATTTTATTTTTTAAATTACATTGTAATGACATTATACATTACATTACAAAATATACTTTCTCAGAATGAATTACTTTAGTTTAAATACTTTGCAAATAGGCAATAGACTTTTAAGTACAGTAGTTACATTTGTTGCAATGGGCAACACAATTTCAAACACAATGCAACATTGAGCTCAATGTGAATTTCTAGTTAAATGCAATTAGTTACTTTATGGATTACTATTCTAACCACAGGACTGGATCCTAGATTCAGTCCTGGGACATCTCCTGTAAACAGTTGAGTAAAAGCGTTTTGGTTACAGTAGTGATTTTTAAGGAATATTATTGTATTTTAAAAGTTGACCCTTAGAAACTTCTTCACATAGAATCACCAATGTTATCCTATGGGAGGAAATTCACTTAGCAGGTAAGTAGTGTTATTGTTACTTTTTCTTACTCAGTGCTGGATCCTGGATCCAGCACTGGTGCATCTCCTGTAAACAGTTGAAAGAATGCATTTAAGTCATACAGGCGATTTTTAAGGAATATTTGTAGTTTGTGAAAATCGACACTTTGAAACTTTTCTGCTGAAAACCAGACAATGGATTCCTACGGAAGGAAATACAAGTTACAGGTAAGTACGGTTAGAATTACTTTTCAGGGTCAGTGGTGGGCTAAAAGATGCAGCACTGGGTTCTCTCCTGATAACAGGTGAGTAAATCGGAATTCGTAGTTCGGCTGATTTTAGAGGATTATTATAAAGTTCCAAAACTCCACACTTAGAAGAATTTCTTAGTGAAACCAGTCAATGTTAGCCTATGGAAGAAAATTCAAGTTACTGGTAAGTACGGTTAAAATTACTTTTCAGGATCAGTACTGGGCTCAAAGATGCAGCACTGAGGTCTTTCCTGATAACAGGTGAGTAAATCGGAATTCGTAGTTTGGCTGATTTTAGAGGAATATTATAAAGTTCCAAAACTCCACACATAGAAGAATTTCCAAGTGAAACAAGTCAATGTTAGTCTATGGAAGGAAATTCAAGTTACTGGTAAGTACGGTTAAAATTACTTTTCAGGATCAGTACTGGGCTCAAAGATGCAGCACTGAGGTCTCTCCTGATAACAGGTGAGTAAATCGGAATTCGTAGTTTGGCTGATTTTAGAGGAATATTATAATGTTCCAAAACTCCACACTTAGAAGAATTTCCAAGTGAAACCAGTCAATGTTAGCCTATGGAAGGAAATTCAAGTTACTGGTAAGTACGGTTAAAATTACTTTTCAGGATCAGTACTGGGCTCAAAGATGCAGCACTGAGGTCTCTCCTGATAACAGGTGAGTAAATCGGAATTCGTAGTTCGGCTGATTTTAGAGGAATATTAGTAAGTTTCAAAAATCGACACTTAGAAACTTTTTCAGCAAAAAGCAGGCAATGATATCCTATGGAAGGAAATTCAAGTTACTGGTAAGTATGTTTAAAATTACTTTTCAGGATCAGTACTGGGCTCAAAGATGCAGCACTGAGGTCTCTCCTGATAACAGGTGAGTAAATCGGAATTCGTAGTTCGGCTGATTTTAGAGGAATATTATAAAGTTCCAAAACTCCACACTTAGAAGAATTTCCAAGTGAAACCAGTCAATATTAGCCTATGGAAGGAAATTCAAGTTACTGGTAAGTACGGTTAAAATTACTTTTCAGGATCAGTACTGGGCTCAAAGATGCAGCACTGAGGTCTCTCCTGATAACAGGTGAGTAAATCGGAATTCGTAGTTCGGCTGATTTTAGAGGAATATTTGCACAATGGTGAAGGAAGGGGGAGGGGCCTGAGGTGACATGTCTGCAAACACGCCCTGTGGCGCATTTTAAGTCGGAGAATTAATTCCTCCTCAATTCCGAGGGTCCCTAGGGGCCAACTAGCCCACCAGGTACCTCCAGTATGCGCCAGAGAGCTGCGTTGCAGAGAGGTGTTCAGAGGCCACGCCCCTTTTTACAACACTCTGCAACGCAGCTCCGTGGCGCTTACTGGAGGTACCTGGTGGGCTAGTTGGCCCCAGGGACCCTCAGGATTGAAGGGGATTTAAATCCCCATCTTAAAACGCGCCATGGGGCCTGTTTGCACACATGTCACCTGAAGCCCGCCCCCTCCCTTCACCACTGTGCAAACGCGCCCCGTGGCGCGTTTTAAGTTGGGGGATTAAGTCCCATCCTGAGGGTCCCTGGAGTCCAACTAGCCCACCATGTACCTCCAAAAAGCGCAACAGAGATGCATTGCAGAGAGGTGTAAAAAGGGGCGTAGCCTCTGTACACCTCTCTGCAACGCAGCGCCCTGGCGCATACTGGCGTTTGCAGAGTGCTGCAAGGAGGGGGCGTGGCCTCCGGCGCGATGCCGGTCTTTTTTTTTTTTTAAGAAGGGGGGCTGTGTGGCCCCCCTTCTTTTTCTAATTTATTGGCCCTGGGGACCCCATCCCCCAGGGCCTGCCCCCTCTTTTAAAAAATAAATAAAAACGGGGCATGGCCTTCTTTTTAAAAAAAAAAATAACTTATGGAGGGGGGCTGCGTTGCTCCCCTCCTCAGGCCACTTATGGCCCCGGGGACCCCATCCCCTGGGGCCGGCCTTTGTTTTATTCTTTTTTAAAAATTAAATTTTGGGGAGGGGGGCCGCGTGGCCCCCCTCCTGGGCCACTTGTAGCCCTGGGGACCCCATCCCCCGAGGCTGGCCCTCTCCGTTGGGGACCGTGGGGGGTTCCCCAATGCCCCCACGGTCCCGCCGGCTCCCGCGTGCTGCGGGAGCCGGCATTGCTTTTCCACATGGGGAGCTGCTAAGATGCAGCTCCCCGTATGGAAAAGCATTTGTCTTTGGTTTTTGGAAGAGAGAGCAGGTTTCCTGCTCTCTCTTCCAAAACCAAAGCAGTTTGCTATGACAGGACGGAGCCGCAAGGCTCCCGCCTGCCATAGCAAACTACAGTGTCCCGGGTGTAGGCACCCCGGGACACTGCAGGAGCCGGCCCTGGGGGTGGCGGTCCCCAGGGCCATCAAGGGCTCCAGGAGGGGGGCCGTGCGGCCCCCCTCCCTCCATCTTGAAAGCCCCGGGGAGATGGTGGTCCCCGGGGCTCTGGGGGTCCGTAACGGACCCCCATATTTAAATCTTTAGTGCCCCAGGGAGGTGGCGGTCCACACAGGTACTTAGAAAATAAAAAAAAGAAGCCCCAGGGGCGGTATCCGGGGCTGCGGGAGGGCCGAGAGCCCTCCCGCACCATTTGTTTTTAAAGCCCCGGGGGGTGGTGGTCCCCGGGGCTTGGGGGGGCCTTAGAGGCACCCCATTCATTAATTTCATAACCCCCCGCATGCCCCCGGGACTTGGCCCAACCTGGGGCCAATTAACAACGAAACGCGGGAGACCACGCTTCGTTTTTTGTTTTTTTCGGCGGGATCCGCGCACCCTAAGCGCATCCCGCCGATTTAAAAAAAAAAATGATTTTTTCTGCCCAGGGGCTCCTTGTGGGACCCCCTGAGCAGACCTAGGGGGTCAGGGTGTTTCTACCCTGCCCCCTTTGTGCGTTTTGCACACTTGTTTCTGTGCCTCGGTTCTACCAAGGCATAAAATGGCTGCCAACACTTCCTGATTTGGAGTGTTGACAGCCACTTGACAGCCAATTAGCATGCAGCTCGTGATCGGGACGGTGCGCGCAGGGTGCGCTCAGGGTGCGCGAATCCGACGCAGCCATAGATATATATGTGATTTTCCTTTTGATTTTCTCAGGAACTACTGAACGGATTTACACCATTTAACAAAAAGGGTTCTTTCTGAACCAAGAACTACCTCTTTGCCAAATTTGGTGTCATTCCGTTCAGCAGTTCGGGCTGTAGCCGTGGCTAAAGTTTCCTATGGGAAAATGAATGGGGAAAACACGTTTTGGGACCCCCTTTTTCTTGGCCCCTGCTTGATGAATCACTCCGAGACTTTCAGGATAGGAGCGGACCGGAGCGGCCCACAAAGTTTGAAAATTTCGCGAAGATTCGTCAACAGACGCAAGAGTTATTTCAAATAGAATGTTGCGGATTTCCTATGGAAAATAGGTCCTAACTATAACTATCTACTGGCGACCGCCAGTAGATAATATATATATATATATATATGAACACCAACTCCAGTTTTCCGTTTCCCTGGATGCCAACACAGGGACTCAGGTCATAGTTTAAAAAGATTCTCTTTTATTTCTTATATATATATTACAGATTCCTTATGTTCCACAACAATAAGGAAAAGTCGCACTCAGGATTTTACTTTAGAGAAAAAAGTTTATTTGACTGACGCATTTCAACCTCACGGTCATTGTCAAGTCATATATATATGCACCAATAGTCCCCTTAATCACATCATGAGAAGAGACTTGCCATGGCTCAATTCCTCCAGTGTATATTTTATTTATACAGGCAGCCAAAAATGCCAGACACGTTTCAGAGCTCACCGCTCCTTGCTCACGGGTCAGTTACATTTGCTTCAACATTACGGGAATAGTTGTGACTCCACCATCATCAAAGTAGGACTACATGCACTGCACTTTACCAAGTAATTGCGGCGGTCATCTTGTAACACTAAAACTTTATTTTGCCCATCACATACAAATCATCAATTCGAGCTTGTTTTGGCCTACATTTACAATCAGTTCTGGTAATGATGCAATAAATACATTCCGCAATATTGAGCAATGTTTTAGTTGCAAAATTAATATTTTCTGGGATCCTTAAATTTATAATTCATACACTCACTTTCATGATTATTCTTTTCAAAACAATTTTTCCCCTCTGGGAAATCTTAACCCCGCCCTAGCGGGCAACAGAGTGCCTTATTTCATTATACCATTCATTAATCAACATTACATTAGATGACCTCAGTCTTTCATAATTGCAATTCAATCCATGTGGATTTTTCATATTCCCACTAGTTCCAAAACTACTTTCACCTAATTCTTTCAAAACCGGTCACCCAGCTATCCTGAATAGACCAAGATAAATTAAAGCTTTTTTGCGATTTCTTTTTTCATCAAATCATCTTCATTTTACCTACAATGATAAAAACAGTGCACAATCATTTTTGATCATTTATACAATTAAATACCCAGCAAACGAACTCTTCGGTACTCGCACAGAAAATATATGAAACAATTCTCTATCCATAACAGGACCTAATAGTCTAAGGAAGGGAACTATCCTAAGTGGACTGATAATTCTTCATCTCTGTTAAGGCCCAATTGATGTAGAGTTTCATATTTTATTATCATTTTAAATTCCATTCTATGTAACTCTTGGACTCTGTTGCCCCCTTTGTCTAACAAGGGAATCCTCTCCAGTACACAGAATTTTAATAGACGCATGTCTTTGTTGAGTTGATCTTTGAAATGCCTTGCTATGGCATATTGCTTATCCTCTTTTAGAATGGCTCGTGAATGTTCCAAAACCCTTTTTTTGGCTTTATGAATTGTTCTATCTATATAGAATAGTAAACACAGGCAACTTAATGCTTATACGCAGAAATCAGAATTACAAGTCAGATGTTTTCTTATGATATATGTTTTTTTCATTTTACACAGTTTTATTTGCTTACAACTTGTGGTATATTTACAAGCCTTGCATTCCCCACAGACAAAAAAACCTTGTATATCATTTTTTTACATTGCATAAGGCTGCTGCTCAAGACATCCTTCAATGATGTACCTCTTTTAAAAGTGACCTGTGGATTGCCTCCTAAGGATTTAGATAAAACTTCATCAGACTTCAAAACTTGCCAAAATGTATTGAGGCTTTTCTTTACATCCTATGCCTGCGTGTTAAATGTAGTTATAAACCTAGGTGTTTGAGCCCCGATCTCACTTTTGCTTTAGGGATTAATAGATCTTCCCTTTTCACTCCTCTCACTTTTTCACATGCCTGATCTATTATTTTCCTCTTTCTGTAAATCTTTGTCTCATCTCAATTATTTCATTTTGAAAACCTTCTTCGGAGCTAAGTAATTCTCTATAATGTATAATTTTAATTAAGCTTTTCAGATGGCAACTGCCCGCGTGCAACAAACTATTCCCTGCCATTTTTTTTGCTAAAAAGGGTAATTTCTAGTTTGTTGTTGCACACTTTCACTTTGATATCCAGGAATTCTATTTCCTCTGGATGTATCTGACTTATAAATTTCAGATTTAAATTGTTCTTATTAAGAGAAGAGTGTTAACAAAGTCAAGAGCTTCTTCTTTACTGCCCTTCCAAATACAGAATATATCGTCGATATACCTAAGCCAGAGGACGACGTGGTCTTCAAATAGTCTGATGTTATGTTATCGACCACCTGCTCCTCCCAACCAGCCTTATGCAAAGGTGGGGCTCCAGTGGTTAATTAGTAAAGCTGCTCAGTATGCCTCGTCCCACGGGTTAAAAGTTAATTTAGGTAAAACAAAAACTATGCTAGTGACAAAGGAATAGTTTGTTACCCAAAATTCAGTATAGAAGGGATTAGGCTTGAGTCAGTGCAGGAGTATAAATACCTGGGGGTAATATTTGATGTGAGTGGCTCATTTAAGAACCAATGTGCAGTGTTACAAAGAAGGAATAACTCTATAATTGCAGGGTTTGCTTCCTTGAGGAACGCCCTAAAGGGCCTGTCACTCAAGTCACTGCTACAAGTTATGACAGCTAAACATTTCCCGTCTTTGACATATGGTGTGGAGATTTTGAAAGAGAAGGCTGACAAAATGATTGACAATCTCGTGGTAGGGGCATACCGTCGCCTATTTAATGGGAAACAGCGTTTACAATGCTGCCATTACATCGCGTTACTTTTACAACGCGGTCGTTACAACGATCGCGTTGTTAGAACGTGATGCCTTTACATCGCAAGTCATTAGATTGACTTGCTGTAGGGGGCGCTCTAACCTAAGGAATAGTATTATTTACTGTTCCAACACCTTCCCTACTGTTGCGCAGGCTGGAGTTGGAATAGTAAATTATACTATTCCTAAGTCCAGCACGCCCCCTACAGCAAGTCGATCTAATGAGTTGCGATGTAAAGGTATTGCGTTCTAACAACGCAGTCATTGTAACGACTGCATTGTAATAGAACGCGATGTAATAGCATGCGTTGTAACATGCTATATTCCTATTTAATCTCCCACATCAATCTGTGCCAGCACAAATTCAATTAGAGTTTGGCTTAAGAAGACAATATGTAAATAGTTTAGTGGCCTATTTGAAATTCTGCCATAAGCTAAGACACGATAATAATTCAACCCTTATGACTGTTGTTTGGGAGGCTATAAGCGATCAGAAAAACCTGATTGCTAATAAATATTATAAACTGGCCATAGCTACTTTTAATGCTTGAGAATTATGGGCCCTACCTCTGTCACAGTCTGCTTTTAATAGAGTGAGTAACAGGAGCAGTAAAAAAGTGTCATCACTGCTGGATGGAGAAGCTCTAGTGAAAAGGTCACAGGAGTGGATGGTCATTACCACTTATGGCCAATTAAAAACCCTGAATTATCTGGAGGGTCTCAGCAGTTTAAACACAAAGCTAAGACTTCAACTTGGGCATCTCCAATTTTTTAGTCACTTTTCTGCCTGGAAAAATCCGAGTAAGTCCACAGAATGTCACCTCTGTAATTACGATAGAGAAGATTTTTGTCATATAGTTTGTAACTGACCAGCTTTAATATCTGAACGTAAAAGCTTGCTAAAACTGGATTTCAACCAACTTGCTATTAATACAGGCCTGCAAGCAGAAACAGCAGGTTTAATAGAAGATGTACGTGGATACTCGAAAAAATATTAACGTTTGTTGATATTGCAATGGGTAAGCTAGCTAAAGTGCACAGTAAGGGTCTGAAGAATCGGAGCCGGGCGGTTAGTTTTCAAGATTTGTCTGAACCCTGTCAGTGATCATTGGACTTGCAGCTTTACCCCCACGTACGCGCACGGATGGCCGTACCTCCCTCCCTTTACTGAGAGCTCGGTTGAGCCCAGCTTTTTTTCTCACAACTGCCCAGCACATAGAGACATGCTGGATGCTTAATTAGGTGCCTTTAACTCTCTCAGTCCTGATGAAGACCCCACTCTAAGGCTGGATTCACCTAGTTTACTGTATAGGGGTCGAAACGTTGACTACATCCAGATCACAAGCCAGAACAACTGTAATTCATTGACAGTGTTTATGTACTGCTATGTGATACATTTGGAACAACTGACCTTTGTTAAGGCTGGATCAGCACTACCATGTTAATGTGATGGATATATGTCACACTACCCTGTCCCTGTCCACTACCCTCACGATTGCACTTTGACCACAACCACTCCTTATCTCCTGTTTCCCAACCCTGAGCACCTATTTTTGGAATATTTGAATTATTTAAAGAGGAATGAGCAACTGCGTTGCCAGAGCCTAATTGCGCAACTTTACTTTAAATAAATTGCGTTCTTTGCAAGCTTGAATTTAAAAATTGATATTGTGGATGCGATTTATTGTATGTTTAACTAATCATTGCTCTTTCTACTTGACCATTTCTTTGTTGTACCGTACTGCAAGCAGAAACAGCAGGTTTAATAGAAGATGTACGTTGATACTCGAAAAAATATTAACGTTTGTTGATATTGGAATGGGTAAGCTAGCTAAAGTGCACAGTAAGGGTCTTTTGTGCCTCACAATTTTATCGCTTATTATTTTTTAGGAACGTCTAGCCTGGAAGGAGAGCCAATCAAAGTAAAAGTCAGGTTGGCTTATTTACTTAGAGTTCCTAGTATAAAGTGAAAATAAGGGTGTAGCAATTGGAAAGTTACAAGATTAGTTAACAAATAGAACATTGTACTTTAGATTTCAAGGACATCCTTAGGGGCCAACTAGGACTCCTATTACCTCCAGTAAGTCCCATACAGCAGCAGGATTGCTGAGACCTGATAGCAGACCACACCCCCTTTCACCAGTGTTCTGCAAATGCGCTTCCTGGTGCACTACTAGTAGGGGAATGAAGTCCCCTTGGCTATTGAGGGTCCTTGGGGGCCAACTACCCCTGTTGATACCTCCAGCAAGTCCCACACAGTGGGTTTGCTCAAAGGTTTTCGGTGGACATGCCCCCTTTTGCTTCCACTCTGCAAACGCACCTCCTGGCACACTACTAGTCGGGGGATGAAGTCCCCTTGACACTTGATGGTCCTTGGGGGCCAACTTGCCCTGCTGTTAACTCCATTAAGGCCCACACAGCTGGATTGCTAAGAGGTGGTCAGAGGCCATGCCCCCTTTCTCCAACACTCTGCAAGCGAGCCTCCTGGCACACTGCTGCTTGGGGAAAGAAATCTACTTTAGTCCTGAGGCCCTCAGGAAGCAAGGGGATCTCATCCCCCCACCAGCAGTGCACCGAGAGGTGCGTTTGCAGAGTGGTGGAGAAAGGGGACGTGGCCTCTGATCACCTCTCAGTGATCCCACTGTGTGGGGCTTACTGGAGGTAACTAGTTGGCCCCTAAGTACCCTCAGCAGTGAAGGGGACTTTATCCACCAACCAGGAGCGTGCCAGGGGGTGCGTTTGCTGAGTAGTGGAGAAAATGGGCAGGGGCTCCTGTGAGTTGCTGGCTTTTGATTTTCTTGGCCCTTTGGGGCCATGGGGACCCCATCATTCAGGGCTTGACCCATTTTTTTTTTTATGATTTAACAAAATAAAATGGAAGGGGGCCATGCGGGGTCCTCAACTGCCGTCTGAAACATAAATCACTGTCAACCAAAGTCACCAATTATTGAATTGGAGGATGTTAAGCCATTTGACTGACACCTATGGGTATGTGTGCAATGTTTATATCTGTGGTGGTGGCTAGGGGCAAAGATTTTTTAATAGCGATAAGATATGGCACCAAAGAGATTGAAGGGCAGCCCATTCAGGGTGGAATTTTTAGGAGGAATGAAATAATTAAGGCGATCCTTCAATGAGATACTCAGTACTATCGTCTTTTGTCAATGCAAGACTATATATTGTATCAGCTCATTTGGGACTGTAGAAGTGAGGCATATAAAAAATGAAGTACTGCCATTTGGATTATATTAGTGAAACAATATTCAAGCATGGCCGCCGTAATAACAATATGTGGACTGTAATGGCAGTAGTTCTTGCTTGTTTGCCATGATGATATCTTCCAATAGGATCAGTTTAAATGATTTTTAAATGCAGTTCATTAAATTTTCAGTGTCGACTTTACAAGCATTGAGGAAGGCAACTCGCCGAAACACGTATGCTCATCAAAAAAAAAATTCTATAAGACCCAGTGCGGGCTTTGTGTTTGTTTTATATATATATATATATATATATATATATATTCACTGAAAAAACCATAGGTTTCAGGGACGTTATAGTTACAAATTAGCATTTAAAAAACCTTTGAAATTCACTGAAAAAACCATAGGTTTTGGGGACAGTTATAGTTAGTTGGACATTGCACTCGTACAAAACCCGTGAAATTCCCCCGTTATATTTAGTCCAGCTAACTATAACTCGCGCCCCCGCAATGCACTGCTGATGACGTCACATATTACATCACTCATGACATGGTCAGTGACATCACTGATGACATCACTGATGACATCTCAAATGACATCACTGATGACATCACTGATGACATCATCCAGTGACTGTGTGTTTCTGTAAAGTTTATATATTTTTAATATATATAGGAAAAGACGTATTGAAGAATGAGTGGGTGTGTAAGTGTCTGTATGGATGATTTAGTAGGTGCGTGACTGACTCTATAAGTGAGTGATTTAACGTATCTTACTGAATGCATGGGTTAGTGACTAAACTGGGTGAATGTCTGTATCCGTCTGTCTGTTGCTGTGTAAGTGGCTGCATGTGTTTGTGAATAGCTACATGAGTGTCTATATGAGTTATTGAATGCTTGTCTGAGTATCTGTATGGGTGCCTGAGTGTTTGTGTGGGAGGGGTGTGTGCAACTCTGTGCATAGATGTGTGAGTCGGTGATTCACTGGGTGGATGGTTTCAAGAGTGCAACTGTGATAGACTGTATGGGTGGGTAAGTGTGTGTAAGAGTGTGTTAGTGAGTGAATGTATGTCCCAGTGGTACATGTGTGAGTAACTACATATGTGAAAGGCAGTATATATGTGTGTTGGGGTATATAAATAGCTATAAGCGAGAGTGAGTGATTGTGATAGTGGCTGTATGGATGAGTGTGTGCTTGTATCAGTGATTGTATAAGAGCGTAAGAATGTGCTACTATTTGTATGAGTAAGTGAGCTGGTGTGTGTATAACTGTATAGGTGAGTAAATGGTAGTGTGTTTAATTATTTGCATGACTGACTAGGTGTGTGAGTACCTCTATGGATGAGTGGCGGTGTTTGAGTGTCTATATAGGAGTATGAGTGCATATGATAGTCCTGTACTGAGTGACCGTAAGTATGAGTGACTGTACGGGTGAGTGAGTGGATGTGTGCGTAGACCTAAGAATCAGTGAGTGGGTATGTAGTTATTGGTGTTGGAGTGTCTATGGTTTTGCGAATGGCAGTCTGTAATTTAGAGTGGGTGTATCAAAGGTTATATTAGGGTGTGAGGAGGTGCATCAGATTATCACGTGGATGATGTCATCAGTGATGTCATTTGAGATGTCATCAGTGATGTCATCAGTGATGTCACTGACCATGTCATGAGTGATGTAATATGTGACGTCATCAGCAGTGCATTGCGGGGCACGAGTTATAGTTAGCTGGACTAACTATAACGGGGAATTTCACGGGTTTTGTACGAGTGCAATGTCCAACTAACTATAACTGTCCCCAAAACCTATGGTTTTTTCAGTGAATTTCAAAGGTTTTTTAAATGCTAATTTGTAACTATAACGTCCCTGAAACCTATGGTTTTTTCAGTGAATTTCAAAGGTTTTTTAAATGCTAATTTGTAACTATAACATGTCTGAAACCTACAGTTTTTTCAGTGAATTTCAAAGGTTTTGTAAATGACAATTTTTAAATGTATTAATTGTTATATACATTTTTTTCATACTGATTTCCAAATTTTTTAGAAACAATTTTTTTTTACATATTTTATTTTTTAAATTACATTGTAATTACATTATACATTACATTACAAAAAATACTTTCTCAGAATGAATTACTTTAGTTTAATTACTTTGCACATAGGCAATAGACTTTTAAGTACAGTAGTTACAGTTGTTGCAATGGGCAACACATTTTCAAACACAATGCAACATTCAGCTCAATGTGAATTTCTAGTTAAATGCAATTAGTTACTTTATGGATTACTTTTCTAACCACATTACTGGATCCTAGATTCAGTCCTGGGACATCTCCTGTAAACAGTTGAGTAAAAGCGTTTTGGTTACAGTCGTGATTTTTAAGGAATATTATTGTACTTTAAAAGTTCACACTTAGAAACTTTTTCTCATAGAATCACCAATGTTATCCTATGGAAGGAAATTCACTTAGAAGTTAAAAACTGTTATCGTTACTTTTTCTTACTCAGTGTTGGATCCTGGATCCAGCACTGGTGCATCTCCTGTAAACAGTTGAAAGAATGCGTTTAAGTCATACAGGCGATTTTTTAGGAATATTTGTAGTTTGTGAAAATCGACACTTTGAAACTTTTCTGCTGAAAACCAGACAATGGATTCCTATGGAAGGAAATTCAAGTTACTGGTAAGTACGGTTAAAATTACTTTTCAGGATCAGTACTGGGCTGAAAGATGCAGCACTGAGGTCTCTCCTGATAACAGGTGAGTAAATCGGAATTCGTATTTCTGCTGATTTTAGAGGAATATTTTAAAGTTCCAAAACTCCACACTTAGAAGAATTTCCAAGTGAAACCAGTCAATGTTAGCCTATGGAAGGAAATTCAAGTTACTGGTAAGTACGGTTAAAATTACTTTTCAGGACCAGTACTGGGCTGAAAGATGCAGCACTGAGGTCTCTCCTGATAACAGGTGAGTAAATCAGAATTCGGATTTCGGCTGATTTTAGAGGAATATTTGTATGTTTCAAAATCAACACTTAGAAACTTTTTCAGCAAAAAGCAGGCAATGATATCCTATGGAAGGAAATTCAAATTACTGGTAAGTACGGTTAAAATTACTTTTGAGGATCAGTACTGGGCTAAAAGATGCAGCACTGGGTTCTCTCCTGATAACAGGTGAGTAAATCGGAATTCGTATTTCGGCTGATTTTAGAGGAATATTTTAAAGTTCCAAAACTCCACACTTAGACGAATTTCCAAGTGAAACCAGTCAATGTTAGCCTATGAAGGAAATTCAAGTTACCGGTAAGTACGGTTAAAATTACTTTTGAGGATCAGTACTGGGCTGAAAGATGCAGCACTGAGGTCTCTCCTGATAACAGGTGAGTAAATCGGAATTCGTATTTCGGCTGATTTTAGAGGAATATTTGTAATGTTTCAAAAATCAACACTTAGAAGACTTTTCCAGCAAAAGCAGGC
Source organism: Calotriton arnoldi (assembly GCA_963921515.1). Classification (NCBI taxonomy): domain Eukaryota; kingdom Metazoa; phylum Chordata; class Amphibia; order Caudata; family Salamandridae; genus Calotriton; species Calotriton arnoldi. The sequence goes on from CAWUFW010013339.1 coordinate 306,724, forward strand.
AATGATATCCTATGGAAGGAAATTCAAGATACTGGTAAGTACGGTTAAAATTACTTTTCAGGACCAGTACTGGGCTGAAAGATGCAGCACTGAGGTCTCTCCTGATAACAGGTGAGTAAATCAGAATTCGGATTTCGGCTGATTTTAGAGGAATATTTGTATGTTTAAAAATCAACACTTAGAAACTTTTTCAGCAAAAAGCAGGCAATGATATCCTATGGAAGGAAATTCAAGTTACTGGTAAGTACGGTTAAAATTACTTTTGAGGATCAGTACTGGGCTGAAAGATGCAGCACTGAGGTCTCTCCTGATAACAGGTGAGTAAATCGGAATTCGTATTTCGGCTGATTTTAGAGGAATATTTTAAAGTTCCAAAACTCCACACTTAGAAGAATTTCCAAGTGAAACCAGTCAATGTTAGCCTATGGAAGGAAATTCAAGTTACTGGTAAGTACGGTTAAAATTACTTTTCAGGATTAGTACTGGGCTGAAAGATGCAGCACTGAGGTCTCTCCTGATAACAGGTGAGTAAATCAGAATTCGTATTTCGGCTGATTTTAGAGGAATATTTGCACAATGGTGAAGGGAGGGGCGGGGCCTGAGGTGACATCTGTGCAAACGCGCCCCGTGGCGCGTTTTAAGTTGGGGGATTAAGTCCCCTTGAATCATGAGGGTCCCTACGGGCCAACTAGCCCACCAGGAACCTCCAGTATGCGCTAGTGGGCTGCGTTGCAGAGACATTTACAGAGGCCATACCCCTTTACACCTCTCTGCAACGCAGCTCTGTGGCGCTTTCTGGACGTACCTGTTGGGCTAGTTGGCCCCCAGGGACCCTCAGGATTGAAGAGGATTTAATTCCCCATCTTAAAACGCGCCACGGGGCCTGTTTGCACACATGTCACCTGAAGCCCCGCCCTCCCTTCACCACTGTGCAAACGCGCCCCGTGGCGCGTTTTAATTCAGGGGATTAACTCCCTTGAATCCTGAGGGTCCCTGGGGTGCAACTAGCCCACCATATACCTCCAAAAGCGCCATAGAGCTGCGTTGCAGAGAGGTGTAAAAGGGGCGTGGCCTCTGTACACCTCTCTGCAAGGCAGCCCCCTGGTGCATACTGGAGGTTCCTGGTGGGCTAGTTGGCCTCCAGGGACCCCCAGTATTCAAGGGGAATTGTTTCCCTCTGCAAACGCGCCAGGGGCGTGTTTGCAGAGTGGTGAAGGAAGGGGGCGGGGCCTACGGGCCCAATCGTTTTTTTTTTTTTTTTTCCTGAAGGGGGCTGTGTGGCCCCCTTCCTTTTTCCTATTTTTAGGCCCTGGGGACCCCATCCCCCAGGGCCTTACCCCTTTTTTTAAATAAAAATAAAAATAAAAACGGGAAGGGGGCCGCGTGGCCCCCTTCCCTGGGCCTGTATTGGCCCCGGGACCCCATCCCGCGGGGCATGGCCTCTTTTTTTTTATTTGGAGGGGGCTGCGTGGCCCCCTCCTCAGGCCATTTAAGGCCCCGGGGACCCCATCCCTCGGGGCCGGCCTTGCACTTTTTTTTTTTTTTTTAATTTTTGTTACTTTGGGAGGGGGGCTGCGTGGCCCCCTCCGTGGCCTCTATGGCCCCGGGGACCCCATCCCCCGGGGCCTGGCCTCTCGTTGGGGACTGTGGGGGTCCCCAAACCCCCACAGTCCCGCCGGCTCCCCGTGTCCTACGGGAGCCGGCATTGCTTTACACATGGGGAGCAGCTAACATGCTGCTCCCCATGTGGAAAGCAGTCGCTTTGGATATTGGAAGAGAGAGCAGGTTTCCTGCTCTGTCTTCCAATATCCAGGACGAAGCAGCGAGGTCTGCCCTGTCAATGACAGCAGTGTCCCGGGGTAGGCACCCCGGGACACTGCAGGAGCCGGCCCTGGGGGTGGCGGTCCCCAGGGCCATCAAGGGCTCCAGGAGTGAGGCCGCGTGGCCCCCTCCCTACATTTTGAAAGCCCCGGGAGGTGGTGGTCCCTGGGCTCTGGGGTCCAAAACGGACCCCCATTTTAATTTTTCTTAGTGCCCCAGGGAGGTGGTGGTCCTCGGGCGTGTGGGGGCTGGAGCCCCCACACAGGTTTCTTTTAAATAAAAAAGAAGCCCCGGGGTGGTGGCGGTCCTCGGGCTGCGGGAGGGCTCAGAGCCCTCCCGCACCATTATACATAAAGCCCCGGGGGTGGTGGTCCTCGGGCTTGGGGGCCCTTAGAGGCCCCCACACATAAAATTAACCCCCCAGCATGCCCCCAGGACTTGGCCCACCCGGGGCCAATTAACATCGAAGCGCGGAGACCGCGCTCGATTTTTTTTTTTTCGGCAGGGTTCGCGCTCCCTGAGCGCATCCTGCCGATTTAAAAAAAAAATATATTTTTTGCCCAGGGGGTCCTTGTGGGACCCCTGAGCAGACCTAGGGGTCAGGGTGTTTCTACCCTGCTCCCTTTGTGCGCTTTGCGCACTTGTTTCTGTCCCTCGGTTCTACCGAGGAATAAATGGCTGCCAACACTTCCTGGTTTGGAGTGTTGACAGCCAATTAACATAAAGCTCGTGCTCGGGAGGATCCGCGGCCCTAGATATCACTATCTTTTTACTTTTGATTTTCTCAGCAACTACTGAACGGATTTACACCATTTAACAAAAAGGGTTCTTTCTGAACCAAGAACTACCTCTTTGCCAAATTTGGTGTAATTCCGTTCAGCAGTTCGGGCTGTAGCCGTGTCTAAAGTTTCCTATGGAAAATTGCATGGGGAAAACGCGTTTTGGGACCCCCTTTTTCTCGGCCCCCGCTTGACGAATCCCCCGAGACTTTCAGGGTAGGAGCGGACCGGAGCGGGCCATAAAGTTTGAAAATTTTGCGAAGATACGTCAACCGGCAAGAGAGTTATTTCAAATAGAATGTCGCGGATTTCCTATGGATAATAGGTTGTAACTATAACTATCTACTGGCGACCGCCAGTAGATAATATATATATATATATATATATATATATATATATATATATATATATATATATATATATATATATATATATATCCACGACCAACTCCGGCACATCAGCTTGCTCGTACCAGAAAACGATACCGCAGTCACAGGCTTCAATATGTCCTTTTATTGATCAAATCCTGGCTATGACGCGTTTTGGCAGGGTCCCCTGCCTTGATCACATACAGAGCCAAAATACAATCTTTGTTTTAAGTGCACCAATACCATCATGTGGTACCATGGAAATAAACAATATACTACAAAAAAAAAAATTGGAACAGCGTGCCGAGTGACGATACCGCTGGCTGCTAGCTTCAACGGAAGCCTGATTGCCAAAGGAACCCGACACGGAAGGTAATGGTCTGTGATTCAAAGGTAGCGGGTAGAGGAGTTCGGGAAAGTTTAACCCGGTGGAGTGTGCGAGGCAAGTTTTCGGTTTTATAAAGCTTTATTGATGTAAAGAGCAGTCACTCCTGTGGTAAAGAAAAGATTTGAAATGGATACCTTAATGAAACAGCGTGAAGAGACCGCTGACTCTGTATTCAGCGAGCGGAGTGTTGAAGTGGAAGAGTCAAATCGTGGAGTGGACTCTTCAGTGAAAGAATTGGAAACTGATGTGCAAGTGTTGAAACGAAAACTAGAAAAGTTACGGCGTAACGAAATATCCAAATGGTGGGAGGTTAAGTCGCTGAGTAAATACCTCGATGTAGGGAGGATTCCCGGGGTTTACGGGTATTGACAGCCCTACATACGAAAACCCGGACCCTGAAATGCTCCGTGAATGGGCGGCAAACAATGCGTCTTCGTCCGAAAATATGATGAGGATATTGATAAAATATGCATCCAAAGACCGGGATAAAATCCTGGGGAAATTGCTACAATAGAAGCGGACCTCAATAAAGTTTTGGGTGATGACACGATGAAGAAATTTCAATTAGATCTGAGTATTCGTCTCACGAAGTATGAACAAATAATCACTGAACGCAAATCAACGAAATTTCAACGTGATCGGTTAGATTACATGCGAGGACAAATCTACACATTTGCTCGCAGGTTTGACAGCATTCGTAAACAACGACTCTCTAAAGTAAGTGGTGCCAGTGGGATGCATGCAATAAGTAATAAGACACCTGCTAATCAAGGAGTTGTATCAGAAATAAGTTCTGCAGCAAGCTCAGACATTGAAACTGCCTCACAAGATGGAATCCAATGCACTAAAACTGTTGTTGATCCGCCATCCATTATTGAAGAGTTTGGTTTTTTATATCAGGACCGGACTCAAAATATAAGGCCGAACCCTCAAAATCAAAGAAAAGAAAATCAAGGAAATGAAAGAACAGACGGGGTGGGCATGGAACTGCGGTCTGGGAAAAAGAAGAAAGAATCGTATCAACGCAGGGGTTGGAAAAAGCAGTAATATCAACTGTGATTAACCTCACCGACTTGACATTGAAAGATGAGGAAGTAAAAATATTATCATTGGGACTTTCGTTTTGCAAACGCACTAATTTCAACTATACACAAACGCGTATTGATTTTTTTAAATATATACGGAAGTTAAAGCTTAAGAAATTTTTTGCCACAAAAACCTCTGGCCACAAAGAGAGCTTTGCAACAACAAGTGAAGATCCAGGAAATCTTGAAGTTCGAGATATGGAGGTACTGTTTGATTGTCAACAATTGATCAGAGAGTGTGAGGGGTCCACTTTAGTGGAATCTATTAGTCAAGCTGATGATTTATTTTGTTTAGATGTGTTTGACAGTTCAGCCACCACATTTAGACCAAAGTCGACATTTACACCCAATACACCAAAAGATGCTATTGATTTGTTTTCGGATCTTGTGATAAATGATTTGAAACAGTTATCTACTACCTCTAGTAAGGAATTTCTAAAGAATGAAACAAAGTTTGAAAAGGAATATCAGGCTGTGATTACTAAAATAAAAAGCAGACAGGACATAGTGGTGAGACAGGCGGACAAAGGTGGGAACCTTGTCCTATGGCCTTTGGAAGCATATAATTGTGAGGCTATGATGCAGCTACAAGATAAAGAGTGTTATCTGAAGGTCCCACAGAGTAGCCTATCTGAGATTAAACACAAATATTGGAAGGATCTAGCAAGATGGCGAGGGCTAGGTCTAATTAGTCAAACTGAATATTCCTTTTTAAAGGTAGAAAATCCTATATTACCCACACTGTATTTAATCCCAAAGATCCATAAACACAAAGAGAAACCTCCAGGGCGGCCGATTATTTCTGCCATTGGCAGTTTATTTGAACCTACTTCAAGGTACCTGGATTCATTTTTGCAAAGTCATGTAAAAATGCTACCAGCCTACATTCAGGACTCAAGAGACTTTTTAAATAAAATCACAAATGTAAAGTGGGAAGACACTTACCTATTGATTACATTAGATGTTGTTAGTCTATACACAAGTATTTCCCATGAAGATGGACTACATGCAGTCAGACATTTTTTGAATATGAGACCAATTAACTTATATCAACATACTAATATGTTGATTGAGATGTGTAGATTATGTCTAAACAACAATCACTTTATGTTTGGAGGGGATACCTACAGACAATTGCAGGGAACAGCGATGGGCACCTGCTTCGCCCCCAGCTATGCTAATTTGCATATGGGCTGGTGGGAGGAGCAGGTGCTCAGAACTGAATATGTCAGGGAATGGAAGGATCACATAATTAGATGGATCAGATTTATTGATGATCTTTTCATTCTGTGGAATGGGTCAGAGGAGTCAGCTCAGATGTTTATTGACAGCATTAACATAAATAATCTCAACCTCAAATTTACTGAACATATTAGTAAGACAAGTGTGACATATTTGGACTTTGAAATATATATTGCGCAAGGAGTGATTCAAACACGCACATACAGGAAGCCGACTGCAGGCAATACGATTTTGCATTCAGCCAGCTTTCATCCCCCAAGATTAAAAATGAGCATTCCGTATGCGGAAAGTTTAAGAATGAAAAGGAACTGCAGTGATCCTAGCGCTTTGAATGAAGCTCAAAATGCTCTAAATAAGAGGTTTTTACAAAGAGGATACAAGTATGCTAAAAAAAAGGTTGATACTATAGAAAGAAATGTATTGTTGAAACCAGACTTAAATAAGGCCAAAGAAAAAAAGAAGAACACCCAGGATCCGATCAGGATGATCACGGGTTACAATGTCTACCAGGCTAAAGTGAGAGATAGCCTGAATAGACATTGGTACCTAGTGAAGCAAGATCCGATATTGCACGGGATAGTGTCACGAAGACCAATGGTGACATTTAATAAGGCTAAATCCATGAGAGATGATCTATTTAAGACTAACCCGGAAGTCAAGAAAGGAGGTGGATGGTTAAAAATCAATCCTGGCTTTCATAAATGCTATAAGTGTAAGGCATGTAGATTTGGCAAAATGAACAACAGGTTACATCGCCTTTATTAAGTAATCCCTGGAAAATCAGAAGTCCTTTGACATGTAGAAGTGAATTTGTTGTCTATATACTGAGATGTTCATGTCCGAAAATGTATATTGGTAGTACGATACATATGGTTCATGTTCGTATTTTACAGCATTTAAGGGCAATTAAGAAAAATGATAAAAATTATGTGGTAGCACGTCACATTAATGAGGTGCATAAAGGTAACACCAATGAACTTGTCTATTTTGCTATAGATCAAGTTCATAAAAATTTGAGAGGTGGTGACAGAGAGAGAAAATTACGCCAACTAGAGTCAAAATATATACTCCTATTTAACACCAAAAATCCTTATGGATTAAACGCTGAAGAAGATTTACATGTACATTTGGTATAACTTGGTATTCAATTTCAAAGTTTTTAAACGAAATCTTGATTTTAAAAAAATAGAGGAAGGATAAAGACTTTGCGTTACACTATTAGTTATTAACAGATTGTAGAGTCTATCTCTAAAAGACATATATGTTGGATTTGCCAATATGAATTAATTTAGAAGAATATAGGGCAGATGTATTAAATAATAAGAGTTAGTAATGTATATGGGTACTGTAAGGTATTTGCACTTTATTTTGCAATATGTTGCACATTGAGCTAATAATACTGTGAAGCACTTGCACTTTATTTCTCTCAAATTGCGATATTTGCACATAATGATAACATCATAAATAATTTTAGAACTTTTTATGGATTTTTATTAGGATATAAAGTAGATAGCCCTATTGTAAGATCTTGCAAGAGATTGAAATGAATTTTAATTAATTGCACAAATTAATTTTCTTCTCTTTTTATAAAACTATATTTTTTACCATTCAATGATTGTTACAAAATATGTACTAAAAATGAATGTATTTTGGTTTATTGGCAGAAATCAAGATAACTTATGACGCAAGTTCTAAGTTATTAATGTGGAATTGATGAGATGAAATTGGACTCCGATTAAGGACACTGGTCCCGTATGCCTTCTGTTATATATACATTTTTGTGATACAACTTACATTTTTGTGATACAACTTTTTTGGGATGATCATGTTTACAACAATAATAATGTGAATTCATAGTGAATAATAAGATTGATAACACCAATATGATAAGATCGTTGCACTTATGCATGAAGTTTAATGCAATTTAGTATGGATAATGAAGGGAGTTTTATGGTATTAGATTTGAGAATTTAATCATTTTAATAAGTGTAATTTTCTTGATGGAGTGTTAAATGAATATCAAGTGGTGTGATGGCAATTTATAACTATGTTTTAAAACATTTTTAACGTATTAGTTTGAAGTGGGTTTAGATTGTTGTATTCTCCTAAATGTTAAGGCAAAGTCTTTCTTCTATATTCATTGTAGAATACATCATGTGACTAGAATTCCTCTGTTAAATAAGATTGTATTTTATGTGATTGCCTATGTGAACAAGGCAGGTGTGCCGAAACGCGTCAAAGCGAAAGAAAAATAAACCGAAACTGAATGGCAAGCTAACTCCTGTGTCGGTGTCCGATTTCGAGTGAAAGTCGGAAATGGTTGGAATATATATATATATATATATATATATATATATATATCCACGACCAACTCCGGCACATCAGCTTGCTCGTACCAGAAAACGATACCGCAGTCACAGGCTTCAATATGTCCTTTTATTGATCAAATCCTGGCTATGACGCGTTTCGGCAGGGTCCCCTGCCTTGATCACGTACAGAGCCAAAATACAATCTTTGTTTTAAGTGCACCGATACCATCATGTGGTACCATGGAAATAAACAATATACTACAAAAACATGAAAAAGGTCAATTTTCTACAGACTTATGCAGTCCGATCAGTTAATTGTTACATTTGCATTTTTATATGTTTTTTGTGTTTTCCAATTTTTTTCTCTTTTCATCTTTTCTCGATTTATTCAATTGGCTTTTCGTTCCTACTATTTAAACAAACTTTATTGTACCACAATTATTCGCCCTTTCTTGGTGCCAGTCCTTCATAGAGTCACTTCATAATATATCGGCTGGTTTACAGTTTTAAATGTGTCAAAGTCCTGCAGCATAATCATGGCCTTGGGTTCTGGTTATGGTATCATGATTTACATTCATTCGTATAGAATTCATTGGAGTTCATTCAATGTTTTTAGACTTTGCGTGATTCAGCGTTAACAGTGCAATTGCAGGATATTGCGCTTTCCACATCAACAGAACAGGTAATGATGTTATATTATAGGAATTGCACATTTGTTTGATACATATTGATTTTGCATCGTAACATTAAAGTGCTAGTGCAAATTTATCTAAAGCAAGTGCTATAGACTCCTAAATGCCAGATTCTGACAAAAGCAATTCATGTTTTATATACAACCTTTTTACTGATATTGTATAGACTTCGCGTAATTCAGCGTTGAAAGTGCAAGTACAGATTATTGCGCTTTCTACATCAAAATAGCAGGTACTGATGTTACATTATAGGTATTTACAACATTAGGGTACAAGAGCGGGATTCATGCATTCCGCTTGTAGATTTGATACATGTTGATTTCACATTGTAAACAAATCGACATTAAGGTGCAAGTGCAAATCTGCTTGTAAAGTGCAAGTGCTATATACTCCTAAAAGTCAGATTGAATAAAAACAATTCATGTTTTATATACAACCTTTTTGACAATGTTATATGCTCTAGGCAATTCCTACCTTATATGAATTATCATTAAGTGGGTATGTACCTGTTGTTTTCTATATAAGACACATCAGTACTTATTTGCAAATTCCCAAGTTAGTCACAAAAAGTGCTGCTGCATTAGTGCAAATTGCTGTTTTTAAAGTGTCAATGCATTACTAGACACTATCCTCAAATTAACAGCAACAAAATGAAAATTAGAAGCATAGGTAGTTATCTAATAGATACATGTAAAAGCAACATTACAACTTCCAAATACTATAAGGTGCATGTTCTCCAGTATAAACTCTTCCTTCACTATCTATGTGCAGAACTTGGGACTCATACTTAAAAACATCACAATATCAAGTATAACGGCCTATAAGCGAAAATCTCATATATCTTTGTAGACCAGATTTCTCAATACACTCATTAAAGGACTTATTCTAAAAACCAGTAACGTTTAGGGGCACGATTTTCCATCTATTTGGTACAAAAGGGTGTCTATTCAGAATATGCACAATCTAAAAAAGCCCTAAAAAGTGAACCACAGACACAATTTACTTAATTTCTTTCTTCATTTTAGCTATTTTATGTGCCTTTTTGGCACTGAGGATGGGTCATAATTTCTACATAGCCTTTACTCATTTAGTCAAGATGGACATATAAATCTTCATCAGAATTCAGGCCGTTAGGTGTCTTGCAATCAAACATTAATATATATCGTGACTCCAATTGCCTCAACCTGCCTTCATGGTTCCCGCCCCGTCTTTTCTTGGAGACCGAGTCCACTACATAGTATGTCAGTTCTTCAACCTTGCCTCCATGTACATCATTGATATGGCGAGCAACAAGGTATGACTGGTCTTTATTTCTCACAGCTCTGAGGTGCTGAAGGATCCTGACATGAGCCATATGGATCGTGCTGCCCACATAAATCATGGGGCACGTGCATTGAAGCACATACACCACGTGATCACTTTTGCAATTAAAAAACCGAGAGATCTTCCATGGTTTATTCATAAGGAGCAGTTGTATCTCTTTCTTGTTTACACCATGTTTACAGGCCTTGAACTTCAGGCACTTGTTAAAACCAGGATTAGCTTTCAACCAACTTTCGGTTTCAATTACCTCAGGGCTGCTATTAACTAATTACTGCCTCATTGATTTTGATCTCTTATAGGAGACATGGGGTTTCCCTGAGACTAGGCTATTCAAGGTGGGATCTCCTCTAACCAGTGCCAATGCCTATTCATGCAGTCTCTCACACTTGCATGATAGGCATTATACCCGGTTATCATCCTAATATCCTGTTTGGAATCAGTGGTTTTTTTCTTTTCTCTTTTTTTGTCAAACAGGATTTCTTGTCTTGACAGCCCATCTACCTTTGCTACTGCTTGATTTGAAACTGTCTCACTATATCCCTTCTCTTTAAATCTTTCTGTCAGATCAGTTTGTGCTTGTATTAGAGAGTCAGTTTCGCTACAATTTCTCTTCATGCGAAGCTGCTCTGCATATGGGATACTCTGTTTCAGTTTTTGAGGGTGAAAACTGCTGCAGTGCAATATAGAGTTCCCCGGAGTAGGTTTTCTGAAGGTACGAGTGAGTAGGTTGCCATTTCTGATAAATACTTCCATGTCTAAGAAATGCACAATTGAATCACTAATGGTGTGTGTACAATTCAGGTTCAAGGTGTTGTCATTAAGGGCTGTTACAAACAAATTGGCACTTTCTATTGACCCTCTCCATATGATGAATAGGTCATCAATGAATCTGCACCAGACCTTGATGTTCTCATTTCACTCTTTATTATGCTTGATCCTGAGCACCTGCTCCTCCCACCAGCCCATGTGAAGATTCACATAGCTGGGGGCGAAGCAGGTGCCCATGGCTGTCCCCCTCAGCTGTCTAAAGGTGTCATTATCAAAAAGGAAAATATTATTTTCCAAGCACAGTTCTGCCATTTGCAGTAGCATTTCGGAGTGTTGATATACCTGTAATGGTCTGCTGCCTAAAAAGTGTCTGAGAGCCCTTAGTCCATCTTTATGTGCAATGCTCGTATAGAGCGAAGCTACGTCAAGAGTTATTAACAGATCTTCCTCTTCCCACTGAGTATTGTGCAGTTTCCTCAAAAAGTCCCCAGTATCTTGAATATAGGACGGTAGGGCTTTTACAAAATCCTGTAGGAAGTGGACCTTGTTTCTATTCAAAAAGCAATTTTTTTTTTGCCAATATCTTTGGCGCCTTTTGACGAATCTTCGCGAAGTTTTCAAAACTAATGACCAGCTCAGGTCAGCTCCTGTCCTGAAAGTTTCGAGGTGATTCATCAAGCGGGGGCTGAGAAAAAATGGGGGTCCCATAACGCGTTTTCCCCATGTTAATTTCCATAGGGATTTTGGAACAGGCTACAGCCCTAACTGCTGAACAGAATTACACAAAATTTGGCAAAAAGGTAGCTCTTGGTTCAGAAAGCACTCTTTTTTTTAAATGGTGTAAATCCGTTCAGTGGTTCCTGAGAAATTAAAAAAATAAAAATATCAATATCTGAGCACCGAGAAGGATTCGCGAATCCTCCCGAGCACGAGCTTAATTCTGATTGGCTGCCAACACTCCAAGCCAGAATGTGTTGGCAGCCATCTTGTGACTCAGTAACTGAGTCCCAAGAAAACTGTAGAAAAAACATTAAAAAACAAGAAAAGGGGGCAGGGTGGAAACACCCTGACCCCCTAGGCCTGCTCAGGGGGTCCCACAAGGACCCCCAGGGCCAAAAAAGGCATTTTTTTAAATAATTTCAGCCAAATTCGTGCTGGGTGCGCGAATCCGGCTGAAATTATAAAAACAAAACAAAGCGCGGTCTCCCGTGCTTCGTTTCTTTCAAGCCCCCAGGTGGACCAGGTCCCGGGGGCAATTCTTAATTATGGTGTGGGGGCCCGTGGGGTCCCCTCCACAGCCCCGGGGACCACCACCTCCCTGGGGCTTTGTTTATCATATGCGGGCAGGCACGCGGCACCCCCGCAGTCCCAGGGACCGCCATCTCCCCGGGGATTTTTGTAAAAAAATGTGTGGGGGGCTCCTGCCCCCCCCGCTGCCTTGGGGACTGCCACCTCCCTGGGCATTCCTAGTTATGTGTGGGGGGCCTCGTGGGCCCCCCCAAGCCCCGGGGACCGCTACCTCTCCGGGGCTTAAATGAATCTAGATAAGTGTGGCGGGGGCTTCTGCCCCTCCCCACAATGCCCCAGGGACCACCACCTCCCCAGGGTAATTTTAAATAAAGGGCGGGGTCCGTTGTGGACCCCGGGGACCACCACCTCCCCAGGGCCTTAAAAATGCTGGGAGGGGGGCTGTGCGGCCCCCCTCCTGGAGCCCTTGATTGCCCTGGGGACCGCCACCCCCCAGGGCCAGCTCCTGCAATGTCCTGGGGTGCCCACCCCTGGGGCATTGCCATTTGCTATGGCAGGCCAGGAGCACATCTCCCGCCCTGTCATAACAAACACTGCAGGCCACCAGGTACCTCCAGTAATCCCCACACAGTGGGATTGCTGAGAGGTGGTCCGTGGCCATGCCCCTTTTTATACCACTCTGCAAACGCGCCTCTTGTCGCACTGCTGGTGGAGCGATGAAGTCCTCTTGTGCCATGAGGACCTCAGGACTAAAGTGGACATTATCCCCCGAGCAGCAGTGCACCAGGAGGCGCGTTTGCAGAGTGGTGTAAAAAGGGGGTGTGGCCTCCGACCACTCTCAGCAATCCAGCTGTGTGGGGCTTACTGGAGGTTCCTGGTGGGGACCTCAGGGACCCTCAGTATTCAAGGGGACTTAATCCCCAACCCAGAACGCGCCAGGAGGCACATTTGCAAAGTGGTGGAGAAAGGGGGCGTGGCCTGCTACCACCTCTCAGCAATCCCACTGTGTGGGGCTTACTGGAGGTAACATGTAGGCTAGTTGGCCCCTAAGGACCCCCAGCAGTGAAGGGGACTTTAATCCCCATCCAAGAGCGCGCCAGGGAGCGCGTTTGCAGAGTGGTGGGGAAATGGGGCATAGCCTGCTATGAGAACTTAGCAATGCTGCTGTGTGGGACTTACTGGAGGTAATAGGAGGGGTAATTGGCCCCCAAGGTTGTCCTTGGGGGCCAACTACCCCTCCTGTTACCTCCACTAAGTCCAACACAGTGGGACTGCTAAGAGGTCATCAGAGGCCACACCCCCCCTTTCTCCACCACTCTGCAAACCTGCCTCCTGGCACAGTACTCGTTGGGGGATGAAGTCCACTTTACTCCTGAGGGACTTTGGGGGCCAAGAGGCCCTCCTGGTACCTCCTGTAAGTCCTACGCAGCGGAATTCCTGAGCGCTGGTTGGTGGCCCAGCCCCCTTTCTCCACCACTCTGCAAACGTGACTGCCAGTTAAAGAAGTATTTGTAATTTAATAGGTCTCGCATTTGCAAGCTATTGGTATTGTAAATGCAAAAGTTTTTTACTAATGTTTTTTGGAGTGGAGTGGATGTACGTTGTGTGTAGTGGAATTATGGGGTATGTTATGCAGTGAAATTATGTGGATACAAAGTATGTGGTATTTAGTGTATAGGAATTATGTAGAGTGGGATTATGTGTTATGGAGAGTAATTATGTGGTATGGTAGTCTGTGTTGTGGAGTGGTAACCTCAGGTTTAGTCTTCCTCGTTTCCATAGAAGCTAAACTATGAACTCAATGAGAAAATAAAGAAGGAATCACTGAGGAGCACTTTTGGACCTAGTCAGAGGTATGAGCAGGGCCACTGGAATTATGCGACTGTTTGGCTGCACCAACTTTCGCACAATTATACATTTTCCGCATTAGCCACATAATCCATTATGTGCTGCCTAATCTGCAGATTTGAACAGAAAAGGCCTTGTTTCTATCTCAAACGGCTCAAACGTTACCAAAAATGCAGCAACAAGTATTACAGCGTGGTGGAAGTTCCTTTGTAATCCTAGAATGGTCACCTGTTACTTATTGCTAAATGTGGGTGTTAAATTGGTACTAATGGTGTTCAAGCCACTCTTGCTTCTTTCTGTGCCTCTCTTGCCTCTTTCTGCATTTCTGTTGCTTCTTTCTGCACCTCTTTTGCCTCTTTCTGCACCTCTGTTGCCTCTTTCTGCACCTCACTTGCTTCTTTGTGTACCCCTCTTGCCTCTTTCTGCACCTCTCTTGCCTCTCTCGGCACCCCTCTTCCCTCTTTCTGCACCCCTCCTGCCTCTTTCTGCACCCCTCCTGCCTCTTTCTGAACCTCTGTTCCTTCTTTCTCCACTTCTTTTGTTTCTTTTTGCACCCCTCTTGCCTCTTTCTCCACCCCTCTTCCCCCTTTCTGCTTGTCTGTTGCCTCTTTCTGCACTTCTCTTGCCTCTTTCTCCACCCCTCTTGCCTCTTTCTGAATCTCTGTTGCTTCTTTCTGCACTTATCTTGCGTTTTTCTGTACTTCTCTTGCTTCTTTCTGCACCACTTGTGCCTCTTTCTGCACCCCTCTACTCTTTCTGCACTCCTCTTGCCTCTTTCTGCACCTCTGCTCCTTCTTTCTGCACTTTGTTTAGTTACTTTCTGCGCCTCTCTTGCTTCTTTCTGCACTCCTCTTGCCTCTTTCTCCATCCCTCTTCCCTCTTTCTGCACTGCTGTTGCTTCTTTATGCACCTCTCTTGTCTCTTTCTCCACCCCTCTTCCCTCTTTCTGCACCTCTGTTGCTTCTTTGTGCACCTCTCTTGCTTCTTTGTGCACCCCTCGTGCCTCTTTCTGCACCCCTCTTCCCTCTTTTTGCACCCCTCTTGCCTCTTTCTGCACCTCTGTTGCATCTTTCTGCACTACTCTTGCTTCTTTCTGTACCTCTCTTGCTTCTTTCTGTACCTCTCTTGCTTCTTTCTGCACCCCTCTTCTGTCTTTCTGCACCCCTCTTGCCTCTATCTGCACCCCTGTTCCTTCTTTCTGCTTTTCTTTTGTTTCTTTCTGCACCTCTCTTGCTTCTTTCTGCACCCTTCTCGCCACTTTCTCCATCCCTGTTCCCCCTTTTTGCATCTCTATTGCTTCTTTCTGCACTTCTCTTGCCTCTTTTTCCACCCCTCATCCCTCTTTCTGCACCTCTGTTGCTTCTTTCTGCACTTCTCTTGCTTCTTTCTGCACCTCTGTGCCTTCTTTCTGCAACCCTTGTGCCTTTTTCTGCACCCTTATTCCCTCTTTCTGCTCCCCTCTTGCCTCTTTCTGCACCTCTGTTCCTTCTTGCTCCACTTCTTTTGTGTCTTTCTACAACTTTCTTGCTTCTTTCTGCACCCCTCTTGCCTCTTTCTCCATCCCTCTTCCCTCTTTCTGCACCTCTCTTGCCCCTTTCTTCACCCCTCTTCCCTCTTTCTGCACCTCTGTTGCTTCTTTCTACACTTCTCTTGCTTCTTTCTGCACCCCTCATGCCTCTTTCTGCACCCCTTTTCCCTCTTTCTGCTCCTTTCTTGCCTCTCTCTGCACCTCTGTTCCTTATTTCTGTACTTCTTTTGTTTCTTTCTACAGCTCTCTTGCTTCTTTCTATACCCCCTTGCCTCTTTCTCCACCCCTCTTCCCTCTTTCTGCACCCCTGTTGCTTCTTTCTGCACCCCTGTTGCTTCTTTCTGCACCTCTGTGCCTTCTTTCTGCAACCCTTGTGCCTCTTTCTGCACCCTTATTCCCTCTTTCTGCTCCCCTCTTGCCTCTTTCTGCACCTCTGTTCCTTCTTGCTCCACTTCTTTTGTGTCTTTCTACAACTTTCTTCTTTCTGCACCCCTCTTGCCTCTTTCTCCATCCCTCTTCCCTCCTTCTGCACCTCTCTTGCCCCTTTCTTCACCCCTCTTCCCTCTTTCTGCACCTCTGTTGCTTCTTTCTGCACTTCTCTTGCTTCTTTCTGCACCCCTCATGCCTCTTTCTGTACCCCTTTTCCCTCTTTCTGCTCCTTTCTTGCCTCTCTCTGCACCTCTGTTCCTTATTTCTGTACTTATTTTGTTTCTTTCTACAGCTCTCTTGCTTCTTTCTATACCCCCTTGCCTCTTTCTCCACCCTTCTTCCCTCTTTCTGCACCCCTGTTGCTTCTTTCTGCACCCGTGTTGCCTCTTTCTGCACCTCTGTTCCTTTTTTCTGCACTTCTTTTTTATTTATTTCTGCACATCTCTTGCTTCTTTCTGCACCCCTCGTGTCTCTTTCTGCACCCCTCTTCCCTCTTTTTGCACTTCTGTTCCTTCTTTCTGCACTTCTTTTGTTTCTTTCTGTACCCTTCTTCCTTTTTTGCATCCCTCTTGCCTCTTTCTGCTGTTCTCTTGCCATTTTCAGCACCTCTCTTACCTCTTTCTGCAGTTCTCTTGTCATTTTCTGCACCTCTCTTGCCTCTTTCTGCACCTCTCTTGCCTCAGTCTGCCCACCTGTTCCCTCTTTTTGCACCCCTTTTGCTTGTTTCTGCAACTCTCTTGCCTCTTTCTGCAGTTCTCTTGCCTCCTACTGCACTTCACTTGCCTCTTTTTGCACCTCTGTTGGTTCTTTTGCATTGCTCTTGCTTCTTTCTGCACCTCTCTTGCTGCACCCCTCTTGCCTCTTTCTGCACCCCTCTTACCTGTTTCTGCACCTCTCTTGGTAGTTCCTGTACTGCTCTTGTTTCTTTCTGCACCTGTCTTGCAAATGTTTGCACCCTTCGCGCCTCTTTCTGCACTCCTCTTCCCTCTTTCTGCACCTCTCTTGCCTCTGTCTGCACCCTTCTTGCCTCTTTATGCACCTCTGTTCCTTCTTTCTGCACTTCTCTTGCTTCTTTCTTCACTCCTCTTGCCTCTTTCTGCACCTCTGTTGCCTCTTTCTGCACATCTCTTGCCTCTTTCTGCACCTCTGACTTAGAGGTAGTTTTAATCACCCTGCCCTATTATGTACTAGGGCCTTACTGGGGAGGTCATGCCAATCACAGGGGTACCCCAACCCATAGTGCACCCTAGTGTATGTAGGTGTTTTCACTGTGTTCTAAGTGTCTTTCAGCATAGCACTGGCTCCGGGCCTGTTTAGTCAGAGTCAGTTACCACCAGTACCAGTCAGCAAAACATTGGGGTCACAGGATAACTTTGCAACAAGGCCTCTTTCTGCACCTCTGTTGGTTCTTTCTGCATATCTCTTGCTTCTTTATGCACCTTTCTTCCTCTTTCTGGACTTCTGTTGCCTCTTTCTGCATTTCTCTTGCTTATTTCTGCGCCTTTCTTCCTCTTTCTGCACATGTCCTACCTCTGTACGCATAGTTAGAAATTAGCATTTAAAAAACCTTTGAAATTTACTGAAAAAACCATAGGTTTCAGGGATGTTATAGTTAGAAATTAGCATTAAAAAAACCTTAGAAATTCACTGAAAAAATCTGAGGTTTCAGAGACATTATAGTTAGTTGGACATTTCACTCGTACAAAACCAGAGAAATTTGGTCGTTATAGTTAGTTGAGCTCACTATAACTCGCGCCCCCGCAATGCACTGCTGATGACGTCACATATTACATCATTTATGACATGGTCAGTGACATCACTGATGACATCACTGATGACATCTCAAATGACATCACTGATGACATCACTGATGACATCATCCATGTGATAATCTGATGCACCTCCTCACACCCTAATATAACCTTTGTTACACCCACTCTAAAATACAGACTACCATTTTCAGAACCATAGACACACCAATACCAGTTACTACATACCCACTCACTGATTCCTAGGTCTACACACACATCCACTCATTCACCCATACAGTCACTCATACATGCAGCCACTCATCAATAGAGCACTATCATATGCACTCATACACCTATACAGACACTCACACACCACCACTCATCCATAGAGTTACTCACACACCTAGTCAGTCATGCAAAGAATCAATCACACTCCCATTTACTCACCTATACAGTTATACACACACCACCTCACTTATTCATACAGATACTAACACATACTTACTCTCTTATACAATCACTGATACAACCACGCACTCATCCATACAGCCACTCTCACAATGACTCACTCTCACATATAGTTTATATACTCCAACACTCACATATACTGCCTTTTACATATGTAGTTACTCACACATGTACCACTGAGACATCCATTCACTCACCACACACCCATACACACACTCACCCACCCATACAGCCCTTCACAAATGTACTCTTGAACCCATACACCCAGTGAATCACCCACTCACACATCTATGCACAGAGTCACATGCCCCCCACCCACCCACACAGACACTCAGGCACCCATACAGATACTCAGGCAACCAATCAATAACCCATATAGAAACTCATGTAGATACTCACCAACCCATGCAGCTGCTTATACACCAACTGACAGACTGATACAGACATTCACACAGATTAGTCACTAACCCATGCATTCAGTAAGACACATTTAGTCACTGACTTATACAGTCAGTCACGCACCTACTAAATCATCCATTCAGACACTTATACACCCACTCATTCTTCAATACACCTTGGCATATATATATATATAAAACATATTTAAACTTTACATAAACACACAGTCACTGGATGATGTCATCAGTGATGTCATTTGAGATGTCATCAGTGATGTCATCAGTGATGTCACTGACCATGTCATGAATGATGTAATATGTGACGTCATCAGCAGTGCATTGCGTAGGCGCGAGTTATAGTTAGCTCAACTAACTATATCGGCCGAATTTCTCTGGTTTTGTATGAGTGAAATGTCCAACTAACTATAACGTCCCTGAAACCTGTGTTTTTTTCAGTGTATATATATATATATATATATATATAGATAGATAGATAGATAGATAGATAGATAGATAGATATACATATATTTACAAATAAAAACAAAGGTTACAGGGACTTCATAGTTAGGGTCAGATTTTACTCATACAAAACCAGGGAAATTCAGCCGTTATAGTTAGTTGAGTTACCTATTACTGGCGCCCCCGCGATGCACTGCTTATGACCTCACATATTACATCACTCATGACATGGTCAGTGACATCACTGATGACATCTCATCCTTGGGGACTAACTACCCCTCCTATTACCTCAAGTAAGTCCCACACAGCAGGATTGCTGAGTTCTGATAGCAGGCCGCGCCCCCTTTCTCCACCACTCTGCAAACGCGCCTCCTGGTGTGCTCTTGGTTGGGGGATGAAGTCCCCTTCACTGCTGAGGGTCCTTAAAGGCCAACTAGCCCTCCTATTACCTCCAGTAAGCCGCACACAGCTGGATTGCTGAGAGGTGATCAGAAGGCACACCCCCTTTCTCCACCACTCTGCAAACGCGACTCCTGGCGCACTACTATTTGGGGGATGAAGTCCCCTTTTCCACACACAGAATGTGTTTTTGTTTGCTAATAACTCTGGCACCTTTGACAGACCTTCGAAAAAATTTCCAATAAAAAGTCTACTTCCTATAAAGTTTTGTGATGATCCATCAAGTGAGGGCTGAGAAAAAGAGGGTCCAAAAAAGGCAAAATCCCCATGCATGTTCCATAGCCTGTTTTAGACAACTCTAGCGCAAAAATTGCTGGACGGAATTACACCAAATTTGGCAGATAGCTAGATAATGATCCAAAAAGCCTGTATTTTGTAATTTGGTGTAAATATGTTCAGTAGTTTTTGAGTAATTAAGGTTCAAACGTATTTGTGAATCTGGACCATTGGGATCAAGGAACTCTTGCGAGAGTCTCTTGAACCCATTTAAAACAAATAGAGCCTTGTGATTGGCCCAGGGACAAACATCAGTGGAAGCAAGTGCTCTGATTGGTTGCCAGCAACATAAGAAAAATGTTGCTGGCAGGCATTATAGGACTCAAAGCTTAGTCCCCTGTCCCGAAGTTTACAAAAAAATTAGGCCCTTTGCGTGTGACCAAGAGGGACCCCAGACCAGCTGTGCCAAATTGTAAAATATTTGTGTTTTTTCCCATGGCACTCCTGTGAGATTTTCTTTATTAAATATATGGAGGGGGAGGCGTGAGAAGGGCCCCCTCCCTGAGCCCATCTTCAGCGCCAGTGACACCATCCTCCGGGGCCGGGTATATTAATAGAGGGGAGGGAGCACGCCGTCCCCCACTCGAGCCATTGTAGGCCCGTGGACCCCATCCCTCGGAGAGGAAATAAAGTTTAAAGGGAGAGGTTCCATGAGGCCTCCCTCCCTGAGTGTTTATAAGCCCTGGGGACCCCATCCCCAGCGGCCAGCTCATTTACTGTATCTTAGGGACACCACCCAATTACACAGTAGTTTCCTTGCCCACACTAGCGTAGGCAGGGAAACTTATTTGTTCTCGTCTGGCTGGAGTATTTTTAAAGCTCCCTCCAGATGTGAGCATACATGCAAGTCTGCTCCCCGCTGGAAGGAGATTTAATGATGCTCCCGCAATCTGGGAGCAGACTTGTGTTATATTTCCCTGCCTGCACTCCTGTAGGCAGGAAAGCAGAACACAAGCCTGCTCTCAGACTGCAGTAGCAAGCAGAAAACAGCTGCTCCCTCCAGGCGGGAGTAATGCAGGATCCCACATCATGCATGGATCCGGCTGGGGCAGGGGGGCCCTCGCACTACCCCAATGTGGTGGTTGGTGGGTACCCCTGGAGGGCACCCTAGCTATAAAGCAGGCCAGAGAAGATGGGGTCCTTGGGGCCACAATAGGCCCGGAGAGGGGGGTCCGCAGAGCCCCCTCCCCTCTTTAATTATATTTGGCCCCAGAGTATTGTATTCCTGGGACCTAATAAGGCTCAGGGACAGGAACCACTTGGCCCCCCTCTGATTTTTGTTGGAGTTTGGCCCCACAGACAAAAAGCTAGAATGAGGAAAATCAAGTGGCAGGAGTACTGGCAACACAATGAACTGCAGAGGGCAGAAGGGTGGGTGCAGAGTCACACAAATAGAGAACGGTAGGCGGGGTGGAGGACAGGGACAACAAGCAGACAGTGGCAGGCAAGCCGGCATGGTTACAGCAAGCTGGGGATGGTGTACAAAGAGAGCGAATGGAGGGCAGGTGGGAAGGGGGTGGGGGTAGGGTCAGCAATCTGACCACAGAGGGCAGACCAGCATGGACATGGGCAGCAAGATGATCACAGAGAGCAGAAAGGAGAGAGCAGAGGCAACTAGCCGACCATTCTGGACAGGTTGGTATGGGCAGAGACAGTACATGGAAGGAGGGCAGGAAGGGGCAAGGGCACTCACACAGTGAGCGGTGGAAAGGAGAAGCGGGGCAGGGGTAGTGGCTTGTTGCTGACCATGATGGGGAAGCCACCATGGAAACAGATCAAGAATAGAGGGCCAGGGGACAGAGGCAGCAAGCTGACCATGGATAACAAACCCGCAGGGTAAGCAAGCTGACTACAAAGAGCTTGTGGGAAAGGCATGGGCACACAGACAGAGAAGAAGAGCAGGCAGGAGAGGTGCAGGGGCAGGGCCCGCAAGCTATCTATTCTTGGCAGATTGTTAGGGGCAGCAAGCTGACCATGGATGGCAAGAGAGGTGCAGGGACACACAGACAGTGAATTGAGGAGAAGTGCGATCAGCAAGCTGACCAGGAAGGCAGGCTGTTGTGGGATGGCCACCCATGGGGGTTGGGTCTGGGTTAACTCCTTGTTGCACATTGCCGAAGGTCATTCACATTTTGATGTTAGCTGAATACCCCAGCAAATCACAAAAAAAAAGTTAAAGAGAAGTTATAGTTAGATATGGCAATATTGCCTTCTCTTTCATTATAGATACAAGAAATTTACTGAAAAAGCAAAGGTTAAAGTGATATTATAATTGCGTGTTCAAATGGGTTAAAAACTAACATTTATAGCTTGGCCTGATCAATGGTCGAGTAAGCCGTGCTTTCAGAGAGCTCCCGCCGGAGCATTCCATCCGTGACTAATCCTGCCATCCCAAAGCAAACTGAAGAGGCCCGGAGGGTCCCCTGGGTGACTAAACTTCTGCCACTGAGAATCGAGTAACCAGAAGCTGCCGAGCCAGTGGGGAACCAAAAGACAACTGCTGAAACACACCGGCCACTATCCAAAATGGCAGCCTGTCTGGTCTGACACTCGGCGGAGCTCCAGAAGACCGCTGGACCGCACTGGCATGAGGTCAGGCTGGCCGCCGAAGGTGGCACAAGATGGGGCGAGAAAAAGAAGTTGGCAACTTGGGAGCTGTGCCTCACCGGCCCTCAGCTCTGCCGTGGAGGCCAAGAGACATCCATCCTAGGTGAGAGCGGGGAACCTGAGAAGCCAGCAGTGGCTTGGAGAGGAAACCACGAACCTGTGAGCGGTCAGATACAGACTCTGGTGCCCTAATAATAACGCGGGCCTAGGCCAGAGACCAAGAGAGAAGACTACTGAAACCCCCTACTGCTCTTCTGATGGTGCTCCCCACCTGTACTCATTGGAGCACAGGGGTCTGGGCCCTGGATATGGGACATTGAAAGGAGGGCCTGAGTGGAGGTGCGGGAAGACAGAGGTTGGTATCAGGCCTGGAGGAGAGTGCAGCACCTAACAGCCAAACCAAACTGACCGGCTGCGGTTGGGGCTCGGTGCTGGGATTAACTCCAACCAATAAACTAATAAGAAGGGAGAAGTAAGAGACTGATGTTGGCCCTTGGCTCTCTCATTTCTAACTGATCCCTCAGTTCAGTCAAACCGCACGGGGAGGAAAAAGTTCAGGTGGTCTTCCACATACCTGGTCAAGTCACTGTGCTTGTGCCCACCCGGACTCTCCTTCAGCCTTTAGGTCCTAGCTGCCCGCATCAGCCACTTTGATGGGATTTAGTCCCTGTGGTCTATTGCATTGATGACTTAGGCTGCAGTCAGTGGGACAGCAAAGCATTGCCGGCTTCCAATAGGTGCAGCACAGACCCTGCCCTACGAGACACCATGACCCAAATACGGAGCCTAGACTGGGACATCATGTGACCTCACCTTGCTAATCTAGGGTGCACTGGCACCCAGAGCCCTTGGTCACTCCTGCACCCCACTGGGCCCGGGACGACTAGACAAGACAGACTCATACATCCTTCTACCTGAGTGCACCTGACGGAGATACCCACCCACAATGATGGCCAAGGACAAAGGTCCTAAACACCCTAAACAAGGGAAGCTGTACTGTTTTTTGAAGGTGTTGACACCACAGATAGAGAGTGGCGAGGCGACCAACCACCATCAGACACTGCTGTGCTACTTCAAGGGATACAAAGCTCCAGAGAAGCACTTGAGAGTAAGACTGGGGAGGTCTGCTCTCAAGTGACACTCCTGCGCCAAGACCTGCACTAGGTGTTGGAAAGAGTGACTGAAGTGGAGACCCAAGTCTTGAAAGTGGAGGATGCAGTGAAGGACCTCTAGAAAGGGATGAAGGACCTGCACAGCGCCAATGCAGACGCAATGTGGGAAATAGAAGATGCAGAAAACAGGGCTCAGAGAAATAATCTTCACTTCGTGGGCTTTCCGGAGGGAGCAAAGGGGATCAACACACCAGCCTTTCTGGTGAACTGGCTTAAGGACATCATCCCGTGAGAACACTTCTCCACCTGCTTCGTCATAAAGCGGGCACACCGCGCACTGAGTGCAAGACCGCCCCCGGGAGCTGCACCCAGACTGATTATTGTGAAGCTCCATAATTTCTTAGACATAGACATGATTTTACGTGAAATGCGCCGCAAAGGAGAGGTCAGATATGAAAACTCAAAGATCATGACCTTCCCGGACTACATTTGACTCAGTCAAGGTGAAACTTAGGGACCTTCACATACAATACCTGCTTCTTTTTCGTGCAAAACTAAAGGTCATTTATTTGGGGAAATCACACTTCTTTAAAACTTCGGAAGACGCCTGGGTCTGGGTGGAGGAGAGAGCTGTCCTCCGCCCCTCAAGGGATGCCGCTATGGAAAGACACCAGGACCAGACCATGGAGGGGAGACCCCAGATATCACACCAGAAGAAGCGCAGAACTGAAAGTAGGGTATGACAAGTGGGTGGAGGAACACCCTACACCCTCAGAAAAGCGACCCAAGACAAAAGACGTCTTGCGAAGATGATGGTGCACAGGCCAACACGGGGACTGGGGCACACAAGGTGCCAAAAACCCAGATGCACATACAGACTTGGAAGACACTGGGAAATCCTCGGGACATAAAACCGTACATCCACTGGCTGCTGAGATACTTGCCCTAGAGAGTTGAAGATACTGAGATGAAGACGGAGCAGAACGTACCGGCAGACCTGGGAAATGGCACTTAAACTCCAGCGGGAGGTTAACTATGAACATAAAAGCACGCCCCTAGATGCTTTTCATATTTGAACTGCATTGTTAGTGGGCTCCCATGTTCTAAGTGTTTGGGGTTTAAACATAAGGCGAAGTTGTGGGGGAAGCACAACAGACCGTTCCGTCTTCTCTGGCGTATAGCCGCTTCTTCAAATGAGGGGGCTTGATGCTGAGGGGGGATTGTACAGGGTGGGGAGGAGGGGTTGTTGGGCAGGAGTTTGGTCATGGTTAAATGTTTTAATTTATTGTTTACCAGTCGCATGGGTCGTTAAAAGATGGAGCCCCCACAAGACACACTGTGTCGCTAGGAGCCACTATGTCCCATGGCCATGTATACACTAGCTCAAACCCCAGAGTTTACGGTATTGACATGGAATGTTAATGGGCTGGGCGACAAAATCAAAAGAGGACTGGTGATGCAACTTATCAAGAGACTTCACCCTGACATTACGATGCTCTAAGAAACACACCTCCAGGGCACACAATGCAGATTTCTTGGCCGGGGCACCTACATGGTGTTGGCACATGCAGGTTATACCACAGGGTCGAGATGCATGACCATATTGATAAAGAAAGCCATCCCCTTTCAGACAACAGGCCTCTGGCAGGATCCAATGGGTAGATATGTGGGAGTGACTGGCCAATGGGGAAGGAGAGAAGTAACCCTGATATGTGTGTTCGCGCCACCCAGACTCCAAGCACCCACTATGAGCAAGGTTGTAAACATCCTACTCAAGATGCCCTCTACCATCCAAGTAATAGAAGGTGATTTCAACAACGTAATGAACCCTGCATTAGAGGTGATGGGTCAGCAAATACCACCCCTCTGTCGAGATTTGCAAATTCCCTTGGGCTGGTTGATATGTGGCAACATGAGCATCCACGTGGTAAGCAATTCTACTACCATTTGGGTGAGCACATGTATACTCTGGATTAGATTATGTCTTTGTTACCAGAGACAAATTAAATGAAATTGGACCGGCTGAATTCCTGGTGAGGGGTCTTTCTGACCACTCCCCACTTGTTGTACCAATAGGAACGAGGGGTCCTGACAGTAACAAAAGGTGGCGTCTTAACACCTGGGAACTGCGGAATGGTAAGGTGCTGAGAGGCATATGAGCGGACACAGAAATATATTTTCAGGAGAGCGAGACCTCGGTTCCTTCGAGGGTGACAGTGTGGGAGGCATACAAGATGGTGCTGCGCGATAGGGCCCAAAGTCGTATCACGAGGGAAAAGAAAGATAGGAGTAAATGCATAGAGGACACCAAACAAAAGATACTAGAGCTTGAAGAACAGGTGATTCGAGGGTAAGATCCCAAACTAATCCGTAAACTCAACACCTTGAGACAGGAATACAGAGACATGGCCTTGGACAATGCCAGGTAACAGAAACTGGTGATGCTCTGAAGGAAGTGACCCGATTTGGGTCACCCGGGTCCCACACGACCACCTCTCAGCCTTCCATACCAAATGAGTCGGTCAGACAGTAGAGAATCCAAACCAATATCTGTTTATTCAGAGAACGCTCAGAGCAGAGCCCTGTCTGCCCAGTCTCTAAGGAGTGCTGCAGAGGGACTGACATCAACAAGCATAACAATACATTATGTACATTTCCGAACCAATGAAAGTACACCCACAATGGAATTTTCCAAAGAGATGCAGCTGGACAGTAAATTACAAAGGAGTAAGTTTCGATTCTGAAGCCGGGCGCACATTATCTATCATTCAAGGTCACTGTGCCCACCACTAGACTAGTGGGAGAAGGCCTACATCTAAGAAGAAAGGTATGCGCTAATAAGAACAGTGCATTTATTAGTGTGGCAGAGCTCAGCTCTGAAGAAACATAACCTAGAGAATGCCGTTTCTCGGAAATAGCAAAAAATTAGTTTTGATCGCAATTCAAAATGGCACCTATACACAAAATGGCGCTGCGAATGCTAACTTACATAAAACAATGCGAAAGCATAATTTTTATTCTAACAGACCCTCCTTTTAGCATAAGTTAAGCAATTTTTGTATAATAATGAGAAAGACATATAATTCAACAAATCATAAATACATTTTTAGGAGCACTCCATATTCTCAGCTTCAGGAAGGAAACGGTAAGGAGGAAAATACCCTCGTCTA
The DNA here is from genome assembly GCA_963921515.1 of Calotriton arnoldi. NCBI lineage: Eukaryota > Metazoa > Chordata > Amphibia > Caudata > Salamandridae > Calotriton > Calotriton arnoldi. Next base: position 333,253 of record CAWUFW010013339.1, read on the forward strand.
TCTGCATAAGGTTTTCGGGCTCTTTCTGAAGCATGATTGTTGCATTAGTATCATGAATTGATATTCTTTTAGGAGTGAGGAGAGTGGTGCAATAAGAGCAACATAAGGGAAGGCACTGGACTAAAACACAGCAAGAAACCAAAATCACAATTAAATAGATCACCTTTTCAAGGATCCAACCCCATCCACCAAACAATGACCAACTCCAATTCCCACTCTCCATTCCTTTCACATTTTCTAGAATGTCTAAAATGTGTTAGGTAATATTTTTTCCATATTAGTTATCCCGACTACACACTGGTCTCCTACTACTGCGCACACACCACCGCTCTTAGCTAGGACAAAATCAATAGCATATCTAGTCTGCTTAGAGTATATTTGCATACTTTCTAATTGGGTGGTGCTGTCATCTAAAGCTGCTACTGTGAAGTTCGACAGTATCTGTAGCTTACATCCAAAATATTCTCTAGCTCTTTCACCTCTGGCCATAGCGCTACCACCAAAGGTAACGATGGAGGAGAGAATATACCCAAAGGTGATACCATTACTATAATTATTGACTTCCAAATCTGTCACTGCATCACAGAACTCTGCTGTCAACGTTCTTTTTACCCACCGTATATTTGGCTTACTGTACTTACTAGGCACACATAAAGGAAGCACCATTCCTAAATCAACATCATCTGTACACTTATGAACATTTGAATAAGTACCATTAGACAAAAAATAAAATCCCGGGTGTGCATAAAGTGGACCTTGATAATCTACAGGGGAATATCTGGTATTCATCCCTACCGTACTCGGATCCTTCATTTTCACTAGAGACATCGTATTTTTGAACAATATTATTCCAGAATAATTGACATACAAGAATGCATCAGTACTATTTACTATCGGACAACATGCGGGATAATATCCAGCTTTTCGGGTAACCGTTAAATCTTGGTAATGCCTGCCCACTAAGGTAATGTTCTGCTCTCTCATATACAAATTATCACAATATGTATTATTGTCACAAACCGGATATCCCTTTCCTCGTGGTAATATAGACAAGGACAAGGATACCCCATTCCAAACTCATCCCTTACCTCTACGAATTGGGCTGGGCGGGTATACGTATAATTGACCAGCGACAATGGGTAAGCAGTCCATAAACCTGTAACAGATTCGGTGGGATAACAAGCTGTACCTTCTCCAAAAAATCATTATGTGTGACTCAGGGCTGTACTTTTGGGGCGCATTTTAGAAACAACCTTATGTTTAGTACATGATGGTTCATCCTGATCACATTCCAAAACCCAGGACACCCAACCCTGAATCAATAGCAGTAATATCACAAGAACAACACACAATATTTTTCTTATTGTAGACCAGAATGTACGTATACCAACAGGGGGAATCACTGGCTACTCTTTGTCTGCAACCATCCTGCCAAAGGGATGCATGGTAAACGATAAAGCAAAGGGGGAAGGGGCCGAAATGCCAGCAAGAAAACAATACAAGTTCCCAGTGTCCTTCAGAGCCTCACTGGTACAGGCTCCTATTGTTCGTCAAAACATTGGCACTCTTGAGCACCGGCGGTGGAGCTTGCTCTGTCCTAAGCTCGGGTTCCCACTTCGACCAGGATTAAGTACCCCTAGGGGGATACTTTTAATCTATCCTGTCCAATGTTCAAACAGTGCACAAATCTCGCCTCGTCCTAAACTAGCTCCGTTGGTACTATAGCAAAGTACACCCTAACTTGCACAGTCCATCCCTAACTAATCTGACTTCTCCTTTTGTGCACCGTTCTTTAGCTAAGGGCGCAAAGTGTACCTAGTGACTCCAGGCACAGAGGGATCAGTGAAAAGGGGTGCCTGGATAGCCCGTATTTCCGGTGGAACAGCCTAGTTCAGGATGTCGTCGTTCTCCTTGTCACTTTGTGACCATTTAAGGACAGCGTCGCTAAATGGAACAAAATGAGGTATCTGTTCACACTCCTGGTCAGCTACCCCCTCCTTGACCCACTGGTCATAGGGTAACAGCAGAGGCACTCTCTTACAGTGCGATGCATGAATCCAGTTCTTACGACCAGAAACTTTGATGGCAGTGTGGGTTGCCAGCAAGACTTGAAATGGCCCCTTCCAGCGCGGCTCCAAAATCTTCTTCCGCTGAAAATTACGAACAAGGACAAAATCCCCGGGCTGAATGCAGTGTCCGAGCCCCTCTGGTGCAGCTGGCAGGGTATCCCGGACCTGTTGGTGAATAGAAAGCATACTTTCAGTTAACTGAGCAAGGTAGTCAATCAGCAACAGATATTCAATATCCGAGAACCGCTGGGGTAGCGGGACGCCCCAAACATTTGCCAGGTGTCCAAACACGACCTCGTACGGTGACAATCCTGTCCTAGAATGTGCTGTTGTTCTTGTCCACAAAAGAGCTAACGGTAATGCATCTGGCCACTGTAACCTAGTTGTCTCCTGAATCTTTGCCAATTTCAGTTTGAGAGTACCATTGTACTTCTCAACCAAACCCGCTGACATCGGGTGGTTAGCGGCATGAAACTTCTGCTTTATGAGCAAACCATCACAAATTAACTGAATGACCTTGGCATTAAAATGACTTCCGTTATCACTCCAAATAAAATGGGGCAAGCTTAAACGAAGAAAGAACTCCTTCAGGAGTACCTTTGCAGTCGTAACGGCTGGATTAGCTTTAGTGGGATAGGCCTTAACCCATTTACTAAAGGCACAGACAACCACCAAAACATACTTCAAATTATTGCACCGATCCAATTCTATGAAATCCATCTGAAGGACTTCAAAAGGGAAAGTGGGTAGTGCAAAGTTACCGGGTGGGGTAGGGGTACCTTTTCCAGAATGTTGTGCATCATGCACACCATACAATATTTTACTAAATGGGATGCTTTCTTAGAAATATTATCGTTCTGCCATACAGGGTCTAACAACTTGCAAATACCTTTAGCATTAATATGGGCTGGGCCATAGGCCATCGTAACTACAGGGAGAACATATGCATCTGGCAACATCCATCTCTGCTTCCCTGACTTGTCAATCCAACATCCCTCATCTTTCAATTGTGCTGTACTTTCTTGCCACAGTGCTAATTCTTCTATTGTGGCCTCACTTTGTATCTCTTTCACATTCTCAAGTGTATCCTCAAACATAGTAACTTCAGGCACCCACCTAGCGGCACCTGCTACAAACATTCTTTTCATTTTACTCCGGGCTGTTTCGTTAGCTGTCTGATCTGCAAAAGCATTTCCTCTACCTACATCGTCAGTGACTTTCCGGTGGGCGCTACACTTTACTATGGCCAATTTCTTAGGGAGTCTCAAAGCAGACAAAAGCCTCAATATAAGGTGCCCATGCTGAATCTTAGTGCCATGCGAAGTAAGAAACCCTCTCTCAGCCCAGAGTCGTCCAAAGTTATGCGCGACTCCAAAGGCGTACTGGCTGTCAGTGTAAATATTGACAACCAGTCCCTCAATCAATTCGCAAGCTCGTATTAAGTCAACAAGCTCAGCAGCTTGGGCCGACTGATAAGGAACTCGTGATGTCTCAACTACGGTATGCAGTGTGGTAATAGCATACGCAGCAGTTGTAGTGCCATCTGGTAATTTAAAACAAGAGCCATCGACATACAGTTCCCCTTGTGGGTCAGATAAGGGAACATCAGTCAGGTCTACCCGTCCCTTCATTTCTTCTCCCATCCGGAAGATACAGTCATGTTTATCAATCTCATCATTCTCAGAAGGGAGGGGCAGTAGCATGGCTGGATTTAGAGTGGCACATCTTTTAATCATGATGTGTTTGGCAACCAGTGTTAATTCACAGCCAGTCAGCTGTGTCTTAGTCTTATCCAAATGCATATCCACAGCATGGGGTACCATGACCGTGAGATCAGTATCAAGTACGAGTCCAGCCGATTGTCTGATAGAAACGGCCACAGCCGCGACCGCTCTTAGACAGCTCAGGAGGACTCTTGCGACAGGGTCAAGAACTGCAGAGAAATAAGCACAAGGCCGTTGCTTATCTCCAAATTTTTGTGTTAAAACAGAAAGCACGCAACCAGCCATCTCATGGACGAATAATACAAATGACTTGTTATAGTCGAGGGTGCCGAGTACTGGAGCTGAATAAAGTGCAGTTTTTAATTGCTCAAAAGACTGCTGACATTCAGGCGTCCAAGGCAGGGGTTCATGCACGTATTTAATGGTTAATGCAAGCAATGGTTTGATTAATAGCGAGTAGTTAGGGATCCACTGGCGACAATAGGAAGTGATACCTATAAAAGCACGCACATCTTTCTGGGTTTGTGGAACGGGCATTTTAACAATGGTACTGATGCGCTCAGGACTCAATCTCCTACCCTCCTTCAACAGTAGGTGACCTAAATAGGTGACCTCCTGTCGACAATATTGAAATTTAGAAAGAGACACCTTATGTCTGTGTCGGGCCAAATGCAACAACAATTTAACTGTACTGTCTTTACAACCTTGTTCTGTGTCAGAGGCGATCAGTAAGTCATCAACATACTGCACTAATACATTACCTGAGGGAAGCGATAGGGAATCCAACTGACTCTTTAAAGCTTGACTATAGATACTTGGACTTTCAGTATAGCCTTGAGGAGCTGGACAGAACCTAAAGGTCCTACCAGCTAGTGTAAACCCGATCAAGTACCTGCTATCCGGATGAATAGGAATACTAAAGAAAGCATTTTTCAGGTCAATGAAAGAGAAAAATTTAGCAGTAGAGGGAATCATTGTCAAAAGAGTAGTAATGTCTGGGACCACCGGAAACTGTGGAACCACTATTTTATTAACCTTGTGCAAATCAATCACAAAACGATAGACATCTCCATGATCATCACCTGAAGGCGTCCGTTTAAGAATGGGGAGAACAGGACTATTATAAATATTGGCTGTCGTCTCCTCAACCACTCCCTTGATCAAATCCTGAATAATTTGCAATAGAGCTCGTTCTCCTGTCTGTGGTATTTTATACTCAGGGATACGAGGCAAATTAGCACCATCCTTAACCTGTATCGAAACCGGTGGTATCTGCAGCAGCCCCACATCGGTATCACCTGTCGCCCACAAAGTGGATGGAACATCTGCAGATTCAACAGGAAGAGGCACATCTTTGGACAAACACTGTTTAGCACGTGCTACATTGGGGCCCATTGTCATATAGACACCTGCCGGGGAACAATAAATGGTAGCATGCACTTTCTTTAACAAATCCAAACCCATCACATTTTCACCACAATAAGATGTCAACAAGAATGGCAAATCCACAGTGAAAGGACCAATAGTCAACGCAAGAGGTTTTGAAATGGGTCTTACAACCTGTACACCAGAAAAACCAACCGACACATTATTATGGCCAGACAGAGTCGCCCCATGGACCATATTTTAGAGAAACAGAACTTTTTGTCGCACCTGTGTCCACCAAAAATTCCTTAGCTGGTCTACAGGTATCGGAACTGGCCCCTCACTCTGTACCTGGCTGTCCTAACTGTAAGACATTCTTGTCACTTCCTCCATGTCATAATCATCATGATAATACTGTCCATCACGAGGGTCATCAAAGTAATTATTATCAGAACGACCCTGTGCGGCTACAGCATTCTGAGTCCTATCTGCCCCTCCTGTTCCACGACCCCGTCCACGAGAACCTCGTCCTCTTGGGACGGCTACCTTCTGCAAAAGCACAGGACATTCGCTACGCCAATGTCCCTCCTCTTTACAATACGCACACTGCTTCGGATCCAAAGGCGTAGTTGTTGGCTGCCTACTAGTGCGTGGAAGCTGTCAGGCAGGACCACCACGTCCTCTCCTATTCCTTCTAAAAGCCTGCTGCAACAACACCTTCGTCTTTAAATCCTTATGTCTCTTCTCTGTCCTCTCCTTTTCCTCATTGTCCCTATGCTCATTATATTCTGCCATATTCAAAATAACAGAAGGGGAAGAGGTGGACCAGGTACTCTCAGAAGCTTGCAATTGAGTCACAATTTCGGGAAGCAGGTTAGAAACAAATCTATTGACAAATAACCGAACACCTCCCTCAACTGACAAATCCTGTCCACTATAATCCAAAAATGTACCTTCAAATCGGGTAAAGAAATCAGACACACTCTCATCTTTCTTCTGTTGACAGGTTGACAATTTATCCCAGTCTACCTTTCTCGGTGGAATAAGAGAATGCATATACGTAAATATGCAGCCTGGCAACGCTAACATTTCCGCTTGAGGCTTATCACCGGGCTTTCTTTCCTGATCCTATGCCTTAATTTGTTCCCAAGTACCACCCAACTCCGGAGCATGATCTTGAGTATGAACCTGCCTCCAAATATCAACCGGAACAAGAAGACCAAAGACCATCTCAATATCAGCAAGAGTCATCACCGTTGAGGAAGCAGCTTCAGTCAATTCTTTATAATAAGCAGTAGGATTTTTCCTAGGATCTGGTAAATGAGTTTTAAGAGATAGAACCTCACTTCTTTTCCACGGAGTATAAACCCATTGCTCCTAAAACCTTGCCTCCACTGCGGCTCGAGTAACATTGCCATGGCCATCTGTCAATTTCAGTATCTCGGGTGATATATGGGATGTACCTCTCTCATCGGAATCTGAGATACTGACCTGGGACTTTTCTCATGTAGTCTTCCCCTATATGCTATTATTGTCGTAACATTAGCAAAAACTGGTTCTGGCCCCACTTCACTAATATGCACTCGATCCCTTATGTCATATAAAATTTGAGGTGCTTCCGCTTCAAAGTGCTGTTGCCAAAGACCAATCAGAGTAGCAAACATGTGTTCAAGGGCATGCTGCTGTATGAAGGGCTCAAAATATTTCATAGTCACCCAGACATCCTCTACACTATAAATAGGGTTATGGGCCCACTGTGCAGCCTGATTAGCTATTACCCTGTTTTCTTCATCCCCCACATCAGATCACACTAAGGGTCCCATGCGCTCCTTAAATTTTGTCCAATCCCTGTCCTCAAATCCACGCACCGGTGTCCCACTGCTTACTAATGTCGGAGGATGAAAAACTACAGTGGGAGAAGCAACAGGCACTATCGTCGCTGGGGGCTGTGTCGTGGGGGAAAGAGCTGGCGAAAGGGTTGCTGAGACAATAGGTATGGCGGAAGTACTAACAGTCACAGTTGCCACAGACGCCAAAGAAACAGAAGGAAGAGGAGGAGGAGCCGAAGCCAGAGCCGTCGAAACAACAGTAGTAAATGCTGGGACAGAGACAGTGTAAGCAACTGTAACAGGCGGCTGTGAGTACATCGGAACAATGGGATATATTCTTTGCGGGGTCATATGGAGGCGGGGTTGGGTATCTAATAATTCTTCCACAAAAGCGTCATCTTCTTCCTGAACCACATACGATTTATCAATATGTAATCGAAACCTCCTATCTTCACATTCAACACCCTTTTCCTGTTTCTCCCTATCATATGCTACAGCCTTCTGAGTCAACGTCTGCATTCTTCCTTTCCGGGCCTCTTTTTCTGCCTTCATTCGCCGCTGTCTAGCAAACAAACTCACCTGATATATGCAGGTAAAACGTATTTATTCTCCACTGCCGACTCTTCAGACCAAATGGTCAGATTCAAGGGTTTTGCTGTTTAGGACTCCAGTCGGGATGACCACTGGGCGAGGCACCGTCCGGCAGGACAGAAGGGGCAGCTGCGAGTATCAGGAACTCTTCGTGCAGGGATCCCTGATCCGTCCGTCCGACCCAACGATGGCCTCGACCTCCCCCCGTCCGCAGAAGGGAGGGGTCACTCACCCGAAGGAGTCTCTGTTCAGGTGCCAACTGAAGGAAGTGACCCGATTCGGGTCTCCCGGGTCACAAAAGACCACCTCTCAGCCTTCCCTACCAAATGAAGAGTCGGTCAGACAGTAGAGAATACAAACCAATATCTGTTTATTCAGAGAACGCTCAGAGCGGAGCCCTGTCTGCCTAGTCTCTAAGGAGTGCTGCAGAGGGACAGCATCAACAAGCATAATGATACATTCTGTACATTTCAGAACCAATGAAGGCATGCCCACAATGAATTTTTCCAAATAGATGCAGCTGAACAGTAAATTACAAAGGAGTAAGTTTCGATTCTGAGGCCGGGCCCACATTATCTATCATTCAAGGTCACTCTGCCTGTGCCCGCCACTAGACAAGTGGGAGAAGGCCTACAACTAAGAAGAAAGGTATGCGCTAATGAGAACAGTGCATTCATTAGTGTGGCAGAACTCAGCTCCGAAGAAACATAACCTAGAGAAGGCCGTTTCTCGGAAATAGCAAAAAATGTGTTTCAATCGCAATGCAAAATGGCACCTATAAACAAAATGGCGCCGCAAATGCTAACTTACATAAAACAATGTGAAAACATAATTTTTATTCTAACAGCTCCACCGCCTATACGAAGTTGGGGATAAGGCAGGGAAACTACTGGCCTGGATCAACAAGAATGAGCTAGATGCAAGCTAGATGGGTGCAGTAAATTGTGGATAGCCAGTACACTACCCATACCACTGATATTCATGTGGCCAGGGCATTCGCTGACTACTATCAGGACTTTTACATGGCCCGAGCCCTAAGGTCACACGCAGATATAGAGGACTTCCTGGTGTCTGTTAAGACCCCGGTGTTGAGGAAGGAAGAGGCAAAAGAACTGGAGGCTAGCTTGATCTTGACAGAAAGACCGCAGGCAGAGTCGAAGCTACGCCTGGGGAACACCCCCAACCCTATTGGGCTACCGGTCGAATTCTATAAACATTGCATAGTCCTTCTAGGCCCCAATCTGCTAAGGCTCTACGTAGATGCACACAAGGAAGGTATTCTACGTCTTGACTTGAGATCTGCAACAATAGCTGTCATACATAAGGAAGCAAACCACACAACCGATGAGACTTGTAGAGACCTAGCTCATTATTAAATATAGATGTGTAGATACTAGCTACAATCTTAGCAACCCGTCTCTTCAAACATACCACATCACTAGTCCACGATGACCAATCTGGCTTTATGCCTGGACGTGCCACTCGGCTGAACCTTCGAAGGACACATAACTGGTTAATGAAGGTAACAGACCGTGGCACACCCCACATATTCCTGTCAGTAGACGCAGAAAAAGTGTTTCACTCCGTACACTGTACATTTTTAAAATGCACTCTGGACAAATTTGGAATAGGCCCAAAATTAATTCCGTAGCTGGGTAGCACTACTCTACAGTCAGCCCATCGCTACGGTCAGAGTAAACAGGGTGAGATCGGCAGCCTTCCCCATCAGCTGGGACGAGACAGGGATGCGCCCCCTTGCCACTCCTTTTTTCGTTCACCCTCGAGTCCCTCGCCTGTGGTATCTGACTCCACCCAGAAATCCAGGGTTTTCAAATATCTCCTACTGGTGAAGAGGAGGAAAGGATTTCCCTCTATGCCGACGACATCCTTCTATATGTCACCAACCCTGATACTGTAATTCCTGTCCTATTTAAAACCATAAAGGAATACGGCAGTCATTCTGGGTACAAAAAAAAACTGGAACAAGTGCACGCTCTATTGCCCTAATGGTACCCAGTCACGGTGGCCATTGCTTGGAGACCTAGGAGTTGTTTATGAAGGTTTCCAATACTTGGGGATCTTTGTAACCCCAAACAGAGAGAGCTATCGGCTCCAAAACCTCAGGAAGGTCATGCAAAACTTTAAACTGGATGCGGAACGATGGAAGGACCTTCCCCTCTCCTTGCTCATAAGAACGGCAATCTTTAAAATGATTGCCTTGCCCCACCTACTGTATGCCCTCCAAAACACATATCACCCACTCACAAGGGCAGTGTTCACCGGGCTGGAGTGCACACTCAGATGCCTATTGTGGCAGGGCGGTCACCCCAGAATTGTGCTAAAAACACTACAGCGAAACCCCTAAACAGTGGGATGGAGCTACCAGATGTAGAGGCCTACTACTGGGCCGCCCACCTCATCCCCATAAATGAATGACTACATCGAGCTAGGGACCACCCCACATATCGCCTAGAAAGAGAATCGATATCGCCTCATATGCATCAACACTATCTTTTCGGCAGGAAGGGAATCTCCAATCTACTGCCCGCGACACAAGTTACCCTGGGGCCATGGGTAAGAGCAACGAAAGCAATAAGATGGTCAAACCGGGCTACAAAGGCCACGCTGCTCTGGGAGGGGGGGAGGGTTTAAGGAATTGTGCAAACTAGAGGGGTTTGAAGCCTTGAATCTCTTATGCATTTCCACAATAGGAGATATTATGGACAAAGGTGAACTTAAACCTTGGCCCATGCTTAGCCAGGAATATGGCCTACAAAAATCCCAATTTATCAAATACGCACAGTTGCGACATGAATGGCGGGCGAAGGGCATATAATGCACGAACCTACCAGAGTACGCCCCATTAGAGGGAAGATTACTACAGGAGGAACTTGTAGAAAAGGCCATCTCCCTAACATACAAAACTATCAACAATAACATGCCAGACAGATTAGGGGACTGCGAACAAGGTGGGAAAACAACATTGGGCCCTTGGAAGATATAGCTTGGGAGGCAGCATTAATGCGCCTCAGAGAGATTGCTATCAAGGCAATGCTGCTCCATGTCCAATATAAAATACTACATAGAATATACAATGATAAAGAGAAATTACACAAGATGGGCATATCAGAGACACCATACTGTCCTACCTGTAAAAATATCAAAGGCGATTTCTTTCACACGATATAGGATTGCCCTGCGATCTGTCCTTTTGGGGATCCCGAGTGAGGTGGATATTAATAGGACCCAATTACTCTACGCCTCACTGGTGTTGGCGGTAGTCAAGAGAGACGTGGCTAGACAATGGGGTGCGGTGGAGAATCCTACGATTCAGGAATGGACAAGGGGGATGGACCTCTACATGGCAGCTGAACATACCACGTGCCTGAGCAGGTGTTGCCCTAGAAAATTCCACAGAGTATGGGGTCCATGGAGACGGCACTTTTGGCTAGATCTCTGGGAGGCCACGCAAGAGCTCATGCCACGTTTCACAATCTACAGGAGGCGCCACCACTATTAGACACAGAGATCCTACCATATCTTGCTATCCTCATTCCTGGGCTCAGAGGGGAGCTCGGGCTCCACAAAAAGGCAGCTGTACTTATTTAAATCACTGTGATACGGTGGGGTGTTGGGACTCTGTCAGAGATGGCTTTGTTCAATGTAACTAATTGGCTTTTGTATGTATTTGGCATATAAAAATAAAGAGATTTGTAAAAATAAAACTAACATTTTTAACCAAAAATGAAATTTGCCAGTTATAGTTCACGAAGCTAACTATAGCTTGCACTCCCCAATACAATGAATATGACCTCACATTTTACATCACTTATGATATGTTAAATGACATCATTGATGACTTCAGAGATGACATCTCAAATGACATCATTGATGATATCATCCAATGAAGGTATTTAGAAGGGTGTATGTAGACCCAATTTTCTATAACTTCTGTAGTGCAAAACACCGTAAACGTTAGCAACATGCAGAGCAAAAAGCATATCTGTGAAGGCATCCACTTTTAGTAGATTTTATGATCTTTTTTGATTGGTACTAATGTGCAGAATTGATGTAAGAGTAGCTTACACGTTTAAATAGCTCACAAGTTTAAGTTATGTTTGTGAATTTGCCCGTTAATGTCTCTTTAGACATTGATATGGTCAGCAATTTATTAGATCTTGAATACCATTCAAAAGAGTGATTGATGATTATTTACTCTACTAATATGATCCTGTTAAATCCATCATCTAACACAGACATTTATGTGAACAGCTTCACATACCTGCATTAGCCACTCATAAGGAATGAACAATGAGGTCCAATGCACAACCCTCTGTAGTTTGTAATAATATCTTACACATATTCCTAATTTGCGAAGAATGGTGTCCAACATTAAGATAATGCCTACAGTCATATTGCGACTTGAAAGATTTGTGAGTCACTCATACATTATAAATTCTTCAACAATGTGTAATGTCTCAGAATTTTCTCGGAACTTTTGGAAATAAATATCAACAACTTATAAATCGCCAGTTCACATAGAAATTGTCAATAGGACTACATGGCAACAATTTAATGACAGCATGTGCACAGAGATCCACATGTGAATAATGTATTGTAAGAATAAGCTTAAGTTTTCTCACATATTTTGGCAACAGGACTTTGATTTAATCTGCAACCTATTTGTAATGTATGACTGCAACTCACACAAGTTGCACTCAGTCTCTGCAACATATACATTTTACCATAGAGAATCAAGTGAATCAGGCTTGTCTCCAGTAGTAGGCTATTTCTATTTCAGGAGTGCACACTTGTACACATCATCAATCCATGCTGTATATGTGTGTGTGGGCTCTTTACTTAGGACTTTGCTTACTAAAATGATATGGGGGTTTGTAGAGTAGTTTTAGGAGCAGTAGCTTGATGTTGTTATCAGTGATGTCATCAATCCTTTCATTTGAGATGTCATCAGGGATTTGATCAATTATGTCATTTAACATGTCATCAGTGATGTAATATGTGAGTAAGAAGTGCATGTTTGGGCACAATGAACTTTGCAATAATCTTCCATGGGCATTTCTACATGGGGAGGGACAGCAGAGCAAGGCAATGCATTGCCACATAAATGATAAACTTTAGTTTTGAAATGATGACTTCTGGAGAATCTTAAATGTCTTGACAGGCTTTTCAGCTAGCTGCCGAAACAACTTTCAGAGAATGAACTGAAATAATAAGCAAATCATTAACATTCTAGCTATGAACAACTATAGTTTTCATTAAAAATATTGAATGGTAAGATACACAGATGGAGCAACAAAAGATAGTTCAGGAAGAAGACTGAATTCCAGTCTCTAATTTTCCTACTTTAGCTTTCAATCTATATCCAGTTTGTTGTTAAAACCAGTGTGAAGCCAATGGGCGATTCAGGAAAGCTATACATTTGTGAAAAGTAGACACAATTCTCAATTCAGCAAGGGGTCATATGTGTAGATTGCTCAAGGTTTTCCCAAGGAGGCTAACTTTTGAAATAAAAAGAAATTGAAAATTGCCATTTGTGACAATGTTTTCATCTGTAACTTTTTTGTCACAATTGCCGATTTACAAAATCATTAGTCCTCTGACCCTTCCCGTTGCGGGGATATATAGGGTTGTAGGTTCTTCAATAACCTGAGGTACTCAGAGCCAACAGCTGAGCTTCACTGTACAATGGTTTTTCATTGTGTGCTGAGTATAAACCGATTCATATTGTAATTGTATTGTAATTGCATTTATATGACGCTTACTACCCCTGATGAGGCGTCAAAGCATTTTTTCAGCGAGTAGCACGCTACTCCGGAACCTATAAAGGATTAGCGTTGAATTAGTATAGTGAAATATGAAAGTAATTTGAGTGGTGGATAGGTTAGTCAGTTATTTGGATTGAGAAGGATAGCGGAAGAAAAGAAGAGGGAAAAAGGTTTGCATTTATATAGCGCTAGTTACCCCTGATGGGGTGTTGAAGCGCTTTTTTGGCAAGTAGCACGCTACTCCGGAACCCGTAAAGGATTAATGGTGAATTAGTATTGTGAAATATAAAAGTAATTTGAGTGGTGGATATTAGTCAGTTATTTGGATTGAGAAGGATAGTGGAGGGATAGAAGAGGGAAAAAGGTTTGCATTTATATAGCACTTGCTACCCTTGATGGGGTGTTGAAGTGCTTTTTTGGCGAGTAGCACGCTACTCCGGAACCCATAAAGTATTAGTGGGGAATTAGTATAGTGAAATATGAAAGCAATTTGAGTGGTGGATATGTTATTCAGTTATTTGGATAGAGAAGAATAGCGTAGGGATAGAAGAGGGAAAAAAGGTTTGCATTTATATAGTGCTTGCTACCCCTGATGAGGTGTTGAAGCACTTTTTTCAGCGTGTAGCACGCAGCTCTGGAACCCATAAAGGATTAGTGGTGAATTAGTATAGTGAAATATGAAGGTTGAGTAGTGGACATGTTAGTCTGTTATTTTGATTGAAAAGGATAGTGGAGGGATAGAAGAGTGAAGGATTTAATTTTTTTGTGTTTTCTTTTGGGAGGCCATAGCAGTAGGAGGAGGCATGGGATGAGTAAAAAGGGATGTGGAGGGGAAGAGTCATAGGGAAGAGTTTAGAAAGGCTTGTTTTGGGGTATCGGTTTAGTAAAAGAGGTGTCTGATGGTGCAAGGAGGGGTAGAGAAGCGAAGAGTCTAGAAAGGGCTATTTTGGGGATATAGTAGTGGTATGGGGTTTGGGATGAATGAGAGAGTGGATGAGGAGGATATATTGATAGAGGTATAGGGTGAGAAATAGGGTAGTGCACTGGAAAGAGTAGTACAAAGAGGTTTGAGATGAGTCAGAGAGTTGGGGTAGAAGATATATTGAGAGAGGTATATGGTGAGAACTAGGGTAGTGCATTGGATTTGCTGAATTAGAAGAAAGTAATGAATATATAGATCCATAAGTACATGGAAGGTATACAGATGCATAAAGGAAGTAAGTGTATGTAGATTAAAGATATTTATAGAGGTATAGGGTGAGAAATAGGGTAGTGCATTGAATATGCTTTTTTTGGAGAAAAGTAATAAATATATAGATCCAAGTACATGTAAGGTATATAGATGCATAAAGGAAGTAAGTATATGTAGATTAAAGTGCATTAGATAAATTCTGGTTTTCAAGTGTACTTAAATTTTTTTGCCAGGCGGCAAGCGGGTCTTAATGTTTCCAATCGGCACACATGAGTATTTCCGTTTTGGAAGCATTCAATTTGAGATGGCTCCAAGTCATCCATTGATCCACGGCTCTGAGACAAGTGAAAATTGGTGAGTTGCTAATGTCTTTGGGGCATTCCAGTTGAAGGAGTATTTGTGTGTCATCTGCATAGTTATAGCACGTGAGGTGAAACTGATTGATCAGTACCAGTAATGACTTCATGTAGATGTTGGGACCCCAGCTTTTGTGGAGTATGGGTTGGATGGGAAAGGTTGGGTATGGATGACATTAGTTCTGTTTCGAGGTGAATATGGTGAATGTGAGAAATTAGGTTGTTGATTGACTGGGATGTGAGCCCTGGTCAAGCAACAGCCACAGACCCTTGCAAGGTGAACCACAAAAAATTCACGAAATTAAGCTGTGCTTTACCCTGGGTAGCTTGGCACAAGAAGCAGTTAGGCTTAACTTAGAGGCAATGTGTAAAGTATTTATGCAGCACATAGACAGTAATAAAGTGAAAACACAACACAAGAAAAATCCGAACCAATTTAGACAATTAGATTACATTTATTTGAATTATTTGACAGCAAAACTGACAAAATAATATGAATAAGTAGAACCGGAGAAATTGACTATGGCAGTTAGACCGCCATAGAAAGACTTTCAGAAATGTGCATTGTAATCGCCACGGTGGTGCCTGAGCAAACACCGCCTTCATTTTGGAGATTATAATCTGCCCTCCACCCCATTGGGCTCCATGATTCCATCAGAAGTGGAGCAGAATTCCCCTGTGGATTTCCCTCCAACCGCCAGTATCGGAATACGGCGGTGGGACGGAAAGCCTATAATGAGCTGTTGAATGGCTTTTCACCTGAAATCATAATGAGGCCCAAAGTCAAAAGTCCAGGCCGACCGCAATGGAGCATGGGCAGGCTACCGGGACCAGGCTTTGCCTGCTGAGCAAAAGTACCTTCGTACAGAATGCCTTGAAGTTGAGCATCAGGCAAACGGTAAGGATGCAGGGCACAGGTGAGATGATGCGTTGTCTCCAATGAGAGCAGGGGCTGCAATTTTATTCTTGCCATCATCATTGAGGCTGTCATCGATAGGGATGTGAGGACCTTGTGCCGAGAAGAAGCGTTGCACAGCGGTAGTTCTGTAGACAGTGTGTCGATCCACGTAACTGTGGCGATGAGTCGGTAATGACACACACAGTGGTGAAGATGCATTGTTTCTGATCCACGCAACAGCGGCGATGTATCGGTTGCTTCAGTGTCGATGCACCAGTGGTGACGATGTGCCGGGTCTAATCTCCACAGCGAATATGATGTGTTGGCTGGCACCTTAAGCCCACTTCCAAGGATCCAAAACTAGGGTGGCACCACTTGACGGGGCAGACTCTTGGATGGCAGAGTCTAGGTGCAAAAGCAGTGTGGTTGGAAGTCTTTTATGTCCCTGAGACTTCAGATCAGGAGGCCAACCAACTAGCCCTTGGAGTCACTCTGGGTTCTTGGACCAAGTGAGGCTGGTCCAGCCTTTCTTTTACAGGCAAAGAGAGCAGCAGGCCAGCACAGCAAGGCAGCAGTTCTTCCAGCGTAGCACTCCAGCAGAATGACAGTCGTTCAGTAGCACAGCCGTCATTCTTCCTGGCAGTGTATCAACGGGTCCATAAGTGTACTGAAGTGGTGGGGTCTGAGGTCCAGCTCTTATACCCAGTTGAGCCTTTGAAGTGTAGGAGACTTAAAATACAGGCTTTTAAAGTGCACAGCAGTCCTCCCTTCCTGCTTTGGCTTCAGACTCACTAGAGGGGATATTCAGTACTGAGCGGGGGCACGGGACCCAGTCTAGTCAAGTGTAGGTGAGGCAGGGTCCAGCTCCCCCTACCATCCTGCCAGGATGGCCCTTCAAGCCACACCTAAGCTCCCATTGTGTGGCTGTATAGAGGAAATACACAAAGCCCAGCTGTCAACCAGACATGCAATCAGAGACAAGCTGCAGGCACACAGGGCTAAGAGCAGGATAAGGTCAACTTTAATTTTTTAGTTTAAGTTTATTAGAATATTAAACAGCAGTTACACAATGATGAAAATAAACAAAGAGGAGGCATAATGAACAATGTAAAAACATGACAATATAAAAATACAGTAAATAGTAAGAAAAAGAGATTACTCAAAATTCTTATGATATTAAGAATAATTTATATCAACTGTTGTGAAGATTGTATGAATTATAACAGCATCAACAATGTGGAAAAGAGGGGAGGGATGAGAGGGAAAGGAGGGGTGGGATGGGAGGGGTAAAAAGTCCATCAATCTAGTATGGGAATCTATATAAAAAAAATATGATAAACTCTAAGCATATTATTAACAAAATAGAACAATACATAACGTAATAATAAGCTCTATAGCTACAGACAGAGGAGTCTGGATCATAGTAATTTAAGACAGTTTGTAAAATGCCAACTTCCTCAAAGTGTAAAAAGAACAGACGATGGACCAAAATAAACCATCTTGGGACTGGGAACAGTCCAGCCCGAACTGCCAAGCCAGGTCCTCCCTGGACCAGAAACAAGCGTCCTGGGACCGGTTTTGGGGTAGCACCACTCATCAGCCAGGCTAGCTTCAATCCGGTGGCATATGGAGCACAGGACCCACGTCTGGGCATACCCTTCCCACTTAGGGTGACAAATGCAAAAAGAAAAGAAGATGGCCAGAATGCTGAAAAAATCAAACATTCATTCCCAGTCACAGATCTGGGTTAAATCCATTGGTTTTTTTTCTTGCTACGCTATTCAGTCTCGACCCTGCTCCCCATGGGAACAGTCCAGCCTGAACTGCCGAGCTGGTCATCCCTGGATCAGAAAGAAGCATTCTGCATTCTGGGACTAGTTTCGGGGTATCACCACTCATCAGCCAGGCTAGCTTAAATCAGGTGGCAGAACGACCACGGGACTCACGTATTGGCATACCGTTTCCACTTGGAGTGACAAATGAAAAAACAGATGATGAACGGAATGCTGAACAAATCAAACATTTACCCGCAGTCACAGATCTGGATTAAAGCCATCATTTTTTTGCTTGCCATGCCACTGCAGTTTGAACCCAGCCATATGCACAATAGTCCTAACCCTGCTCCCCATGGAAACAATCCAGCCAGAACTACCAGGCCAGGTCCTCCCTGGATCAGAAACAAGCATGCTGGGACCAGTTTCAGGGTATCACCACTCATCAGCTAGGCTAGCTTGAATCCAGTGGCATAGGGAGCAAGGGACCCACGTCTGGGGATAACCTTTTTGGATATTGCTGGGTCCAAACTGAGGTGGCACGGTGAGCAAAAGAACAATGGATTTCCTCCAGATCTCTTGACTTGGGGTGAGTGTTTAAAAAGTTTCAGCACTCTATCAATCATCTTGTTCTGTTTTCTACGTTCGCCTTAAGCGATCATGGGTTTGCCCAGATGTGGGTTCCTTGCTCGCTGTGTTACTGGATTCAAGCTAGCCACGCTGATGAGGGTTGATACCCCAAAACCGGTCCCAGGATGCTTATTTCCTGTTCAGGGAGGACCTGGCCTGGCAGTTCGGGCTGTACTGTCCCCATGGGGAGCAAGTTTGAGGCTGATTTGCATATGCCTGGGTCTAAATTTGCATGGCATGGTGAGAAAAAGAACTATGGATTTAACCCATATCTCTTGACTTGGGGGTGAGTGTTTGAAAAGTGTCAGCACTCAGTCCATCATCTTGTATTTGCTATGTTAGCCCTAAGTGGCCAAGGGTATGCCGAGATGTGGGTCCCTTGCTCACTGTCACATTGGATTCAAGCTAGCCTGGCTGATGAGGGGTGATACCCCAAAACCGGTCCCAGGATGCTTATTTACGGTCCAGGGAGGACCTGACCTGGAAGTTCAGGCTGGACTGTTCATTGGGGAGCAGAGACAAGGCTGATTTGCATAAGGCTGGGGTGGCACGGTGAGCAAAAGAACGATGGATTTAAACTAGATCTCTTAACTGGGAGTGGAATTTTCAAAACTGCAATGATAAACTCGACTACAATTCCATAAATACCAAACATGACAGATCCACCACCTCTTCTTTAGAAATTACAGCTCATTAAATGTAATAAGGAATCCTCAATGTTATCCTGTGAGAGCGGCAGGCCTCTGTGCAATGAAAAAACAAATTTGGGAGTTTTTCTCTACCAGGACATAAAAGCACATGTTCTCCCTTTCAATTACACAGCACACTGCCCTATAGGCTACCTAGATGTGACTTATATGCAATAAAAGGGGAGTTTAAGGCTTGGAAAGGGGTTTTAAATGCCAAGTCGACATGGCAGTGTAATGCTGCATTCCGGCTGCAATGGCAGGCCTGGGACATACATTTTGTGCTACTTAAGTGAGTTACACAATAAGTGCTGCAAGTCCACAGGTAGCATTTAATGTACAGGCCCTAGGTATATAGTATACAACTCTATAAAGCACTTGCAAGTACAATAAATATGCCAATAAGTTATATGCTAATCAAACCATGTTTAGGGCAGAGAGTACAAGCACTTTAGCACTGATTAGCAATGATAAAGTGCACTGAGTCCTCAGGCTAACAGAAGCAAAAATCCAGCAGAAATGGAGACAAACAGGCAAAAGATTTGGGAGAAGATCACTCTAAGGCTTACGCTGAAATGTGAGTGAACATTTGGATACCAAAGAAACCTATGTAGTTCTGACAGGAAGGAGGAATGGAAGGGAACGAATGAAGTTTCAGATCAGAGGCCTCTGTTAGATCATTTTGAAATTCCCACGCTGGAGGATTTCACTCGGTTAGCCTTAGGAATTTCCTCTGGTTCATCATTGGACCCTCTTCCCCATAGGATTTGGAAGGCATTAGGCTCTGAGCTGTTCCCTATGCTAAAGCAGCTATGTGATCAGTCCCTGGGTAGTGGAGTGGTCCCCCTGCTGGAAGCAAGCAGTTGTAACCCCTTTACTAAAAAACGTCGCTTGACCCAGCCTGCCTAAAAACTACAGGCCTATCTCGCTCCTCCCATATCCGGTTAAGATCATGGAGCGCCTTGTAAGCAGGGCACTCTCCCAGTTTCTGGAGGTAAATAATTTACTGGATGCCGGACAATTCGGCTTCCGCCCAGGACATGGGACTGAGACCGCCTTGCTGACTGTGTTGGATGATCTTCGTCTGCGTGCGGACATGGGTCAATCTACTATACTGATCCTGTTGGATCTGTCCGCCGCATTCGACACAGTCAATCACAAGGTTCTCCTGGAACGATTGGAAGGAGTGGGGGTAGTGGGCCTGGCTCAGAAATGGCTGCACTCATATCTGTCTGACAGATGTCAGGCTGTGGCCCTCCCCCCTTTTCAATCTAAGTTCATTAAGATACATCATGGTGTACCGCAAGGCTCTGCTATCAGCCCTATTCTTTTTAACGCCTATATGCGTCCCTTGGTGGATGTCATTAAATCTTACGGTATAGGTCTTGTAAATTATGCGGATGACACCCAGCTTATTCTCTCTTGGGAGGGAGAACAGTCATTCTCTGTGGAAAACTTTCATGCATGTATGCAGAGTGTGGTACATTGGCTGAGAAATAGCTCCCTGCAATTTAATGCAGATAAAACAGAGTTTCTTTATATTGCAGGTGGGAGAGTACCACATCCTCTCCCAGCCAATATGTGGCCGACTACTGCTGATGCCCCGCTGGTACCTTCTAAATCTGTTCGTAATTTGGGAATCTGCTTCAATGATGAGTTGACTCTGGAAAATCAAGTCAACAAGACTGTTGGGAGCTGCTACTCCCTTATTAGAGTCCTTAAAAAAGTACTCCCCATGCTCCCGGCACATACTCGTGCTCTGGTAGTAAGGAGCGTCATCCTGAGTAGGTTAGATTATTGTAATGCCCTGCTACTGGAGTCCCCTAAATATTTAATGGGGAGACTGCAGAGAATCCAGAATGTAGCGGCTAAGCTGGCCTTGACGAGACCTCGTCAGTCCTCCTCCTCCCAGGCTCTGGTGGACCTTCATTGGCTCCCAATCTTGCAGAGGGTTCATTTTAAATCCCTTTGTGTTGTGTTCAAGGCATTGCACGGTCGTGGGCCAATACCTTTGCAGAGGAAATTTAGTTGGTATGTTCCCACCCGTTGCCTCAGGTCTTCTTCTGCCAACTGGGTGAAAGTGCCTAGGGTCAGAAGAGCTAAACTGGGGGGGCAAGCTTTCAGCGTTGCTGCTGCAAGGCTCTGGAATAGCCTACCCACGGAGCTGCGACAGATGACGGATTTTATGCCGTTCAGAAAGAAATTGAAGACTTGGCTCTTTCCCAGAGTATGATGCCCCTGCTCTTTGTCACAGGCTTTCTTCCGTCTCTCAGCGCCAGGATACACGGCGGGTTACAGTGCGCTCTATAAATAGCCCTTACATTACATTACATTACATGGGCGCAAGATATGGACTTTAGGAGCAGTGATTATTAGTACATCTCTGAATTTGAATTTGTAGGTACCTATGCTAGCATGTGAATCAGAAAGCATTTTTCAAAACTTCTTCTGTCTTACACATTTACTTTCATTTCTGAGGCACAAATGCAGTAGCGGATGGTGTGGGGGCGGAATGGTGGGCGGGGGGAATGATGGAGGGGTGGAAACAGACAACACACATTAAAAAAAGAAAATACAAAGAACTTACCTGCTGACCAATGCTCAGTTCCATGTCATCGCTGCAGCAGGCTCTCAATGCAGTCTCCTTCCTCCCGGCGCTCTCCTCGGCTGACTCAGATGGAAAGGGAAGGACTTCTGCCCTAGGTCAACGCGAAACCAGCCATCATGAAGCTGATCTGCAGCTCCAGGATTGGATGGAGCAGGTTAACCCTGCACTCATTTAGAGGCTGGGGGCCTGCGGCTACAATCCCTCGGCTGTTTCTCAGTATTGGGATTGCAGGCTCTGAAGTGTGCAGGGTCAGATAGGCAACCGGCCAATCTGACTTGCAAACAGGCAGGGGGCTGCATTACTAGTGCAAACGCACTCACCAGCCCCACCCTCTGCCATTGCACTGTAACAGTGCGAGCCTTGGACACATTAATAAAATTGTATTTATTACCATTTTATTAATATGTGTGCCTGCTGCACTCGCAGCAGGCGAGGGGACGCTCATAATGGAGGAGCTGCGCTGCACAAATGAAGCAAAATCAAATTGATGATAAGAAATCTTCTACTATTCTATGTTCCCACATATCTTCCAATAAAAGTGGTGCCTCACTTGAATGGGTAGGCCTAGTGCCTGCGAGACGAAATGGGCCAAAAAGCAAAATGGACACAGCACAGTTTTCCATTGAAAAAATGACATTTTTTGCAATGGAAATAGCTGTGGATTTTGGGCCCTAGCTCAGGCGACACTATAAGATACATAGCTGAACTCAACATTTTTTTAAACTTGGCACCCGGGAGAATCCAGGGTGGGGTGACAAGCGTGACTATCACCAGGTTCTCTTACTCCGAATGCCTCAAACTTTGACTAAAACAGATATGTTTCTCACATATCTCTGATGAAAAGTTCTGGATTCTGCAGGGAGCCACAAACTTCCTACCACCTAGTATTTTCACTAGACTCCTGATAAAAATGGTACCTCACTTGTGTGGGTAGGCCAGGTGCCTGTGACAAAAAACAGGCTAAAACTCAACATGGACACATCACATTTTTTAATAGAAAAATTACCCTTTTGAGAAATGTGGTTTTGGGCACTATCTCAGCTGGCACCTATGGAAACCTAGCAAATCTGCATATTTTTAACAACTAGACAACTAGGGGAGACCAGGGGTGTGTGACTTGCATGGCTCTCACTAGGTAATTTTACCCAGAAGCCATTGAAAACATCAAACTATGGTAAAAAACACACATTTTCCTCACATTTCTGCGATGGAAAGCCCTGGAATCTGTGAGAAGCCACAAATTTCCTACCACCGTGAGTTCTCACATGTTTCCCAATAAGAGCGGTACCCTACTTGCGAGGGTGGACCAAGAGACTATGACACAAAAAACCCTAAAGCAATACGTTGAGAGATAAGCAATAGGGGTAGCTGCGGTATTTGGAGCCTTGCTGTGGAGTCACCCATGCAAACCTATGAAGCCCAGACAGGTTTGAAAATGAGACAACCAGGGTATTCCAGGGTGGTGTGCCTTGTGTGGATTCCACAAGGTTTTTTTCAGCCCAATGCCCCGCAAACCTCAAACTTTGCCTGAAATCACACATTTTCTATACATTTCTGTGAGGGAAACTTAAGGAATCTGCATGAATCCACAAAATTGCTACCACCCAGTATTACCCACTTGTGCCAATACAGATGCTGCCCCACTTGGTTGGCTGGACCTAGTACCCACAACAGGAACGGATCAAACCGAGGTCAATGGGAGTCCTCTCACTCAGGAAGATATGTCTTTCATGCGCCTTTACTGCATTCACTGTGCTAAATCCAACTCCTTCCAGTTTGTGGAGGCAACTTGCAGGTATCCGAGACTGCCACACAGGCTCAAAGCCCTTGAACTGAGTGAGCATATCTACCTTCGAGATTAAGGCAAACATGCTGAGGAAGACTGCCTAATCTTCCTAAAGACCACAACCTAATCTACAAAGAATGTTAGTTTTAGACACACAGGGTAGCTAGCCAGTGAGAACGTAGCATATGTCCCATCCACTGGTTATGTTCATTGCTGTGACTGTAATGCACTTGTCATATGACAAACTGAATATCTGCCATGTACTGGTGGAGGATGAACATGGCTAGCAGGACACATATGTCATTCATATTTGTAGCATTGGGTGCACAGTTCTCTGTAATGTACTATGTGTTTGTAAAGCGCAATATCACCCAGGAGGGTATTCTGCCACCGACACAGGAGCAGTCAGGGCTGATCCATGGACTCACCTAGTTGAAGAACAAAGTGTTCAGCTTCATGCGGAATGCAATAATTTTAGAGGCAGCGCACATGTGTAGGGGCAGGTCAGTTCAACCTTTAGAAGCAAGATAGGATATGTCACTACTGCCTCTTCTGGTGCTGCATATACATGGAATGTGTGCGTGTACGAGTCTGGTTGAGCAATGGTGTCTGGTAGATTTCTGGAATATGAGGTGATTTTGAGATATGCTGGGCCATTGTTTTGTAAGGCTTTAAATGTATGTGTAAGCAGTTTGAAAAGAGATGTGGATGGGGAGCCAGTAAAGCTGCTTAAGTTGAGGGTGTGCAAGTGGTGGGAAGTTGAGGGGGAGGCTTGCTGCTGCTTTCTATATGTTTTGAAGTCATCCTAGTTGAGTGAGGGAGTAATTCAGTATCGGGGTCAGTGTGGCTCTGATGGGGTTGAGTCCGTTGGTGAAGATGAAGTGATGGCATGTGTATCTGTACTACTTTGACTATCTACCTTCTACCTATGTGATATCCCTGTCAAATCACACCCAGCCTAAGCTTTTCCTACCTGCTCATGTTTCTGACACCTTTTAAGTCCTGACTAATCCGTATACTTGCCAAGTGAATCTATACTAAGTCATTCCATTGCTAGCTGTGTGAAGCTCAAGAAAACATTTCTTTCATGCAACTTCAACACACTCACTGTGCTAAATTCAACTCCTTCCAGTTTGTGAATGCAAGTTGGGGGTCTCCGAGACTGCCTTGCAAGGCCAACAGACCTTGAACTGAGTGAAGATATCTACCTTTGAAACTAAAACAAACATGCTGGGCAAGATTGACTGGGTTCCATAAAGAGCACTTCAAAAGCTACAAAAAATTTTGGGCATATTTACTAACCCTGGGCATCCAATTCCGCTCCGCTCACGGAATTTGCGGAATTTAGGCAATTTCGCGTTCCGCGGAGAACGCGGAATTGCCAACAATTCCGCGATCCGCGGCGTAGCGGAATTATTTTCTTGTCGCGCTTTAAAAATGCGTTCTAGCGCGCGATAGCGACTTACCGGGATTCCTGCGTTCGCCGATGGGTTTTCCTATCCGTTCGCGTGCGCCACGAGATTTTGGTAGCCGGCCGCGTTATCCCGCGAGAGTTTGCGATCGCGAACACGTCATTCGCCGCGCCATCGGACAACGCGAGAGTGTGCGATCGCGAACACGTCATTCGCCGCGCCATCGTGCACCGCGAGAGAGATTGCGACCGCGAACACATCATTCGGGCACGCCATCGGACATCCGGCGATATTTTTGTACAGCTCGCCATCCCGAACACGCAAAATTTTCTATCTGGAGAACAATAACATCGCAAGCAGCATCAAACCTTCTATAAATTGATGATTTGGCTGGAAAATAAACCTCAGATTGATATTTGGCTGTCCTTTTTGGTCAAATTTTTTGGGGGGGAGAGGGAGGAAGTGCCACAGAGTCTCCTACTTCCTGTTCCTGTCCAGCAGGCTCCTCCCAGTGCTTTGTCCATCTCCTGTTCATTTTTCACTTGGATTTGAGCTGGAAGGATCACTCTTTGTGTCTGCTGCATCATTATCATTGGATTTGAGGATTTTGGAATTTGAGATTTTACAAGTAAGTTGGTGTTGTTTGATTGGGGCATTGCAGTTGCTGCAACTTCATTTTTGGTACTTTTCATCATTTTTAAAAATAAATCGTTGTGGGTAGTCAGTAGGTCCAGAGCTAGTCATGGATTGCTGTGTGATGTATTTATTAATTTCAAACATCATTTAGAGGGCATGGATGGCATTGGATTGAATTGGAAAATGTGTTTTTTGGGGTGTATTTCAGTTTTTTGGGCTGTGTGTTAAATACATGCCTTAGTTGTGTGTGGTGTGCTGCAGGCCTTGTTTAGCCCTGTGTATTTTCGTTTTTGCATTTTATTGTATTACAGGCAAAGCAAAAGCAGGGTGGTTTACCATGCAGCCTTTGCCTGGCTATTATAGGCCTGTTTTCAGTACATTGTTTTCCAGGCCTCCTGCTTGTTGCTTGTTATTTGTGAGTGTCCATGTGGCTGGTAGCCATTTCTGGTGGGAGTTACAAGTGTGCTGCTTTAGCCATATACTAAGGCCTGCATGTGTTTCCCTTTGTGGCCTAGGCTTCTTGTTGTGGGCCTGGCCATGAGGCTGGCGGCCATTTTGAAGCCAGGCAGTGTGCTTTTGCCATAGGCCTGCATTGTCTGTCTTTAGTTTCTTGTTGTTGTGGGCCTGGCCATGAGGCTGGTGGCCATTTTGAAGCCAGGCAGTGTGCTTTTTGCCATAGGCCTGCATTGTCTGTCTTCAGTTTCTTGTTGTTGTGGGCCTGGCCATGAGGCTGGTGGCCATTTTGAAGCCAGGCAGTGTGCTTTTTGCCATAGGCCTGCATTGTCTGTCTTTAGTTTCTTGTTGTTGTGGGCCTGCACATGAGGCTGGCGGCCATTTTGAAGCCAGGCAGTGTGCTTTTGCCATAGGCCTGCATTGTCTGTCTTTAGTTTCTTGTTGTTGTGGGCCTGGCCATGAGGCTGGTGGCCATTTTGAAGCCAGGCAGTGTGCTTTTTGCCATAGGCCTGCATTGTCTGTCTTCAGTTTCTTGTTGTTGTGGGCCTGGCCATGAGGCTGGTGGCCATTTTGAAGCCAGGCAGTGTGCTTTTTGCCATAGGACTGCATTGTCTGTCTTCAGTTTCTTGTTGTTGTGGGCCTGGCCATGAGGCTGGTGGCCATTTTGAAGCCAGGCAGTGTGCTTTTTGCCATAGGCCTGCATTGTCTGTCTTTAGTTTCTTGTTGTTGTGGGCCTGGCCATGAGGCTGGTGGCCATTTTGAAGCCAGGCAGTGTGCTTTTGCCATAGGCCTGCATTGTCTGTCTTCAGTTTCTTGTTGTTGTGGGCCTGGCCATGAGGCTGGTGGCCATTTTGAAGCCAGGCAGTGTGCTTTTTGCCATGGGCCTGCATTTTCTGTCTTTAGTTTCTTGTTGTTGTGGGCCTGGCCATGAGGCTGGCGGCCATTTTGAAGCCAGGCAGTGTTCTTTTTGCCATAGGCCTGCATTGTCTGTCTTTAGTTTCTTGTTGTTGTGGGCCTGGCCATGAGGCTGGTGGCCATTTTGAAGCCAGGCAGTGTGCTTTTTGCCATAGGCCTGCATTGTCTGTCTTCAGTTTCTTGTTGTTGTGGGCCTGGCCATGAGGCTGGTGGCCATTTTGAAGCCAGGCAGTGTGCTTTTTGCCATAGGCCTGCATTGTCTGTCTTTAGTTTCTTGTTGTTGTGGGCCTGGCCATGAGGCTGGCAGCCATTTTGAAGCCAGGCAGTGTGCTTTTTGCCATATGCCTGCATTGTCTGTCTTCAGTTTCTTGTTGTTGTGTGCCTGGCCATGAGGCTGGTGGCCATTTTGAAGGCCGGTATTGTGCTTTACCCATAGGCCTGCAAGCTTGTAGCCTAGTCTGCCAACAGGCCTTTCATCCAGTGGGCCCAGAGGTAGTCAGGGGTGCATGAAACAACTGTTTCTGTGTGTTCTGTTCAATTTAAACATCATTTAGGGTACATGGATGGCATTGGATTGAATTGCAAAATGTGGATTTTGGGTGTATTTCAGTTTTTGGGGTGTGTTAAATACATGCCTTAGTTGTGTGTGGTGTGTTGCAGGCCTTGTTTAGCCCTGTGTATTTTCGTTTTTGCATTTTATTGCATTACAGGCAAAGCAGTGTGGTTTACCATGCAGCCTTTGACTGGATATACGTAGGCCTGTTTTCAGTACATTGTTTTCCAGGCCTCATGCTTGTTGCTTGTGATTTGTGAGTGTCCATGTGGCTGGTGGCCATTTCTGGTGGGAGTTAACTAAGTGTGCTGCTTTTGCCATGTAGGCCTGCATGGTTTTCCTTTTGGCTTACTGCTTGCATCCATCCCCTTTGCCAGCTTCAGCTCCCTGAATGATGTGATGACTGAGCAAATAATTTAATGCCAAACAGGGTCCACTTCTATTACATTTGTATTTTGGTTGTTGTTCCTCTTCTTTCCTATCCTTCCTGACAGTGTACACAGTATACCATGAAAGCCCTTGTTGACAGTCTCACAAAAGAAATGGCTACACTAATTTATATCTTTTATTTGTTTGTTTGTACTGCTAGTAATTGAACCACAACAACAAATGCAACATTTCACTGATGTTCTTCTCCTGGCTTCTTTGCTTTTAGGTGCACAAAAAGACAGAGGAGGTGGTGTCATCATCACCCGTTGTACTGCCAGGCAGAAGTCCTGCTGCGCGTCACATCCACGTGTGACCACAGACATCTCTGCAACTTGTGCACCTGCGTCCTGCTGACATCTGAAGAAGATGGCCCCAAAGAAAGGTACCAGGTCCTCCAGTACCAAGAAAGTTGCCAGTGAGAAGAAGGGACAGAAGAAGGAAGTGGCACTTGCCAAGACTGGTGTGCCGGCCGATGTGTTTTTGGTAAAAAAACTTACGCCTACAGCAGCGGTGTCCAGCGGGGACCAAGCTGGGAGCAGCACCTCTGCATCAGTGGGCCCACCCCAGCAACCTAGGCCTAAGCCCATGACTGTGGCAGAGGTAGCCAGTCTACTAACGACCAGTGATGTTGAAATGTCATTATCGCAAAGTAGTACCCAATCCACGCACACGCAGGCGGAAACTCAGCAGATAAGTGGGCAACCCCAGCCGCAACCCCAGCCGCAGCCAGAGCCGCAGCCGGAACCGCAACCACAGCCGCAACTACAGCCGCAGCCGGAACCACAGCCGGAACCACAGCCCACAATAGTAGTTGTTCCACCTGAAGTAGGGGCAGTTCAGGAAATCGAGCTTTTTGCAGACGAAGAGGAGCAAGCCACTGTTCCAGAAGATCCATTGTCTTCCATACCCCCAGCAAGGAAAAGGAGGGTTAGTCCATCAACTTCTTCTTCAAGCCCCGCTTCTGATGATCTAGATGCCACTTGGAAGCCACCAGCTCAGCCTGAGAGTGATGCACGCCACAAGACAAGGCTAGTGAAAAGGAAGGTTCCAGAAAGCCTTACAGTTATGGAGGTAGATGTAGACGAGGGGTTAATGATGATGATGATGATGAAGAGCCAGTCATCACGAACATCACTCCTGAGCCTGCGGAGATGGAGACCAACATTATTAGACTATCCCAAATCGCTGCGAGGGATGTAGCACGGATACCACCAACACAGGTAACGCCAACATGACCTCCAGCTTCCATATTTGCCTTTTCAAAGGTCCGGCAGGGACCTACATCCAGCTCAACCACCACCTCAGCAGGTGGTGGTAATGTAAGTGCACAGAGTCAAATTCCATGCACACCCTCCATTTCATCTGGTATTGAAAGTGGCACCTTCAGCAGCGGCAGAAAGTTCTCCTCCCCAGTTTGGGACTTCTTTTCGGTTAGCAGTAAGGAGGAGAACATTGCTATATGCTCAATTTGTCGGCAGCATGTTAAGCGGGGTAAGCTTGGTACAAACTATGGTACCGGAGGACAAACAAGTCATCTAAAAAAACACCACCCTATCAAGTGGGAGGCTCACCTACTTCACTTAGAAAAAAGGAAAACTGGACCCATTGCTGTTGCTGGGGATGAAGAATTAGGGGAAGATATGATCGCGGTGGAAGGTCAACAAGAGGGAGACATTTCTAGCCCTACCCCCAGCAGTGTACTGGTAACGCACACATCCTCAGCAACATCTGAGTGGCACCGTAGTAAGAGTCAACATGAGACACAAAGGCAACGGGGCACTGCAATGAGCAAAAGTGCAGCGTCGTTGAGCCTAGCTGGGTTCAAGAAGAAAGGTGCACCACAAAGGAACATATTCCAGCCTACCATTGACAGCATGCTTAGGTCGGAGGGACAGTACCAACGCAACCACCCAACGGCACGGTTGTACAATGCGAAGCTGGCAAAAATGTTAGCGCTGGACCTTCTCCCTTTTTCATTTGTGGAAGGGGTGGGTTTCCTTGAATTTGTGTCAGCCATCTGCCCTAAATGGAAGGTTCCCAGCCGATCCTATTTCGCCCGAGTTGCTGTTCCAGCACTACATCACGATGTGCTGGAATTGGTTGGACAAGCTTTGCAGCAGAGTGCTGTTCACAAAATCCACCTGACAACAGACATGTGGACCAGTTGCCAAGCCACTGATTACATGTGCATCACTGCACACTGGGTCTCTTTTGTGGGGGTTAGAGACAAGCTATCTGAAGTAGGTGCTGTTGACACAGCTGCAATTTTTAATGCTTCTCGGAAACATGCAACTATAGCCATGTTCGCCATGGAGAAATCTCATACTGCTGCAAACATTTTGGAAGAGTTTAACAGCAAGGTCTTTGAATGGCTGCGCCCCAGAGGGCTTGACATTGGTTTTGTTGCCACGGATAATGGCAGTAATATACTTAAGGCCATGACGCTTGGTGGGTATGTCAGGGTCCCGTGTTTGGCGCACTGCATTAACATTATAGTTCAAGACTTTCTGAAAAAAGAACCCATAGTCAGCAACTTACTGACCACCTGCCACAGAATATGCACGCATTTCAGCCATTCTTTTAAAGCCCGGAAGCAGCTGAGGATCATTCAACGTGACTATAGAATGACAGTCAAAGCACTCATCCAGGAGGTGGCAACACGTTGGAACTCAACGTATTACATGCTTGACCGTCTGTTTGAGCAGTACAGACCAATCAATGAATATGTCATGCAAAGGGCGGATGCTACTGTGAAAGGCATGACCCTTCAGATGGACCAATGGTGCCTAGTTAAATCTCTTTCAGAGATGCTTCTTCCTTGAAGTCAGCAAGGAGGACTGTACTATGGGCCAAGCTATCCCATTGTTGCACATGCTAGAGCAACAGCTGATGCAGGTGTGTGAAGGGTACAAAGGTGTGGAGGGAAAAAAAGAAGCATATGAGTTGGTGGAGAGCTTATCATGTCGCTTAAGTGAAAATGCAAGGGTGCAAAATAAGATTGTGTCACAACAACATTACATTTGTGCCACAATTCTGGATCCACGGTACAAATCGGCACTGCACAGTAAGACATTACTCCCTTTTTCAGAAGTGGATGTTGCCCGGTACAAAACTTGGATATCTGAGGCAGCCAGTACATTGGAAAATGAACGGCTGGTAATTAAAGGCCTCAAACCCACGTCAAGTACTGCAGCAGAGCATCCGGCGTCAAGTTCAACTTCAGAGCCTGTGGGCAGTGCATTTGGTTCACAGCTGTCACCAACACTATCGACAACAGCAATAACCGGCTCATCAGCCCCAGTACAAACGGCACAGGATTGGTATTTACAGCAAGGACTTGCTAGGTCCAGTGCTGATACAAAGACAAAAGAGGCCGCACTAAGTTTAGCACCCCTGAACATTGACCGAATGGTCCAGGCCTACCTGGATGACCCAACAGAGGTCTACATTGATCAAAACCCATTGCAGTATTGGTATGGCAAAAGGGGCCAATGGCCAGTGCTCAGCAGGCTGGCGATAAACTATCTGGCTTGCCCTGTCGCAAGTGTCTCTTCTGAACGTGTTTTCAGTGCTGCTGGTTCCATTGTAACAGTGAAAAGGACCAGTCTCTCACCCCAAAACGTTGAGAGGTTAACCATGATCAAAATGAATCAGCAATGTATACCACCCAATTACACAATACATGAATCAACTCCGGAAGATGAGGACAGCGGCTCAGGTGACGGAAATAGCGTGTTGGATGCTGATTACCTACTTCTGGTTGAACCTCCAGAGTTTGAGGACGAGCTATACTTCCCTGGCAACTAGGCTTCCACTTCTTACTGTGGTTCTCCCTTATTTACTTCTATTTGTGTGTCTGTCTTTCTGTTTCGAAACTTCAAATCACAACAAATCCATCACCACCGTCTTCGTATTTTATTGCCTTATATGAGATTCAGCTCTCTGCATTTCAGTCCACTCCTCCGAGTCCTGCTCCTCCTGAATCGACCTAAATCTATTGCCCTCAAGCCAGATGATTATTGGTTGTAGCATAATCGAAGAAAAACTAAAATCTTGCCTCGTTGAGTCTCTCCAAAAGAAGTGGAACATGATGATGACTACTATAGCTATCCTCCTTTCCGAGCCGATACAGACTGCCCATTAACTGAAGATGAGAAGGAACAGGTAATGAATGATGACATGCATTGGACGCTGACTGAGTGATTTGTGTTGTTGTTGTTTGTAGTGCATGAAGGTAATTCATTGTGTACTATTATCTAATCTACACACTAAAAGTAACTCAATGCAATGTTTGTTTCCATTCTTATTTTTCAATACCTATTTTCTAATTTTACTGCAGGCCGATCCATTGCATTTTGAATATGGAAAGGGGACTCAATCTGTATACTACTGCACACTGAGTTGACAACACACCATGATGATGACCACAGTGATATTATCTCTTCGCAGTCACTCAGTACGATCAGAGATGATTGATGGAATAACTCAGTGCTTTTCATGAGTGCATTAAAAGGTAACCAAGTCAACAACAACCACTGCAGACCTATATGTCTGTGTAGTGGTGGAGTCTAGTGTGGTGGTATGACTGACAGCGGGGCATTGATTTAGTCACTTAATTTGTAAAATGCTATGTTGCTGTATATCTGCTTTGTCTGCCTCTGTCAAAAAATATACGCTAAATGGAGGATGTGTCACGGGTGCCGTGGGCCTGCTCTGTCCTGTTGTTGTTGGAGGTTAATGCTGGAAACAGACTAGAGTAGACATGATGTATCCAAATCCATGCCGCCTCTGAAATTGTTCTTGTTGCACTCCACCGTAATTTAGGCATTTTTTTCTACTTGATTTTTCAATATCCCTTTTGTTTTCCCATCTGCAATTATAGGCCGGCCCTTACCCTGTGCTACACTGGGAAAAACTACTCTCACTTACCTTACCAATGAATCTACATCAGGCAGGCAGTGGCGTCACCCAAGATTGATGGCCGGAGCGTCCATGGAAGGGAGGACCAAGGCGAGATGCCGAGATGCAACTCCACATTTTAACCAGGATAACATACAGTAACAGTATCAACTTTCATCATCTTTTAAATTTGATTCATTTTTGGTCTTCAATCATTACTACTGTGTGTTGTTGTTATGTTTGCTCTCTGCTTATAATTCAATTCATCCCTACAGCAATTTTTGGCTTTTCTTTGCTATCTTTAAGCCCGGGCGGTACAACACAACAGAAACTGAATGTAATTCGGGTCTCTCTGAGGGCAGACAGGCAAGGCAAATTGCATAATATACTGCTGCCCTGTACTGTCTAATTGTCTAGTAGTAGTAGTTAGTAAGTACTATCATTAACCATCAAGTTATCATCATCATGCATGCATTTCCTTTTTCTCCCTTAACTGATTTATGGATATGGTTGTCTGCCAAGATTGTGTTTTGTTGTTGTCCATGCGTACTGTTTTTCTTTGTCAAACCTTTCCCAAAACCCCCTTCCCAACCATTCATCAAACCCTAACCCTCTTCCCCGGGCTGTGTGACTTATTGAGGTGTGACTAAATTAAATGTACACAAATAATTTATCACACGCTTGCTGAGGCGGATGTGGCTAAAGCAACATAAATGCATTTTCAAGGCAGGGCGCGGATCTTCTGCTTGCCCACCCTCCTATGAGCAGTATATTTGCGATTTTTTTTATTTTTTATTTTTATTTTTTTACCAAAGGAACCTAATCCATCAACATTAATTGCCGGCATAGATTGTATTTGTTGTCATCCTCCGAAACAGCACTAACGGTTACGCTTGTGTCGAGTCACGGTGTACTGTAGGCCTAGTCGAGTGACTCGACACAGCTATAGTTTGTAACTCTATGTACTAGGCTATCCCCGCAACCATTATGTTTCCTTGTATTTTGGCATATTATTGTTTGGCAGTAAGTTCCGTACTGTACTTCGTTCTACTACTCCTCCCACAGTCTCTCTCAGGCGACTGACTGTCTCATTTTCTTTTATTTGCAAGTGAAACTGCCAGGGTCTAATACTACTACCACCACAACCATGGCATGTTGGGAAAGAAAACCATCATCACCATGCAGCCATCGCCGTGCCCAAGTTAAACATCAAGCACAGGTAAGAGAAGAAGTTTGGGGAGGCATAATTAATAGCAGAATTTTTTTCACTAATTCTATTTCACACACCCCTTTGAGTCCAGTTGCAGAATGCATAGATTAGGAGGAGAGACTGACAGTACTAGTAGGACAAGTCCCTCAGTGAGGGTACCGTATCTGTCTGTGTCTTAGTAACTCAGCCAATTATTTAAATCAAACACTGGCTGTGGCACTGCACCAGCAAGGAAACCGTGTGACGTAAAACAGTAACCCCACCCACAAAACATTTACCACATCGTATAAAGTCTAAATATGTAATTTAATACCCTAACAAAAATAAACTATGTAAAAAAATCCCACAACACCTGACCCACCCCTCTCCCTAACCCCAACCAATGTTCATGTCCCGGAACGAAAAAGTCCAACAAATGTCCAAAAGTCCAAAACCCAACGCCCGATTCCCACCCACCAAAAGAAGCTATAAAAAGGGGCAATAAATTAACGGGGTCTCAGCGGGCTCGCCTCTCCAGGACACGGATGCGCTCCTCTAGGCGGGCCACGCGGTGCTTCAGTGCGCGGCAGTTGCATCCACAGGGGGGGGCAGCAGTGCTTCTTGCTGTGTGGCGGTGGGCGGCTGACAGGCGGTGGCGCCGTAACACTCTAGGGGGGTGTCTGGGGCCCGGGGCATTGGAGGAGGCTGCAGCTGCTGCCGCCGCCGCCTCCTCCTCCTCCTCCAGAAGAACCAGCCGCTGGTATTCGGCCTGTATGGCCTCCAGCTTCCGGCGCCGGGCCTTGGCCGCCAACTCCTTCCTGTCCACTTTCCCTTTTGAAGGAGTCGCACTCGCTATATCAAGAAGAAAAAACAAGACTATTGTAAAATATACTCTTAGCAAAGCAGTCAGACAAATTCATTCTACACATAGTGGCACAGTAGCACTAGCAAGCACAGTACGTAACATTTGTGGTATGTATCTATCCTCCCACTACCTCGGCCTCGAACATTTGTGGTAGTTTCAGGCATTCCACCACCCATGCATCTGATTCATATCACACACCTATGCATGCATCCCACGTATCCTTCTCTGCCAGTCATAAATATAAAATCTCGCCCGTCCTTCCTCCTTCCACCCTTCTTTCCCTTTTCGTTCAACCCATCCATCAAGGTCATCTGATCAGACTTTGTCTTCTCCATAAAAATTTCACAGCTGACTCCCGTCGCTAATGCTATTGCTAATGCTAAGTAAAGGGTGTCTTCTTCAACCGTTCACAACAACTTCTTACTTAAGTCTCAACAGTACAGTACACATTACACCCTTGCAGCGAGTGTAATGTCAATAAGTAAGGATTAGGAATATAACTTACCACCGCCCGCCACTGCTGCTGGCTCACCCCCTGCAGCTCCTCCAACTGCCGCATCGCCTGCACCCTCAGCGGCCGCGTCACCTTCGCCGCTGGCCCCGGTACTGGTGGTCGGTGGTACGCCTAGAAAAAACATTACACATTTTTCAGATGCCATATACACCTCCCCTATTTTTGACTAGCAAGAATGAAAAAAAGTTAATACATACATAATACATATACAACATACATCACTAGTATAAATCAGGTAGTAGAGTAGACACTGGTAGTGTTATATGGTCCCTAGGGTCATTCTAGTCTTTGCTAAGTTACCCGAGCCATGCAACCATTTTAGCTCTGTCTTTTATTTTTGCGCAAGTTACCTCGCAGCTTGTTGTGAAAGACGCCTTTGAGCCCACATGAGCTCATACTGCTACTGTCTGAGCGCTGCGTACAATGTCGAAAAACAACCGACTTTGTTATGGAGTTCTGGTGTTAGTCCATATTGCTTATCCATAAAAAAACTGCACTTTTTGGCACAACTGAGAAATGCTTGCACTATACTAACGCGCACCATTTTCTCATTACAGACGGAAGATTCCCTTATATGAAGAACCAGAGCTTTGCAGACCTTATGATGTAACCAGTACTAGGTTCTTCTAAGGTGAGGGCTCCCCAGAATTCTCACATCTCCATTTATAATTTTATATAAACTAGATTCCTACCAAGGGAGGGTGGTTCTTCCACCACTGTTCAGTTATCATGATCTCGCCTTTTGGCTTCTATGGACTTGTAGTTGTAACTGTAAGTAACTTGTAAGTCTAAATAAGTGTAACAATGTTTATTGTTTTAATCTTATGCATTTTGCTGTTGCTGCTGCATTATACAACGTACAGAGCTTGTCAGTTGGAAATAAAAATAAACCTTTTGAACTTACATAGACTCGGTGGTGTTTGGTGTGGACTTACACGAGAGAGTGAGCAAAGGGTGTGCATTGCTTCCACGACAGAGGTTGGGAGTGTTATGTTGTCTGGGTTGTCTACTCATTGGGTATTTGGGGGGCGTTTCGGAGTAATGAGACACTATAACTAGTTGGTCAGGGGATTGTGGTGGCTTGTGATTGAGGTGTGAGGAAGGTCAACCTCCCATCACCAACGTCCTATTTTCTTGTGCAAAGTTCTGTATGTGCAGAATCCCTACAACAGTAGTAGTATGTCCTATCCTATCTAAAATTCTAAAATGTGGTTGTGCATTTTCTTGGTGGGAATTGTCGAAAAGCATCAAGAATAAGAAGACTAGAAGTAGTAGAAGAGGACAACCCAAAGGACTGGACTCAATGGCTATAGCTATTGGTGAATATGAGTTTTATTTAAAATATTTTAAATAAAGAGTGGGCAACTGGGCAAGCTTAGCTACAGACAGACTAATAGTAGTAGTACAGAGAGTCATAGCAGACGCATTTAGAGGCAGGGATAACAAGAATTTAGAAACAGATAGTATAGAGCAAAGAAGATTTTGTCAAAATTCGAATTAGGAGGATACCTAAATAATAGTTCGGAAAAAATAAGGTGCAGGAAAAGTTTGGGAAATCTAATTAATAATATTAACCACTGGAGGACTTACTGGGGCCAGCAGCAGAGCCCTCGATAGAGGAGCGGTCCTGTGCCTGGGAGGCATCTTGTTGATGTTCGTCGCCCACCGCCTGCGACCCCGTCTTCTTGCCCCTGGGTGCTGCTGATCATGTAAGATTTCATAAAGAAAGAGACAAAAATTAAAGTTTGGTGTGAAATAAATAAAATATTTTAAAATACGCACCAAAAACTTTTTAGTAACAACAATTGCAATAAAATTGACCTATCTGATCGACTGGTAGTATTGCGAGATTCACGGACCGTCTAGCAAGCCTAACTACCACCTGACCTAGCCCACCTATTCCAATCCAGACGGGCCAATTGTTCAGTAAGTCTGCATTTCCATTTATTTTAGTCCTCAAAAATGCATAGATGGAGGACACATGCATACATTTTTGCATACACCAAATTGTTGGCTGGTTGCTGCTGATGTTCTGCTAGTGATGATATAAGCCTATTAACACTCAGAAAACAAACTACAAAAGGTTCTGCGAAGGATTGGGGTAAGCAGCACTCAGCAGCACGTGACATGACAGAGGATGCGTCACGCACACCACTTACAAATTACCAACTAATAAGTAACTAAACCTATCAATCCACCACTATCCCTTCTTAGTGCCAGGAAGACAAAGGAAGGACTACTCTCTCTAGCATTACATCACTTAAGTTCTCTAAAGTAAACTCTTACATAATCATCAGGCCAAGCGAGCGAAAAGTTGCAAACAAGTAAGATTAGTAGCACCGAGCGCCTGTGTCATAACAATCACAGATTTGTAAACGTAATTTACCTGCAATGTAAGCAGCAGCATTCTTGCTGGTCGGAAAAAAAAATATAGTCGCAATATATAACACAGAGCAGAACACAAAGTAGTAATATTAAATAGCTACTCACCAAGCCCCGGGACCTCCACTCCTAGCAGGTCCAGCAGGTCCTGCTTCCGGTCCAGAATATCGGACCACCGGTGCGTCAGCTGATTATTGGTGCGCCGGACACCAGAGCAGCGAAACACTGCCCGACGCACCTTGCCCCACCGCTGCCGACGCTCCCGGAGCCCGAACCCGGACCCAGGCCTGCCGCCTGCTGCCAGGGTTAAGGGGAGGTGGCGCTGAACAAAATAAACAAGAGCGGCCACCTCCGACTCATTAAATAAGGCCCGTGCCTGCACCCCTCTTTGGCGCCGCCTTCCGCAAGGAAGGCAGTCGCGGCTCTGGCTCCGACTACGAGCCCTGTGGCTGTGGCCCTTTGCCACGGTTCTGGGTAGGCGGGGGACGGAAAAGAAAAGGTAGGAATTAAAAAAAAGTAAGTAAAAGAAATGAAAAAGCAGGTAATAGAAAAAGTGTGAAAAAGTAGTTAAAACCACACAAAAAGTAGAAAAAAACTCAAAATATAGAATCAGGAAAATAGAGAGATAGATAATAAATAAAAAAGACCCCAAAAAAGTTTACAGAAACAAAGGATTGAAAAGATAGAGGGAGGATTGAAAAGCAGGCCCAGAACCATAGCAATAGACTGAA
The DNA here is from genome assembly GCA_963921515.1 of Calotriton arnoldi. NCBI lineage: Eukaryota > Metazoa > Chordata > Amphibia > Caudata > Salamandridae > Calotriton > Calotriton arnoldi. Next base: position 371,523 of record CAWUFW010013339.1, read on the forward strand.
AAACAAGATGGCCGCGCCCATTGCGACCGCATGGGCAAGTTCGCGTGATATTTCCCCCGAGCACGCAAAGCGTCGCGAACACGTAATGCGCGTTCCCGAACAGGAAACCCTTATCGCGAACGGGCGGGAGCATGCAATACGCGACCCGGAACTGGAAATAAGCATTGCGAGCGGGCGGGAGCATGCAATACGCGACCCGGAACAGGAAATACCATCGCGAGCGGGCGGGACAAGTGAAAACAAGATGGCCGCGCCCGTTAGCGACCGCATGGGCAAGTTAGCGATATATTTCCCCACGAGCACGCAAAAACACATCGCGAACGGACGGGACCAGCAATTCCGCGATTTCGCTGAATCTCCGCGTGCTCGCGGAATTTTTTAGCAATTTCGCGGAGATTTGCGTAACACGACTACACAAATTCCGCCCACCCTTAATATTTACAAGGTAATGGCGAAGCTTGGAGTTAATGAAACATTGTTAACGCCACACTCTGCCATTCTTAAAAATGCAGGGATGTGCCATATACTCAAGAATGCAGCACGCCCCTGCGTTTCCCCTGCGCTGGCGCTAAATCTAGCTGCCTAGAACCAACACAGGCACTGTTGAACCATAGTGCAAGGGTGTCTGTGTTCGGAGGAATGATTGCTTATTTGCAGGAAGTTGTCCCTTCCTGCACATAATGCAGAATAGCGAATTGTAACTTCTATGTGTGCTGCATTGTGCGGATCACATAGAAGTTGCAAATCATAATTTTTTTAAATGATTGCACAGGAAAAATCATTTATGGAGATTTGCTGTTTCTATGTGTGCTGCACAATGTAGCACACATAGGAACTAGCAAAAATGAGCAGAAATTAAGCATTTGTCCTCTTTTCGGCATGTTAGAGAAAATTATCACATGTCTTAATTTTGGCGTTGCCTCCTATTTCCGCCACCTTTGTAAATAGGGGGCAGCATCAAAATCAATGGGTGTTGCAGTGGAACGACCACTGCAAAACCCATTGCACGCCCTTTTCATGCTAAGTATAGCATGCAAGGGGGCCCTATATCAAAGGCGGTGTGAAGCCATGTTAAGTGGCTTAACGCCGCCTTGTAAATAAGGAGAAGGGTTTATTGCCACAGGAACGTTATAAAAAGTGATGTTCCTGTGTCGATAGGGGCTTGTAAATATGCCTCTTTATGTTTTTGCCTCACAGGGTACTCAGTAACAACAAGGCTTTTGTTCCGTACACCGTTATGTGCAGTGTGTTTACTATAATGTACTTGTCATTCAGCGAGCAAACCACCTACCACGTTCTGACTGCAGATAAAGGTGTCAAGCAGGCCATTTGTTTGGTGCAACATAAAGCAAGTAGAAAAACAAAGGACTTGCTGAGATGGGCACTGGGGACAGTAACAGACTCTCCTTCCTCTTTTCTTGCTCAGTACAGAATCTGCAACAACAACATGGTCTAGTCTTCCTAGCTGTTGCAGGAATGCAGTTTGCAAGTGTAGATCCTGCAGCCATGCCACGTCCTGCACAGCATATGAAATGGATGTTGCTGCTTCTGTAGCAGTAAGATTTTTAATGATGGCCAACTGCAAATCAAGGAAAGACATGGTTTTTCCCGTGGTGGTCTGATGACAAGCAACATATGGTACGTTGCCATCTGGATCATGTGGGTAAACAGCTTCTTATATCAAGTGCGAGTTTTACCACTCACATTGCATGGCTGAAGAACCTGGTCATTCTTATCTACTCTGCCCATGTACTTGTTGTAATTAAGTACACAGGTGAGCTTATGAACTTCGGCTAACCCAACCCAAACCGTGATAGGGAAAGTGCTCTCATCATGGCATGACCACAGCATGCCTATCAGAGTACTTGACTGCAAGCAGTTCATTGGAACTCAACACAGTGCTACGGAACTTTTTGAAGCTTCTTACAAACATGCTCTATGGGAATCCTTTGCAGCAAGAACAAACTGTACTGTATGCCACAGTGCCAGCTTTGTACAGCTCACTGAACAGCTCGACTCCTGTATTGAAGTTGTCCACATAAAGGTCCATTATGAAGGAGTGGCCGGACAGGTTCCTATATAATCTTTCCAGTGACTTCATGGGAGGTCAATATACATGGTTTAGAGTGAAGTCCTTCCCTGTATACTCTCTGTAAGCATAGCCAGGAGAGCTCTCACACAAAATGTACACCATGATGCCATAACATGCTCCTTTGCTCAAATTTACTTGTTGGTCAGCAGCCTTTGTACAGGATCAAAACCTCATCAATGGCTATATTCTTTCCAGGTGTATAAATCTCTGGAAAAGTGGCAGACAAATGTTCCATGACTGGTCAAATTTTGAACAATCTGTCATGGTCTGGATGGTCTCTGGGCAAAGCAGAAGAGTTATTATTGAAATGCAGCATACACTGCAAATAGCAAAAAATTATCTCTGCTCATATGTGGTATGGAGGTGGGTGTTATCCAAACACGGCAAGGTGACCAGTAGGACTGCAAGCTTAGTTTATGAACTAACACCATTTTGAGCTTAAGGTTCAAAAATGCTTTCAACTCATCAAGTGAAATGGGAGTCCACCGGTGGACATAAAATGAGGCCCTAGAGTGCCTCCATGATCCCTCAGATACTGTTCTGCACGCAAATTTGTTTGCAGCACAATTTCCTCATGGAATTCAAAGTCCAAAAGAGATGGACATAGTCAATTGGCAAAGAATCTTCTGTATCGACTTTACATCTAGCTTCGTCAGTGAACTGAGGAATTAAGGAGCTGAACTAAATTGGGGAGCTGCCAAGAGAGTACCCGGCTTGTGCTCACATGCCTGCTTCCTGGGTTAGTCTACCCTGCTACGGTCACACCACAGCAGAGACTCTGCTTGCAAAGGGATATCACAACTAATATCATGACTGCCAACATCGTGTTCCTCAGAATCACTGGAAGACGAGTTGTCAGATGGAACTTAGCAGTATAATCACTTCCAGGTCCTGTTCCATTTACTTCTCCCTCAGATGCTGTTTCAGTATGTGATCCTGTCTCAGAGCTGTCCTCCATCATTTAAGATAGGGCCTGGGCAGCAGTCATTCACTGAGGCGCCATCTCTTCTGACTGGCTAAAACCTTCCTTCTAAAGCACTGTCTATGTAGAAGGCAGAAGAATTGTTCTAAATCAGTCGGTGGGTTTATGCATCTGTGAGATATTTGCAGCAATAAATAAATAAAAAAAAAATTCTTTTTTTTGCTGAAAGTGCAGGTTCTCCAAAGACACAAAAAAAGACAAAGAAAGACCCAGTATTAATTCACCTTGCCACATACTCAATACCACACCATGCACATGTAATGGCTTATGCAAAACTTCTCAAGAAGCACACATTCACTTAGTAGACCCTGCACCTTTGTGCGTATGAGTGCTCCTTTTCAAAACTCACAGTGAAATTACCAGGGTCACTGGAAATGGGCAGCAGGAGAGCAGAAAATTCTGAAACTGTGTTGACTAAATTATGCAGCAAGGAAAGGCAAATTATGCAGCATAAGGCAGCACTTTTTATAGTATTACTTCATTATTGCATGATTTATAGCATAATAATACTGCCTGGGCAAAGATTTCACCTCAATTGCACCAATTTAGCAACCAAATACAAAAATAAGCAATTAAACAATGACCAGTCAACCTTTGCGAAGGGTCTCCCACTCTGTGCAACACATGTCGCCACATTTTTAGTACCTTTTGATTCATTTGAGCTACAGACATTTTGTATAAATGTTTGTAGATTATGCACACATCCAACATGGAAAAATGCACACATATATATATGTATGTATATATATATATTCACTGAAAAAAACATAGGTTTTAGGGACAGTTATAGTTAGTTGGACATTTTACTCAGTACAAAACCCGTGAAATTCCCCGTTATAGTTAGTTCAGCTAACTATAACTCGCGCCCACAATGCACTGCTGATGACGTCACATATTACATCACTCATGACATGGTCAGTGACATCACTGATGACATCACTGATGACATCTCAAATGACATCACTGATGACATCATCCAGTGACTGTGTGTTTCTGTAAAGTTTAAATATTTTTAATATATATAGGAAAAGACGTATTGAATAATGAGTGGGTGTGTAAGTGTCTGTATGGATGATTTAGTAGGTGCGTGACTGACTCTATAAGTGAGTGATTTAACGTATCTTACTGAATGCATGGGTTAGTGACTAAACTGGGTGAATGTCTGTATCCGTCTGTCTGTTGCTGTGTAAGTGGCTGCATGGGTTTGTGAATAGCTACATGAGTGTCTATAAGAGTTATTGATTTGTTGTCTGAGTATCTGTATGGGTGCCTGAGTGTTTGTGTGGATGGGGTGTGTGCGACTGTGCATAGATGTGTGAGTGGGTGATTCACTGGGTGGATGGTTTCAAGAGTGCATCTGTGATAGACTGTATGGGTGGGTAAGTGTGTGTAAGAGTGTGTTAGTGAGTGAATGTATGTCCCAGTGGTACATGTGTGAGTAACTACATATGTGAAAGGCAGTGTATATGTGTGTTGGAGTATATAAATAGCTATAAGCGAGAGTGAGTGATTGTGATAGTGGCTGTATGGATGAGTGTGTGCTTGTATCAGTGATTATATAAGAGCGTAACAATGTGCTAGTATTTGTATGATTAAGTGAGCTGGTGTGTGTATAACTGTATAGGTGAGTAAATGGCAGTGTGTTTAATTATTTGCATGACTGACTAGGTGTGTGAGTACCTCTATGGATGAGTGGCGGTGTTTGAGTGTCTATATAGGAGTAAGAGTGCATATGATAGTCCTGTACTGAGTGACCATAAGTATGAGTGACTGTACGGGTGAGTGAGTGGATGTGTGTGTGTGTAGACCTAAGAATCAGTGAGTGGGTATGTAGTTATTGGTGTTGGAGTGTCTATGGTTTTGCGAATGGCAGTCTGTAATTTAGATTGGGTGTATCAAAGGTTATATTAGGGTGTGAAGAGCTGCATCAGATTATCACGTGGATGATGTCATCAGTGATGTCATTTGAGATGTCATCAGTGATGTCATCAGTGATGTCACTGACCATGTCATGAGTGATGTAATATGTGACGTCATCAGCAGTGCATTGCGGGGCGCGAGTTATAGTTAGCTGAACTAACTGTAACGGGGAATTTCACGGGTTTTGTACGAGTAAAATGTCCAACTAACTATAACTGTCCCTAAAACCTATGGTTTTTTCAGTGAATTTCAAAGGTTTTTAAATGCTAATTTTCAACTATAACATATCTGAAACCTATGGTTTTTTCAGTGAATTTCAAAGGTTTTTTAAATGCTAATTCCTAACTATAACATGTCTGAAACCTACGGTTTTTTCAGTGAATTTCAAAGGTTTTGTAAATGACAATTTTTAAATGTATTAATTGTTATATTAATTTTTTCATACTGATTTACTACATTTTTAGAAACAATTTTTTTTACATATTTTATTTTTTAAATTACATTGTAATTACATTATACATTACATTACAAAAATACTTTCTCAGAATGAATTACTTTAGTTTAAATACTTTGCACATAGGCAATAGACTTTTAAGTACAGTAGTTACAGTTGTTGCAATGGGCAACACATTTTCAAACACAATGCAACATTCAGCTCAATGTGAATTTCTAGTTAAATGCAATTAGTTACTTTATGGATTACTTTTCTAACCACAGGACTGGATCCTAGATTCAGTCCTGGTACATCTCCTGTAAACAGTTGAGTAAAAGCGTTTTGGTTACAGTCGTGATTTTTAAGGAATATTATTGTATTTTAAAAGTTGACACTTAGAAACTTTTTCTCATAGAATCACCAATGTTATCCTATGGAAGGAAATTCACTTAGCAGGTAAAAACTGTTATCGTTACTTTTTCTTACTCAGTGTTGGATCCTGGATCCAGCACTGGTGCATCTCCTGTAAACAGTTGAAAGAATGCGTTTAAGTCATACAGGCGATTTTTAAGGAATATTTGTAGTTTGTGAAAATCGACACTTTGAAACATTTCTGCTGAAAACCAGACAATGGATTCCTATGGAAGAAAATATAAGTTACTGGTAAGTACGGTTAAAATTACTTTTCAGGGTCAGTGCTGGGCTAAAAGATGCAGCACTGGGTTCTCTCCTGATAACAGGTGAGTAAATTGGAATTCGTACTTTGGTTGATTTTAGAGGAATATTATAAAGTTCCAAAACTCCACACTTAGAAGAATTTCCAAGTGAAACCAGTCAATGTTAGCCTATGAAGGAAATTCAAGTTACCGGTAAGTACGGATAAAATTACTTTTCAGGACCAGTACTGGGCTGAAAGATGCAGCACTGAGGTCTCTCCTGATAACAGGTGAGTAAATCAGAATTCGGATTTCGGCTGATTTTAGAGGAATATTTGTATGTTTCAAAAATCAACACTTAGAAACTTTTTCAGCAAAAAGAAGGCAATGATATCCTATGGAAGGAAATTCAAGTTACTGGTAAGTACGGTTAAAATTACTTTTGAGGATCAGTACTGGGCTGAAAGATGCAGCACTGAGGTCTCTCCTGATAACAGGTGAGTAAATCGGAATTCGTATTTCGGCTGATTTTAGAGGAATATTTTAAAGTTCCAAAACTCCACACTTAGAAGAATTTCCAAGTGAAACCAGTCAATGTTAGCCTATGGAAGAAAATTCAAGTTACTGGTAAGTACGGTTAAAATTACTTTTCAGGACCAGTACTGGGCTGAAAGATACAGCACTGAGGTCTCTCCTGATAACAGGTGAGTAAATCAAAATTTGTATTTCAGCTGATTTTAGAGGAATATTTTAAAGTTCCAAAACTCCACACTTAGAAGAATTTCCAAGTGAAACCAGTCAATGTTAGCCTATGAAGGAAATTCAAGTTACCGGTAAGTACGGTTAAAATTACTTTTCAGGACCAGTACTGGGCTGAAAGATGCAGCACTGAGGTCTCTCCTGATAACAGGTGAGTAAATCGGAATTCGTAGTAAGGCAGATTTTAGAGGAATATTTGCACAATGGTGAAGGGAGGGGGCGGGGCCTGAGTTGACATCTGTGCAAACGCGCCCCGTGGCGTGTTTTAAGTTGGGGGATTAAGTCCCCTTGAATCATGAGGTTCCCTAGGGGCCAACTAGCCCACCATGAACCTCCAGTATGCGCCAGGGGCTGCGTTGCAGAGACTGTAGAGAGGCCACACCCCTTTTACACCTCTCTGCAACGCAGCTCTGTGGCGTTTTCTGGATGTACCTGTTGGGCTAGTTGGCCCCAAGGACCCTCAGGATTGAAGGGGATTTAATCCCCATCTTAAAACGCGCCACGGGGCCTGTTTGCACACATGTCACATGAAGCCCGCCCCCTCCCTTCACCACTGTGCAAACGCGCCCTGTGGCGCGTTTTAATTTTAAGTTGGGGATTAAGTCCCCTTGAATCCTGAGGGTCCCTGGAGTCCAACTAGCCCACCATATACCTCCAAAAAGCGCCACAGAGCTGCGTTGCAGAGAGGTGTAAAAGGGGCGTGGTCTATGTACACGTCTCTGCAAGGCAGCCCCCTGGCGCATACTGGAGGTTCCTGGTGGGCTAGTTGGCCCCCAGGGACCCCCAGTATTCAAGGGGATCGTTCCCCTCTGCAAACGCGCCAGGGCGCGTTTGCAGAGTACTGCAGGGGCGGGGCCTCCGGCACGATGCCGGTCGTTTTTTTTTCTTTTTGTTTTTTTTTAATGGGAGGGGGCTGCGTGGCCCCCTTCCCTGCCCACTTTGGCCCCGGGGACCCCATCCCCCGGGGCCTGAGCATTTTTTTTTTTATTAAAAAAAAAACGGGAAAGGAGCCGCATGGCCCCCTTCCTGGGCCTGTATTGGCCCGGGGACCCCATCCCCGGGGCATGGCCTCGATTTTTTATTTTTTCTTTGGAGGGGGCTGCGTGGCCCCCCTCCTCAGGCCATTTAAGGCCCCGGGGACCCCATCCCCGGGGCCTGGCCTCACGTTGGAGACTGTGGGGGGTCCCCAATCCCCCACAGTCCTAGCCGACTCCCCGCCTCCTGCGGAAGCCGGCATTGCTTTTCCACATGGGGAGCAGCTAACATGCTGCTCCCCATGTGGAAAAGCAATTGGTTTGCATTTTGAAAGAGAGAGCAGGTTTCCTGCTCTCTCTTTCAAAATGCAAACCAAGTTTGCTATGACAGGACGGGAGCCGCGAGGCTCCCGTCCTGTCATAGCAAACAGCAGTGTCCCGGGGGTAGGCACCCGGGACACTGCAGGTGGTGGTCCCCAGGGCCATCAAGGGCTCCAGGAGGGGGCCGCGCGGCCCCCTCCCATTCAGTGCACAGCCCGGGGAGGTGGTGGTCCCGGGGCTTGAGGGTCCGTAACGGACCCCCATATTTAAATGTTTAGTGCCCGGGGAGGTGGCGGTCCCGGGGCATGTGGGGGCTGGAGCCCCCACACAGGTTTAAAAAAAAAAAAAAAGAAGCCCGGGGAGGTGGCGGTCCCGGGGGCTGCAGGAGGGCTCAGAGCCCTCCCGCCATCATTTTTAAATAAAGCCCTGGGGGTGGCGGTCCCCGGGGCTTGGGGGCCTTAGAGGCCCCCTACATAAATTAAAACCCCCCACCATGCCCCCGGGACTTGGGCCACCCGGAGGCCAATTAACTATCGAAGCGCGGAGACCGCGCTTTGATTTTTTTGGCAGGATCCGCGCTCCCTGAGCGCATCCTGCCGATTTAAAAAAATAAAACATTTTTTTGCCCAGGGGTCCTTGTGGGACCCCCTGAGCAGACCTAGGGGGTCAGGGTGTTTCTACCCTGCCCCCTTTGTGCGTTTGTGCACTTGTTTCTGTCCATCGGTTCTACCGAGGGACAAAATAGCTGCCAACACTTCCTGATTTGGAGTGTTGACAGCCAATTAGCATGCAGCTCGTGATCGGGAGGGTGCGCGAATCCGACGCGGCCATAGATATATATGTACTTTTACTTTTGATTTTCTCAGCAACTACTGAACGGATTTACACCATTTAACAAAAGGGTTCTTTCTGAACCAAGAACTACCTCTTTGCCAAATTTGGTGTAATTCCGTTCAGCAGTTCGAGCTGTAACCGTGTCTAAAGTTTCCTATGGAAAAATGAATGGGGAAAACGCGTTTTGGGACCCCCTTTTTCTCGGCCCCCGCTTGACGAATCACCCCGAGACTTTCAGGGTAGGAGCGGACCGGAGCGCCCCACAAAGTTTGAAAATTTTGCGAAGATACGTCAACCGGCAAGAGAGTTATTTCAAATAGAATGTCGCGGATTTCCTATGGAAAATAGGTTCAAACTATAACTATCTACTGGCGACCGCCAGTAGATAATATATATATATATATATATATATATATATATATATATATATATATATATATATATTCACTGAAAAAACCATAGGTTTCAGACACGTTATAGTTAGAAATTAGCATTTAAAAAACCTTTGAAATTCACTGAAAAAACCATAGGTTTTAGGGACAGTTATAGTTAGTTGGACATTGCACTGCGTACAAAACCCGTGAAATTCCCCGTTATAGTTAGTTCAGCTAACTATAACTCGCGCCCGCAATGCACTGCTGATGACGTCACATATTACATCACTCATGACATGGTCAGTGACATCACTGATGACATCACTGATGACATCTCAAATGACATCACTGATGACATCACTGATGACATCATGCAGGGACTGTGTGTTTCTATAAAGTTTAAATATGTTTAATATATATGCCAAGGTGTATTGAATAATGAGTGGATGTATAAGTGTCTGGATGGATGATTTAGTAGGTGCGTGACTGACTATTAGTGAGTGATTAAACGTATCTTACTAAATGCATGGGTTAGTTACTAAACTGTGTGAATGTCTTTATCCGTCTGTCTGTTGGTGTGTTAGTGGCTGCATGGGTTTGTAAATAGCTACATGAGTGTCTATATGAGTTATTGATTGGTTGTCTGAGTATCTGTATGGGTGCCTGAGTGTTTGTGTGGATGGGGTGTGTGTGACTGCACATAGATGTATCAGTGGGTGATTCACTGGGTGCATGGTTTCAAGAGTGCATCTGTGATGGACTGTATGGGTGGGTGAGTGTGTGTATGGGTGTGTTAGTGAGTGAATGTATAGCTCAGTGGTACATGTGTGAGTAACTACATATGTGAAAGGCAGTATATATGTGTGTTGGAGTATATAAATGGGTATAAGTGAGAGTGTGTGATTGTGAGAGTGGCTGTATGGATGAGTGTGTACTTGTATTAGTGATTGTATAAGAGCGTAAGAATGTGCTAGTATTTGTATGAGTAAGTGAGCTGGTGTGTGTATAACTGTATAGGTGAGTAAATGGCAGTGTGATTAATTATTTCCATGACTGACTAGGTGTGTGAGTACCTCTATGGATGAGTGGCGGTGTGTGAGTGTCTATGTAGGTGTATTAGTGCATATGATAGTCCTGTACTGAGTGACCGTAAGTATGTGTGTCTGTACAGGTGAGTGAGTGGATGTGTGTGTAGACCTAAGAATCAGTGAGTGGGTATGTAGTTATTGGTGTTGGAGTGTCTATGGTTTTGAGAATGGCAGTCTGTAATTTAGAGTGGGTGTATCAAAGGTTATATTAGGGTGTGAGAGGATGCATGAAATTATCACATGGATGATGTCATCAGTGATGTCATTTGAGATGTCATCAGTGATGTCATCAGTGATGTCACTGACCATGTCATGAGTGATGTAATATGTGACGTCATCAGCAGTGCATTGCGGGCGCGAGTTATAGTTAGCTGAACTAACTATAACGGGGGAATTTCACGGGTTTTGTACGAGTGCAATGTCCAACTAACTATAACTGTCCCTAAAACCTATGGTTTTTTCAGTGAATTTCAAAGGTTTTTTAAATGCTAATTTCTAACTATAACGTGTCTGAAACCTATGGTTTTTTCAGTGAATTTCAAAGGTTTTTTAAATGCTAATTTCTAACTATAACGTACCTGAAACCTATGGTTTTTCAGTGAATTTCAAACGTTTTGTAAATGACAATTTTTAAATGTATTAATTGTTATATTTATTTTTTTGATACTGATTTACTACATTTTTTAAAACTATTTATTTTTAGATATTTTATTTATTAAATTACATTGTAATTACATTATACATTACATTACAAAATATACTTTCTCAGAATGAATTACTTTAGTTTAAATAGTTTGCAAATAGGCAATAGAGTTTTAAGTACAGTAGTTACAGTTGTTGCAATGGGCAACACAATTTCAAACACAATGCAACATTGAGCTCAATGTGATTTTCTAGTTAAATGCAATTAGTTACTTTATGGATTACTTTTCTAACCACAGGACTGGATCCTAGATTCAGTCCTGGGACATCTCCTGTAAACAGTTGAGTAAAAGCGTTTTGGTTACAGTAGTGATTTTTAAGGAATATTATTGTATTTTAAAAGTTGACACTTAGAACCTTTTTCACATAGAATCACCAATGTTATCCTATGGGAGGAAATTCACTTAGCAGGTAAGTAGTGTTATCGTTACTTTTTCTTACTCAGTGTTGGATCCTGGATCCAGCACTGGTGCATCTCCTGTAAACAGTTGAAAGAATGCGTTTAAGTCATACAGGCGATTTTTAAGGAATATTTGTAATTTGTGAAAATCGACACTTTGAAACTTTTCTGCTGAAAACCAGACAAAAGATTCCTATGGAAGGAAATATAAGTTACTGGTAAGTACGATTAGAATTACTTTTCAGGGTCAGTGCTGGGCTAAAAGATGCAGCACTGGGTTCTCTCCTGATAACAGGTGAGTAAATCGGAATTACGTAGTTCGGTTGATTTTAGAGGAATATTATAAAGTTCCAAAACTCCACACTTAGAAGAATTTCCAAGTGAAACCAGTCAATGTTAGCCTATGGAAGGAAATTCAAGTTACTGGTAAGTACGGTTAAAATTACTTTTCAGGATCAGTACTGGGCTGAAAGATGCAGCACTGAGGTCTCTCCTGATAACAGGTGAGTAAATCGGAATTCGTAGTTCGGCTGATTTTAGAGGAATATTATAAAGTTCCAAAACTCCACACTTAGAAGAATTTCCAAGTGAAACCAGTCAATGATATCCTATGGAAGGAAATTCAAGTTACTGGTAAGTACGGTTAAAATTACTTTTCAGGATCAGTACTGGGATGAAAGATGCAGCACTGGGTTCTCTCCTGATAACAGGTGAGTAAATCGGAATTCGTATTTCGGCTGATTTTAGAGGAATATTTGCACAATGGTGATGGGAGGGGGCGGGGCCTGAGGTGACATCTGTGCAAACGCGCCCCGTGGCGCGTTTTAAGTTGGGGGATTAAGTTTCCTTGAATCATGAGGGTCCCTGAGGCCAACTAGCCCACCAGGAACCTCCAGTATGCGCCAGGGGCTGCGTTGCAGAGACGTGTACAGAGGCCACGCCCCTTTTACACCTCTCTGCAACGCAGCTCTGTGGCGCTTTTAGAAGTACATGGTGGGCTAGTTGGCCCCCAGGGACCCTCAGGATTGAAGGGGATTTAATTCCCCATCTTAAAACGCGCCACGGGGCCTGTTTGCACACATGTCACCTGAAGCCCCGCCCCCTCCCTTCACCACTGTGCAAACGCGCCCCGTGGCGCATTTTAAGTTGGGGGATTAAGTCCCCTTGAATCCTGAGGGTCCCTGAGTCCAACTAGCCCACCATGTACCTCCAAAAGCGCCACAGAGCTGCGTTGCAGAGAGGTGTATAAAGGGCGTGGCCTCTGTACACCTCTCTGCAACGCAGCCCCTGGCACATTCTGGAGGTTCCTGGTGGGCTAGTTGGCCCCAGAGACCCCCAGTATTGAAGGGGAATTACTTCCCCATCTGCAAACGCGCCAGGGCGCGTTTGCAGAGTGGTGAAGGAAGGGGCGGGGCCTGCGGCCCGATCGTTTTTTTTTCCCCTGAAGGGGGGCTGTGTGGCGCCCCTTCCTTTTTCCTATTTTTGGGCCCTGGGGACCCCATCCCCCAGGGCCTTACCCCTTTTTTTTTTTTTAAATTAAACGGGAAGGGGGCCGCGTGGCCCCCCTCCCGTGGCCGAATACTGCCCCGGGGACCCCATCCCCCGGGGCATGGCCACACTTTTAAATTAATTTTTAAGGAGGGGGGCTGCGTGGCCCCCCTCCTCAGGCCTCCTTTTGCCCCGGGGACCCCATCCCCCAAGGCAGGCCTTTTTTTATTTTTTATTTTTTTTAAATTATTTCTGGGGAGGAGGGCCGCGTGGCCCCCCTCCCGGGCCACTACTTGCCCCGGGGACCCCATCCCTCGGGGCCTGGCCTCTGGTTGGGGACTGTGGGGGTTCCCAAACCCCCACAGTCCCGCCGGCTCCCCGTGTCCTACGGGAGCCGGCATTGCTTTCCACATGGGGAGCAGCTAACATGCTGCTCCCCGTGTGGAAAAGCAATTGTCTTTGGATATTAGGCGAGAGCAGGTTTCCTGCTCTCTCTTCCAATATCCAAAGCAGTTTGCAATGACAGGACGGGAGCCGCGAGGCTCCCGTCCTGTCATTGCAAACAGCAGTGTCCCGGGGGTAGGCAGACCTAGGGGGTCAGGGTGTTTCTACCCTGCCCCCTTTTTGCGCTTTGCGCACTTGTTTCTGTCCCTCGACAAAATGGCTGCCAACACTTCCTGAATCGGAATGTTGACAGCCAGCTGACAGCCAATTAGCATGCAGCTCGTGATCGGGACGGTGCGCGCAGGGTGCGCTCAGGGTGCGCGGATCCTCCGTGCCCATAGATATATATGTACTTTTACTTTTGATTTTCTCAGCAACTACTGAACGGATTTACACCATTTAACAAAAAGGGTTCTTTCTGAACCAAAAACTACCTCTTTGCCAAATTTGGTGTAATTCCGTTCAGCAGTTCGGGCTGTAGCCGTGTCTAAAGTTTCCTATGGAAAAATGAATGGGAAAACGCGTTTTGGGACCCCCCTTTTTCTCAGCCCCCGCTTGACGAATCCCCGAGACTTTCAGGGTAGGAGCGGACCGGAGCGCCCCACAAAGCTTGAAAATTTAGCAAAGATACGTCAAACGGCAAGAGAGTTATTTCAAATAGAATGTCGCGGATTTCCTATGGAAAATAGGTCCTAACTATAACTATCTACTGGCGACCGCCAGTAGATATATATATATATATATATATATATATATATATATATATATATATATACATATTACATACTGGCGGTTGCCAGTAGGTAGTTATAGTTAGGACCTAGTTTCCATAGGAAAAGCGTTTTTGATTGGCCAATATCTTTAGCGGCGTTTGATGAATCTTTGCAAAATTTTCCCAAAAAAAGGTTCGCTCAGATCAGGTCCAGTCTTGAAAGTTTCGGGGGGATTCGTCAAGTGGGGGCCGAGAAAAAGCAGGGTCCCAAAACACGTTTTTTCCATGTTAATTTCCGTAGGAAACTTTAGACACGGCTACAGCCCGAACTGCTGAACGGAATTACACCAAATTAGGCAAAAAGGTAGCTCTTGGTTCAGAAAGCGCCCTTTTTTTAAAATGGTATATATCTGTTCAGTAGTTACTGAGAAATTCCAAAAATAAAAATATCGATATCTGAGCACCGAGGAGGGTTCGCGAACCCTCCCGAGCTCAAGCGCAATTCTGATTGGCTGGCAACACTCCAAACCAGAATGTGTTGGCAGCCATCTTGTGACTCGGTAACCGAGTGACAAGAAAACAGTGGAAAAAAGGTTAAAAACAAGAAAAGGGGGCAGGGTAGAAACACCCTGACCCCCTAGGCCTGCTGGGACCCCCTGGCTGATAACAAATTGCCCAGGCCAAAAAGAAATTGGCAGAATTCGCGCTGGGTGCAGGAATCCTGCTGAGAAAAAATATATATATATATATATATATGCACGCACGATATATATCGTGTGTGCGTGCATGATGTATATATAAATATATTTACGAGGATACTTGGATAAAATACAAATATTCACGCACTTGTTAAATTAAGTCCCACGCGCCTGTTAAATATGTCCTGCCACTGTATACCTTGCGCAGCAATTCATGTTTTGATATAAACACATATATGTGTGAGGAGGGTTATTAATATGTTCGCACGCAGAATGTACTCGCAACAGTTGCCTTGTATTGTAATTGTTATTTTGAAAGTTGAATGATTTCAAAGTCTCGCACCAGTACCAGAGAGCGCAAACTGGCTTTTCTTCTATACAACTCTATGAAGCTGCTATACGCAAGAAACGCGTTGTGTGCATGTAACAGCGAACAGACTATTGGCACTTTTATGCGACTTGAAGAACATGCAATGTACCTATGAAAATACGGCCCGCGTGACATGCATGGAACTAACACCCTCAGATAACCAAACATCGTGGCTGCATTTGCATACACACAAACGTGTGGTAAAGGGTCAATTACTGTACATGACGTGATCCGAAGATCCCACGGGTCAAGGGCTATCGCGAGCCAGCTGCCCACACTATTGATCCACCTTTAACCCTTGCACCCCCGGATCTACCCTCTAGCTCTCTGCGCGTTTGTCCAACAACTTTTACCCTTTTTACTCGTCACGTGTCCCCCTGCCGATTACATGCCATTTCTAATCTTGCTATCAATGACGTTAAAAGTATGCACATGCACGCGTCCTTCACAGTTCTACAAGGCTACCAATATGCTATTCTTCACAAGAAATGGTTTGTTGCAACATTTTTTATTATCGCCTTGAGATATTACTCTTAAATCATGACACTTCCGGTTTGCTCTCATTTCCAGCACAGTAACTTTGTTCAGGGTTTATGACGCTGGCATGTGTCAGTAAATAGCGCTCACGAGAAAAGTGACCAAGACTTCGGATGTGAAATTAAAATGTGTATTTAACTTTCACGAACAGTACATGTACCTCGGAGAGCTCAGAACCGAGGCTTGGACTTTTCTTTAACATAGTTAGTCAATATCAGTTTGCTGGCGGAGAATTCTTCTGCCTAAAATTTAAAATGACGCACCTCAACAACATGACTTTATTATAGATAGAAAATGCATCTCGTCCCCCCCAACCACCCCCATCCTTTGATGCGGCTGTTAACCTCTAGCGAGAAAAGTGAAACTATGTGGTATGAACCACGACACGCCTAAATAACAGGCGGTCTGAAGGGGATTATTAAAGTTATTGACGTTTCCCATTGTTAATTTAGGCCGCCGCACCGGGAGTCAACACCCCTCTCCCCGTTTAAAATAAATACACTGAAGAGCACCCGGAGACATACAGAGGCACGTACACACAGATACATAGACTCATTTAGTCACCTCAAAAATAGCCAGAAACAAACACACATCGAAGCGTGCAAGCAAACAGAAACATGCAGACACACAGAAACATTCAATCACCTCCAATACAGACAGAAATAAACACGTGTTGAAGTACGCACGGAAACAGAAACACACAAATACCACGCAGACACACAGAAACATACCATCACCCCCAAAACAGAAACATACAATCATCCCCAAACAGACAGAAACAAACACACATTGAAGTTTGCACGAAACAGAGCATACAGACACTACGCAGACACACAGAAAAGTACAATCACCCCAAAGAGAGAGAAAGAGAAACAAACACACATTGAAGTATGCACAGAAACAGAAACACAGACACTATATAGACACACCGAAAGATACAAACAAAACATCTAAAAACATGGACAGAAACTGACACGGACAAACAGAAGTACGTATAGAAACAAGCATATGAACACGAATGCACTGCAATAGAAACATAGATACACAAAGAAACACCGCAAAAACAGATGAAGTACCCAGATACAGCGAGGCGCGGCACCTATACAGATGCATACACGCACACATATACACATAGAACACTTACAGAAACACACACATGTGAAGACATACACAAAGAAACATACTCAGATACACACGCAAACAGAGGCAAGCAGAGAAACATACAGACACAAAAAGAAAAGTGCATGCATATTTTTTGAGACAGAAAAACAGACACCGAAGTAAAGAAATACAGACAGAAACAAAGCAAAGCGCGCGCAAACACACACACAAAGAAGCCTGTATGTAAACGAACCCAAAGCACCGCTGCCAAGTTTAGAAAGTTGAAATGAGGGGCAGTGGGAGCCTACGTGAGTGGCAAGTTCCGACTTCCGGGGGTAATGCACTGGTCGTAAAAGGTTTTTAAGGAGTACGGGGAACATACATCACAAGTTGCCATATTTAGCTCAAAAATCTAAACTCGGGAAGACGTCCATTCCATCCCTCGAGACATATTTCTACGCTTGCTTGCTCTGTCACGAGAGAGCATGGTGCATACTTTTTCCACTGCTAAATCGCTGAGGCTTTGACAACTTGTGTTCGTCTTTACAAATGCCTCCACTGCCTGAGAACCCACATTAATGAAGAATGCATTAGAGGAATAGGCAGGGTTGCAGGGGTCTATTGTCTTACTTTGGAGTATGGAATGCGTTTGGAATGAATATGTAAAACAAGTTGAGAAGTTTCACCACATTAGCGGTATAATGAGGAATATTTCAAATGCCTGGCTTCCGAAGGCACAAGCACTGTCATAACAATTTGCTAAACTTGGTGCCGTAAGCTTGTTTACTCCCCAGGAAAAGCTGCCCATGTGTGTGCAGTTCCCAGACATCTGTATTCACTGTGTGCCTCCTCGTCATCCTCGTCCTCCTCTTCCTCCTTGGGCTGGCAGGTGCCCCCGAGGGCCGTGTGGCTGACTATGTACCTCCTAGGAGAGACACCCACCTACTCCGCCGGCCTGTCGGGCACCAGGTAGGGCAGCTTGTCGTCCCCCTCCTCGGAGAAGCTGGAGTTCTCTCCAGCCAGCATGCAGGACAAGGGTGGAAGAGGGGCCCCAGCTCATTGTGCAGGTGGTGATGGTGTGGGGGCCCCGGGTGCTGCTGCTGCTCCAGGTTCAGAATGTCCTTGACAGAGAAAGGTGTGGAAGTGACTGGGCTTGGTAACATCATCAGGGCAGAAAAAAAGGTTAATTGCCAGAAACCAAATAATCAATAAATCTTGAGAAGAGGAGGGGTAAGCAGGCGCTCCCAGCCGCCATGCAGGGTGATAAATGATGGAAGAGGTCCTGCTCCTGTCTAAACCGCCTCCATTTGCCTGCAGCGAGGCGTCTGGGTTTTGTTACAGCGCTCAGCGCCGGGGCTAGTAACAAGGTGGCTACTGGAGCCAGAGAAATGCTCCGAGGGCGGGTGACGTCATGGGAGAAGGGCTGCCGGGAGGCGGAGTCAGCCTGCGCTCACTTGCGTTTTGTTGCGCTGGGAGCGATTGTCCGCGAGAGGCCACGCCTTTTGTGCATGGCTTCCGCCTCTCGCAGCTGGAGCTGTAGAGTTTTACAGGCTACACGGGGTGCAGACGGAAGCGTTGCGAGAGGGTGGGAAACCAGTTCTCTTGTTGGGACGTTCAAACAGCAGCATAAAGTGGACTTCATCCCCTGAGCAGCAGTGCGCCAAGAGGCGCATTTGCAGAGTGGTGTAAAAAGGGGGCGTGGCCTCGGACCACTCTCAGCAATCCAGCTATGTGGAGCTTACTGGAGGTACCTGGAGGGCTAGATGGCCTCCAGAGACCCACAGGAAGCAAGGGGACTTCATCCTCCAACCAAGAGCGTGCCAGGAGGCATGTTTGCAGAGTGGTGGAGAAAGGGGGTGTGGCCTGTGTCCACCTCTCAGCAATCCCACTAGCTAGGGCTTACTGGAGGTATCAGGTAGGCTACTTGGCTCCTAATGACCCCCAGCAGTGAAGGGGACTTTAATCCCCATTCAAGAGCGCGCTAGGAGGCGCGTTTGTAGAGTGGTGGGCAAAGGGGGTGTGGCCTGCTATGAGAACTTAGCAATCCTGCTGTGTGTGGGACTTACTAGAGGTAATAGGAGGGGTAGTTGGCCCCCAAAGATGTCCTTGGGGGCCAACTACTCCTCCTGTTACCTCCAGTAAGTCCCACACAGTGGGATTGATAAGAGGTCTTCGGAGGCCACGCCGCCTTTCTCTACCACTCTGCAAATGCACCTCTTGGCACACTACGGGTTGGGGTATGAAGTCCAATTTACTCCCGAGGGACTTTGAGGGCCACAAAGCCCTCCTGGTACCTCCTGTAAGTCCTACACAGCGGAATTCCTGAGCGCTGGTCGGAGGCCAAGCACCATTTCTCCACCACTCTGCAAACGCGACTACCAGTTATAGAAGCATTTGTAATGTAATAGGTCTTGCATTTGCAAGAGTTAGAGCTATTGGTGTTGTAAATGTCAAAGTTTTTTACTAATGTTTTTTGGAGTGGAGTGGATGTACGTTGTGTGTAGTGGAATTATGTGGTATGTTGTGCAGTGAAATTATGTGGATAGAAAGTATGTGGTATTTAGTGTATAGGACTTATGTAGACTGGGATTATGTGTTATGGAGAGTAATTATGTGGTATGGTAGTGTGTGTTGTGGAGTGGTAACCTCAGGTTTAGTCTTCCTCGTTTCCATAGAAGCTAAACTATGAACTCAATGAGACAAAAAAAAGAAGGAATCAATGAGGAGCACTTCTGAACGTAGTCAGAGGTATGAGCAGGGCCACTGGAATTATGCGACTATTTGCCTGCACCGACTTTCGCACAATTATACATTTTCCGCGTTAGCCACATAATCTATCATCTGCTGCCTAATCTGCAGATTTGAACAAAGAAAGCCTTGTTTCTAGCTCAAACGGCTCAAACGTTACCAAAAATGCAGCAACAAGTGTTACAGCATGGTGGAAGGTCGTTTGCAAACCTAGAATGGTCACCTGTTACTTATTGCTAAATGTGGGTGTTAAATTGGTACTAATGGTGTGCAAGCCACTCTTGCTTCTTTCTGCGCCTCTTTTGCCTCTTTCTAAATTTCTGTTGCTTCTTTCTGCACATTTCTTTCTTTTTCTGCACTTCTCTTGCCTCTTTCTGCAAATCTCTTCTACTTTCTGCACCTCTTATGCCTCTTTCTGTACCTCACTTGCTTATTTGTGCACCTGTGTTGCCTTTTTCTGCACCTCTCTTGCCTCTTTCTGCACCCCTCTTTCTGGACCCCTCCTGCCTCTTTCTACACCTCTGTTCCTTGTTTCTGCACTTCATTTGTTTCTTTCTGCATCCCTCTTGCCTCTTTCTCCACCCCTCTTCCCCCTTTCTGCATCTCTGTTGCTTCTTTCTGCACTTCTCTTGTCTCTTTCTCTACCCCTCTTCCCTCTTTCTGCACCTCTGTTGCTTCTTTCTGCACTTCTCTTGCTCCTTTCTGCACCTCTGTGCCTCTTTCACACCCCTCTTCCCGCACCCCTCTTGCCTCTTTCTGCACCTCTGTTCCTTCTTTCTCAATTTCTTTTGTTTCTTTCTGCATCTCTCACTTCTTTCTGCACCTCGTTTGCCTCATTCTGCAACCCTCTTCCCTCTTTCTGCACCCCTCTTGCCTCTTTCTGCACCTCTGTTCCTTCTTTCTGCACTTCTTCTGTTTCTTTCTGTAGCTCTCTTGCTTCTTTCGGCACCCTCTTGCCTCTTTCTCCACCTATCCACCCTCTTTCTGCACCCGTGTAGCCTCTTTCTGCACCTCTGTTCTTTCTTTCTGCACTTTTTTTGTTTCTTTCTGCACACCTCTTGCTTCTTTCTGCACCCCACATGCCTCTTTCTGCACCCCTCTTCCCTCTTTTTGCACTGCTATTGCCTCTTTCTGCACCTTTGTTGCTTCTTTCTGTACTCTTCTTGCTTCTTTCTGCACTCCTTGTGCCTCTTTCACACCCCTCTTCCCTCTTTGTGCACCCCTGTTGCCTCTTTCTGCACCTCTCGCTTCTTTTTGCACCCCTTTTGCCTCTTTCTGCACCCCTCTTGCCTCTTTATGCACCTCTGCTCCTTATTTCTGCACTTCTTTTGTTTCTTTCTGCAGCTCTCATGCTTCTTTCTGCACCCCCTTGCCTCTTTCACACCCCTCTTCCCTCTTTGTGCACCCCTGTTGCCTCTTTCTGCACCTCTCGCTTCTTTTTGCACCCTTTTTGCCTCTTTCTGCACCCCTCTTGCCTCTTTATGCACCTCTGCTCCTAATTTCTGCACTTCTTTTGTTTCTTTCTGCAGCTCTCATGCTTCTTTCTGCACCCCTTGCCTCTTTCTCCACCCCTCTTCCCTCTTTCTGCACTCCTGTTGCCCCTTTCTGTGCCTCTGTTCCTTCTTTCTGCACTTCTTTTGTTTCTTTCTGCACATCTCTTGCTTCTCTCTGCACCCCTCGTGCCTCTTTCTTCACCCCTTTTCCCTCTTTCTGCACCATTCTTGCCTCTCTCTGCACCTCTGTTCCTTCTTTCTGCACTTCTGTTCCTTCTTTCTGCACTTCTTTTGTTTCTTTCTGCACATCTCTTGCTTCTTTCTGCACCCCTCGTGCCTCTTTCTGTACCCCTTTCCTCTTTTTGCACCTCTGTTCCTTCTTTCTGCACTTCTTTTGTTTCTTTCTGCACCCTTCTTCCCTTTTTTGCATCCCTCTTTCTGCTGTTCTCTTGCATTTTCTGCACCTCTTGTGCCTCTTTCTGCACCTCACTTGCCTTTTTCTGCACTTCTCTTGCTTCTTTCTACACCTCTGTTGCTTCTTTCAGCAATTCTCTTGCCTCTTTCTGGACTTCTCTTGCTTGTTTCTGAACCTCTTGTGCGTCTTTCTGCACCGCTCTTTCCTCTTTCTGCACCTCACTTGCTTCTTTCCGCAACCCTCTTGCCTCTTTCTGCACCCCTCTTTCCTCTTTCTGCACCTCTCTTGCCTCTTTCTGTTCCACTGTTCCCTCTTTCTGCACCTTTCCTGCCTGTTTCCGCATGTCTCTTGCCTCTTTCTGTACCTCTGTTGCTTCTTTCTGCACTTCTTCTGCCTCTTTCTGTACCCCTCTTGCCTCTTTGTGCACCTCTCCTACCTGTTTCTGTACCCCTCTTCCCTCTTTCTGCACCCCTCTGGCCTCTTTCTGCACCGTTTTTGCTTCTTTCTGCATTTCTCTTGTCTCTTTCTGCACTGCTCTTGCTTCTTTCTGCACCTCTGTTGTTTCTTTCTGCACTTCTTCTGCTTCTTTCTACACCTCTCTTGCTTCTTTCTGCACCCCACTTGCCTCTTTCTGCACCCTTCTTCCCTCCTTGTGCACCTCTCTTGCTTCTTTCTGCACCTCTCTTGCCTCTTTCTGCACCCCTCTAGCCTCTTTCCCCATCTCTTTTGCTTGTTTCTGCTCTTCTTTTGCCTCTTTCTGTACACCTCTTGCCTCCTTCTGCACCTCTGTTATTTCTTACTGCACTGCTCTTGCTTCTTTCTGCACCTCTCTTACAAATTTCTGCACCCCTCTTGCCTCTTTCGGCACCCCTCTTCTTTCTTTGTGCACCCCTGTTCCCTATTTCTGCACCTCTTCTGCCTGTTTCTGCACCTCTGCTGCCTCTTTATGAACTTCTCTTGCCTCTTTCTGCACCTCTGCTGCTTTTTTATGCACTTCTCTTGCCTCTTTCTGCACCCATCTTCCCTCTTTCTGCACCTCTGTTGCTTTTTTCTGTACTTCTCTTGCTTCTTTCTGTACCTCTCTTGCTTCTTTCTGCACCTCTCTTGCCTATTTCTGCACCCTTCTTCCCTCTTTCTGCACACCTCTTGCCTCTTTCTGCACCTCTCTTGCCTCTTTCTGCACACACAGGGCTACTTTTAAACTGACCTCAGACTCAGCAGTGCAAACATGCAAGTGCAGGAAATGGCTGCTGGCCTCTAAACTGCCATGCCCTATTATATGCTAGGGACTTAGAGGTAGTTTTAATCCCCCTGCCCTATTATGTACTAGGGCCTTACAGGGGTGGTCATGCCAATCACATGGTTACCCCAAACCCTAGTGTACCCTAGTGTACGTAGGTGTTTTCACTGTATTCTGAGTGTCTTTCAGCATAGCACTGGCTCCGGGCCTGGTTAGGCAGAGCCCAGAGTCAGTCAGAGTCAGTTACCACTTGTACCAGTCAGCAAAAAGTTGGGGGGTGCCCAGGGCACAGGAGGACTTTGCAACAAGGCCTCTTTCTGCACCTCTGTTGGTTCTTTCTGCACCTCTGTTGGTTCTTTCTGTGCCTTTCTTCCTCTTCCTGCACATGTCCTACCTCTGTAGGCATAGTTAGAAATTAGCATTTAAAAAACATTAGAAATTCACTGAAAAAACCACAGGTTTCAGGGACGTTATAGTTAGTTGGACATTTCACTCGTACAAAACCACAGAAATTCGGCCGTTATAGTTTGTTGAGCTAACTATAACTTGCGCCCCCGCAATGCACTGCTGATAATGTCACATATTACATCATTCATGACATGGTCAGTGACATCACTGATGACATCTCAAATGACATCACTGATGACATCACTGATGACATCATCCACGTGACTGTGTGTTTCTGTAAAGTTTAAATATGTTTTATATATATATATATATACATATATATATATATATATGCAAAAAATATCCTCCTCCTTCGAAAAAGACAAGGGGACATGGCAGGGCTTCAAGGAATCATTTATTCGAATTCTCTGGCATGACGCGTTTTGGCGGTAGCCTCTTCAGATGCCTCCGGTGTTACAAATTTCAAAGTTTCCTTTTATTTATTAAGCCCCTCCTTCTAAAGTAGCGTGAGGCACACCTACACCATATCTCATCAGAGAACACTCGGCCAGTTCATAGTTATGGACTGCAGATCCCATCATGCAGTTGGTTCGCAATCTGGACGAATGTCTCTTACAGCCGGATTTTTCCTCCTCAAAGTGAGTGGCTGAAGAATGGTTGGCTTGAGATTGTAGCACTGTGCTGGGCAACAAACGATTCCTGAGCCCTGCGCTTCCAACCTCACAGTCCCGGTGTTGGCAAAGCTTGGAGATGATGGTAAAGTAACTCCGTCTCTCCGTGTGAGTCACGGACTGTCAGCTGGCAGCAAAGACCTCTGCCTCCATCGGACGTGGGGCGGTCCGGGTTGAGCAACTACACCCTGAACACTTTTTGGAAGGGTCCCCTTTGCGTGGTACTGGCTTCACGCTAATATGCAAAAAATATCCTCCTCCTTCGAAAAAGACAAGGGGACACGGCAGGGCTTCAAGGAATCATTTATTCGAATTCTCTGGCATGACGCGTTTCGGCGGTAGCCTCTTCAGATGCCTAGATATATATATATATGCCAAGGTGGTTTGAAGAATGGGTGGGTGTATAAGTGTCTGAATGGATGATTTAGTAGGTGCGTGACTGACTGTATAAGTGAGTGATTAAACGTGTCTTACTGAATGCATGGGTTAGTGACTAAACTGTGTGAATGTCTGTATCAGTCTGTCAGTTGGTGTGTAAGCGGCTGCATGGGTTGGTGAGTAGCTACATGAGTGTCTATATGGGTTATTGATTGGTTGTCTGAGTATCTGCATGGGTGCCTGAGTGTCTGTGTGGGTGGGTGGGGGGTGTATGACTGTGTGCATAGATGTGTGAGTGGGTGATTCACTGGGTGTATGGGTTCAAGGGTGCATCTGTGAAGGGCTGTATGGGTGGGTGAGTGTGTGTATGGGTGTGTTTGTGAGTGAATGGATGTCTCAGTGGTACATGTGTGAGTAAATACATATGTGAAAGGCAGTATATGTGAGTGTTGGAATATATAAATGACTATATGTGAGAGTGAGTGATTGTGAGAGTGGCTGTATGGATGAGTGTGTGCTTGTATAAGTGATTGTATAAGAGAGCAAGTATGTGTTAGTATCTGTATGAATAAGTGAGGTTATATTAGGGTATGAGGAGGTGCATCAGATTATCATGTGGATGATGTCATCAGTGATGTCATCAGTGATGTCACTGACCATGTCATGAATGATGTAATATGTGACATCATCAGCAGTGCATTGCGGGGGCGCGAATTATAGTTAGCTCAACCAACTATAACGGCTGAATTTCTCTGGTTTTCTATGAGTGAACTGTCCAACAAACTATAACGTCCCCGAAACCTGTGGTTTTTTCAGTGAATTTCTAAGGTTTTTTACATGCTAATTTCTAACTATTTTTAGAAGGGGGGCTGTGTGTCCCCCCTTCTTTTAGTATTTTTGGGGCCCTGGGGACCTCATCCCCCAGGGCCTGACACTTTAAAAAAAAAAAAAAAAAAAAAATGGTAAGGGGGCCGCGCGGCCCCCCTCCCGAGGCCGATTTTGGCCCCAGGGACCACATCCCCGGGGCATGGCCTCCTTTTTTTATATATATTTATAGGGAAGGGGGGCCATGTAGCCCCCCTTCCCTGGGCCACTTTTGGCCCCGGGTACCCCATCCCCCGGGGCATGGCCTCTTTTTAAAAAAAATATTTATATGGAAGGGGGCCGCGTGGCCTCCCTTCCCTGGGCCACTATTGGTCCCGGGGACCCCATCCCCCGGGGCTTGGCCATTTCATATATATATTTAAGGAGGAGGGCTCGCTGCCCCCTCCCCAGGCCAATTTCGGCCCCGGGACCCCATCCCCGGGCCCAGCCATTTATTACTTTTGAAATAAAGGGAGGGGGCCCTGTGGCCCCACTCCCGGGCCACTTCTGGCCCCGGGGACCCAATCTTCCGGGGCTGGCCCTCAGCGTTGGGGACTGTGGGGGGAGCCCCAATGCCCCCACGGTCCCCGCCGGCTCCCCGCCTCCTGCGGAAGCCGGCATTGCTTTTGGGCAAGGAGAGCTGCAAACATGCAGCTCCCCTTGCCCAAAAGCAATTCTGCTTTGCTTCGTTGAAGTGAGAGCAAGTTGCCTGCTCTCGCTTCAACGAAGCAAAGCAGTGTTTGCTATGACAGGGCGGGAGCCGTGCTCCCGCCCTGCCATAGCAAACAGCAATGTTCCTGGGGTGGGCACACCAGGACATTGCAGGAGCTGGCCCTGGGGGGTGGCGGTCCCCAGGGCCATCGAGGGCTCCAGGAGGGGGGCCGCGCGGCCCCCCTCCCATCATTTCAACACCCCCGGGGAGGTGGTGGTCCCCGGGGCCTGGGGGTCCGCAACAGACCCCCATATGTAAAAAAGTAGTGCCCCGGGGAGGTGGTGGTCCCCAGGGCATGTGGGAGGGAGGAGCCCCCCCACGCATTTTATTCACATAAATAAGTCCCGGGGAGGTGGCGGTCCCCGGGACTGCCGGGGGGCTGTGTGCCCCCCCACACATCATGAATGAAGCTACAAGGAGGTGGCAGTCCCCGGGGCAGCGTAGGGGGGAGGATCCCCCGCACGTATTTTATTCACATAAATAAGCCCCGGGGAGGTGGCGGTCCCCGGGGCTGCCGGGGGGCTGTGTGCCCCTCCACACATCATGAATGAAGCTACGGGGAGGTAGCAGTCCCCGGGGCTTCAGGGGCCCCCGTGGGCCCCCACTACATAATTGGACATTGCCCCGGGGACCCGGCCCACCATGGGGCGTAAATGAAAAACAAAGCGTGGGAGCCCGCACTTCGTTTTTTTATTTCCTCGGCCGGCTTTGCGCACCCAGCACAAATTCGGCCGATTCTTTTTTTTTTTTTTTTTAACGCTTTTTTTCCCCCTGGGAGTCCTTTTGGGACCCCCTGAGCAGGCCTAGGGGGTCAGGGTGCTTCTACCCTGCCCCCTTTTCTTGTTTTTCACCTTTTTTGTACTGATTTCTTGTGACTCGGTTACCGAGTCACAAGATGGCTGCCAACACATTCTGGTTTGGAGTGTTGGCAGCCAATCAGAGTGAAGCTCGTGCACGGAGGGTTCGCGACTCTTCCTCGGTGCTCAGATATCAATATTTTTATTTTTTTAATTTCTCAGCAACTACTGAACGGATTTACACCATTTAAAAAAAAGCACGCTTTCTAGACCAAGACCTAACTTTTTGCCAAATTTGATGTAATTCCGTTCAGCAGTTCGGGTTGTAGCTTTGTCTAAAGTTTCCTATGTAAATTAACATGGAGAAAACGCGTTTTGGGACCCTCCTTTTTTCTCGGCCCGCTTGACAAATCACCCCAAAACTTTCAAGACAGGAGCTGACTGGACCGCCCCATTAGTTTTGAAAATTTCGCGAAGATTCGTCAACCGGCGCCAAAGATATTGGCAAATCAAAAAACTCTTTTCCTATGGAAACTAGGTCCTAACTATAACTACTTACTGGCGACCGCCAGTAGGTAATATATATATATATATATATAAATATATATATATATATATATATATTCACTGAAAAAACCAGGGACGTTATAGTTAGAAATTAGCATTTAAAAAACCTTAGAAATTCACTGAAAAAGCCACAGGTTTTCAGGGACGTTATAGTTAGTTGGACATTTCACTCGTACAAAACCAGAGAAATTTGGCTGTTATAGTTAGTTGAGCTAACTATAACTCGCGCCCCAGCAAT
Organism: Calotriton arnoldi; assembly: GCA_963921515.1. NCBI lineage: Eukaryota > Metazoa > Chordata > Amphibia > Caudata > Salamandridae > Calotriton > Calotriton arnoldi. Next base: position 398,939 of record CAWUFW010013339.1, read on the forward strand.
GCACTGCTGATGACGTCTCATATTACATCATTCATGACATGGTCAGTGACATCACTGATGACATCACTGATGACATCATCCACGTTATAATCTGATGCACCTCCTCACACCCTTTGATACACCCACTCTAAAATACAGACTACCATTTTGGAAACCATAGACACACCAATACCAGTTACTACATACCCACTCACTGATTCCTAGGTCTACACACACATCCACTCATTCACCTATACAGTCACTCATACATGCAGTCACTCATCAATACAGCACCATCATATGCACTCATACACCTATACAGACACTCACACACCACCACTCATCCATAGCGTTACTCACACACCTAGTCAGTCATGCAAAGAATCAATCACACTCCCATTTACTCACCTATACAGTTATACACACACCACCTCACTTATTCATACAGATACTAGCACATACCTACTCTCTTATACAATCACTGATACAAGCACACATTCATCCATAGAGCCACTCTCATAATCACTCACTCACATATACTCATTTATATACTCCAACACTCACATATACTACCTTTCACATATGTAGTTACTCACACATATACCACTGAGACATCTATTCACTCACCAACACACCCATACACACACTCACCCAACCATACAGCCCTTCACAGATGCACTCTTGAACTCATACACCCAGTGAATCACCCACTCACACATCTATGCACAGAGTCACACACTCCCCACCCACCCACACAGACACTCAGGCACCCATACAGATACTCAGACAACCAATCAATAACCCACATAGACACTCATGTAGCTACTCACCAACCCATGCAGCCACTTACATACCAACTAACAGACTGATACAGACATTCACACAGTTTAGTCACTAACCCATGCATTCAGTAAGACTTGTTTAATCACTCACTTATACAGTCAGTCACGCACCAACTAAATCATCCATTCAGACACTCATACACCCACTCATTCTTCAATACACCATGGCATTTATATATATAAAACATATTTCAACTTTACAGAAACACACAGTCACTGGATGATGTCATCAGTGATGTCATTTGAGATGTCATCAGTGATGTCATCAGTGATGTCACTGACCATGTCATGAATGATGTAATATGTGATGTCATCAGCAGTGCATTGAGGGGGTGCAAGTTATAGTTAGCTCAACTAACTATAACAGCCGAATTTCTCTGGTTTTGTACGAGTGAATGTCCAAATAACTATAACGTCCCTGAAACCTGTGGTTTTTTCAGTGAATTTCTAAGGTTTTTTAAATGCTAATTTCTAACTATAACGTCCCTGAAACCTATGTTTTTTTCAGTGAATATGTATATATTTATGAATGTCCATACCTTTAAAGAGAGACAGCGTGTGTGTGAGGGAGTAAGAGAGAGACTTTCGCCATTCATCCTTCAGAAGTCGATGCAATTAATTTAACTGAATTTTGTACGATTAACATCTGCTGTTGCACATAGCGATAAGAAACTGTAAGAATGTTCCAACATTTGCATTATAAAAAACATAAGATCATTTCGATTACATATCTTGTTGGGTTAATGCGCCTCTTGCAGATATCCGTTTGTAACATGTAGACTACAGGTTTGAATATTTGCTTGAACTTGCCTTCCTCCATGGTTACTGACACGAGATTTACACTAAAAGTTGGGCATACAAAGGCTAAGTTTTTGGTGGAAGTGAAAAAGCATTAAATAAATATTTCAGAGATTTCAGATTGACTCCTGTCAGGTATGAACAAACCAGCTACTCAATGCACCACAGAACACAAAAATCCAAATACAAAAGATAGCAAACCGGCGTAGGAGCGCTATTGGTGCCTGACACAGGCAGCTGCAGGTGTCTGTCTATCATTAGATGAGGTTTTCAGAATTAATAAATAAAAGAGGTGAACTGGGGGAACCTGTCCGAGGGGCCGATACCGGTATTGTCCAGAGGCCGCAGCAGAGCCGTGGCTCAAGCAGTGAGGAGAGCCCACATGCCCTGGCTCCTTTTCAAAAGGAAACCAGACTAATCAGATTCTAGACGGGGAAGGAGGGGGAAAAGGTGGAGCCAGGAGAGAAAAAAATCCACACTAAATACGAAGAAAGAAGGCAGCAGCGGCCACGCGTTGTATGCTGGTTGCAGGCAGCATGGAGGCATGGAGCGGTGCACCTGCCCAGGTAGAGCGGGCGCTGCCCTAGCCTGGGGGCTAGAGCCCCAGTCCCTTCGGGACCCTGCCTCGTGAGGGGGTCCCGGGTGGGCATCCGTTGTCGTTGTCTCCTGTGCCAAGCCCTCGGACTTTATCTGCTGAGTGACTGGAGGGGGCGAAGGAATCGGCCTGCTCCGCGGCAGGTCTGCTCCATCATCCGATGCTGTTGGCGGGGATTGGGTGTCTTCTAGGAGCTGTGGGTGCCGTCTGTCGCCAGGCGCCTTTGGAAGAGAGAGGACCCGACTGTGGTGGTGTGCGGCCACCATTGGAAGGGGAGAAGCCTGCTTGAGGTGCTGCGGTCCTGTCGATCACTGTTCACCAGTCACCACTGGGAGAGAAGTATACCATTTGAGGTGCAGTGGTCCTGTTCATCACTGGTCACAAGGCGCTACTTGTAGGGAAGGAGCCTCTTTGGGGTGCTGCGGTTCTGTTCATCACCACCATGCTGGGAGAGAAGTAGACTATTTGAGGGGCTGCCGTCCTGAAAGGGGGTCTTGGATGTTTCCTGGAAGACGGGTCTGCCTGTAGTTGTTGTTGGAAACTAAGGAACCACTGGTGGTGCCGCTGCTCCAATCTGTCACCAACCCTGTTGGAACAGAAGAGCGCGATTTGGGGTGCTGCATGTCCTATTCACCACCAGCCACTGTTGGGAAGTGGATGGGCCAGTTTTGGGTGCTGTAGGTCCCATTGGGCATCATTGGCACCATGGGTGACCAGGGGAGTGCAGTGACGTGCCCCCTGCCATAGGAGAAGGCACCCAAGGGCTTAGGCAACAAGACACCTCATGGCTTGTTCCGGAGGAAGTCCCTGCGCTCTATGGGGAGTTCATGAGCAGGGTACTGAAGGCTCTGGGCACCTTGTCTCACCTGGGGGCCGAGCCCGACAGGTGCAGAGAAGCGGAGAACGACGACGGCGGTTTCAAGAGAAAACACATGCCCGCCTCTGCCCCCTGTCCCGCAGATGCCCACCCACGAGGGGCCAGCCACGATCCGCACCCACGTGGAACTATCCATGGCAGGGACGACAACCACCTGGGGAGGCCATGGGTATACAGCAAAAGGCTCTCGCTTGGGGCAGGAGGCCCTGATAAGACCCCCGGCCTCCGGGGGCTGAAGAACCACGGGAAAACCTGCTTCATGAACGCGGTGGTCCAGTGTCTGAGCAACACCGACCTGCTGGCCAAGTACATAGGGCTGGGGAATTACCAGTCCCAGCTGGACCGCGGCGGGGACGAGCAGAGAACAACCCCGCCAGGAAAAGGCAAGGTAACCCATCAGCTGGCCTCTCTGGTCAGGGCTCTGTGGACTCTGGACTACACCCTGCAACTTTCAGTGGAGTTCAAGGTAAGAGCCTGTGGCACTTGTGTTTTTACTGCACTAATTCTGCGGGGTTCACATGTGCTCGCGCCCGTCTGTGGACAGAGATCCAGGCGAAGCGCTCAGTGACCCACGTCAGAGCCGTAAATGGAATGCACTGGGATTCCATAAACGGGAGGTCAAGGGTGGCAGTCCTGGAGGCGTTTAAGGATCTGGACAGTCAATTTATGTATTTGTGCTTTTTAAAAAAAAGCTCTTCCCAAAATGAACTGGCAGGAGATCTGAAGCGAATCTGCCCTGGCTTACTATATTGGTCACAAACAGACTGCTTGTTCAGATATCTTATGGGCCAAGGCACCTGCTGCACATATCGTTGGGTGCCCAGCAATGCCCAGGGTATAATACCACGACTGAGGGTTAATTCACTTTATGGATAAATCTATGAGCAGCATCGTCACAGGTCTGATTCATCATAAAATGGCATAACTGGTTAACTGCACAGCACCCTTTAACATTCAGGTCACCGGTGTGTATCTTATGTAAACCGCTCCGTCGGATACTACTAATGCTGCAGATATTCTTTAGTTACTGCAGGTTAAAACGTATTACTCATGTAGAGGAATATAGGTGGCATTGTGACTGTTCTGCATCTCTCTTGAATACGGTGCTCGGAAATCTCCTGACGCTGAAGCATTGTTTAGCTGACATACTTGCGAAGTGACACGCTGGGTGTCTCTGTTTCCTGGATGCCATTGGCATTACGGTGTTAGGTTCCAGACTGCTCCCAGCCAGTGAGACTGGAACAAGAGGGGTGTTGATGGCCCTTTAAGTGAGGCATTTGTGTTGGGCTCACCTGGAACTGAAAGTTGAGAGGCCTCCCTCGGCTGCTGCTCTGAACACAATGCAACAAACGCTCAGAGTTCAGGTGTCCACGAATTCCACGGAACACACTGAGAACCTTTCACCAAGCTCCACAGACCCGGTTCCCAGATACTGCTCAGTAACAGCTGCCGGGACCCGGATGAACCCCTCTCGTTTGCAGCGCTGGCCCGGGTGGAACAACAGTAGTGAGAAAGCACTGCGGCTGTGTATAACTAGCTGGTCGCGGATACCATCCAAGTGACGTGGCTGAGGTAAAGCGACGGGTGCAGAGATCTGCGAGCAGCCAGCAGGTGACAAGTTCGAATCCCCGTGCACAGAACAGTAGGTTAATACACCTGCAGCAGAGATATGTGTTCAACCTCCTGGTCTCAGTGGTGCATCCATTGGGAACAGGATAACTAAGTGGGATAAGGCAACTGCTGCTAAAATCTGTGTGCAGTGTGAAAGGTTATCATTTCGGGGAGGCCTTCTCAACTGTCTATTCCTCTGCAGCGGAGACTGGGCGAGAGTATCTGTGGGTAATGGCGGCACTTGTGATTTATAGCTGTACAAAACTGCAAGTGTGACTGAGGCAGAAAGCGCTTCATGATAAATAAGTGCGTTGATATTCATTTGGCTGAGAAAGGTCGCCGTCGTCCTCGTGAATTTCAAGAGCACAAACAAATGTAAGCGAATGGCAGGATTACGAGGTTGGGGTGAAGCTAAGTGTACAGTGCAAGGTTTAGAGGTGGAAGGCTAACTACATTAGGCCGCAGGGGTCAGGGTGGTTGATAGTCAGCAGAAGTTAGATGGGTGCAGGGGAGCCCGCGCTTTGTTTTTTTTTTGGACGTATTCGCGCACCCAGCACAAATTCAGCTGTTTTAAAAAGAAAATGCTTTTTTTGGGACTGGGGGTCCTTGTGGGACCCCTTGAGCAGGCCTAGGGGGTCAGGGTGTTTCTACCCTGGCCCCTTTTCTTGTTTTTTATCTTTGTTTTACCTTTTTCTTGTGACTCGGTTACCGTGGCACAAGATGGCTGCCAACACTTCCTGGTTTGGAGTATTGACAGCCAATTAGAGTGAAGCTCATGCCTGGGAGGGTTCGCGAGTCCTCCTCGGTGCTCAGATATCGATATTTCTTTTTTTAATTTCTCAGCAACTACTGAACGGATTTACACCATTTAAAAAAAGCACGCTTTCTGAACGAAGAGCTACCTTTTTGCCAACTTTGGTGTAATTCCGTTCAGCAGTTCGGGCTGTAGCCGTGTCTAAAGTTCCTATGGAAATTAACATGGGGAAAACGCGTTTTGGTACCCCCCTTTTTTCTCGGCCCCTGCTTGACGAATCACCCCGAAACTTTCAAGACAGGAGCTGACTGGAGCGCCCCATTAGTTTTGAAAATTTCGCGAAGATTCGTGAAATGGCGCCAAAGATATTGGCAAATCAAAAAACGCTTTTCCTATGGAAACTAGGTCCTAACTATAACTACCTACTGGCGACCGCCAGTAGGTAATATATATATATATAATCTACTGCCGGTCGCAAGTAGGTCGTTATAGATAGAACCTAGTTTCCATAGGAAAAGCATTTTTCGGCTTGGCTATGTTGCCAAAAAAGTGTCACGGTGGATACGATTGATTGGGAAAGTTTGGGGGTGATCTGTGCAATGAGGACTGTGAATTTGGGGCATGTAATAAGGTTGCATTTGTAATGTTAATTCCCATAGGAACCTTTAGGCACCGCTACAGACCGAACCGCTGAATGGACTAACACCAAATTCGGCACCAAATTTGTCAGGGAGGTAGACGTTAGTTCAAGGAAGTGCTTATTTGTTGTAAATCCATTCAGTAGTTTTTGAGAAATTTGAGTTTAAAATTATAGAGATATCTCTGGCCGCAGATATTTCGCGTTGATTTCGTGAGTAATGGCGAATGCACGCAACAACACGAATGCTCTGATTGGCTGGGCGGAACCTGAACAGGAAGTTGTGGCCACCATTTTATTGCTCAGGAACAGTTCCCGGGGCTGAAAATGTGTGTGAAAGCCCACTTAAGGGGTCAGGATGGAAACAACCTGACCCCATGGTTGAGAAATGGAGGCGTTAGTGACAGAAGTTCTATATCTAATTTTTTTTTTTTTTTTTTTATCGCATGGGATGTTTCTCGAAGACGCCGTGACCGCCAGCGCCGCCACTCGTGTACAATCACCAGGTCATCGCAACTATCAACGTCATCGTGAATATTGGTGAAAGTATTTAAAAAATATATCAATGACTCATTGGTATGCATTTTTGTAGAGATATTGATACTTTTTTATAGAGTTATTTATATAGTGAGTTATCTACTGTGATGGTTTGAATTAATTATCTAGTTATAATTTTTTTATGTGGTGGTGGCTAATAAACTCCTAGTTTTGCTTTCAGCTTTCTCGACATACCAGCGGGGATCGCGATGACCAATGTCATTGCAATCTCCGGCCTTAACGCGAAAACGGAATATAGGTTTTAGAGATGATTGTTCTAGAAATGCAGTAGAAAAACATGAGTTTGAAGTGTACAGTAATAAACCTCTGGTGTGTAGAATACTGTAATGTGTGTGCATATATGTGTTTTCACCTTATGAAAAGGCGAGATCGTCCCGGTTAATGACGTCGTCGCGATACCCTGAATAACCGCGAAAAACTGAAAAAAGGTCTGAAAGATGGTTTTTAAAGAAACTTAGTACAAACATGTGAGTTTAAACATGTTATGAAAGAAGTATGTTTATAGTAATGTGTGTAAAGCTATGTTCAGAATGGATTTTTTACATATTATTTTTGGATGGTTGGTAGCCATTAAATGTCTGCTTTGTTTTCTGCTTTTGTGACGTGTCTGCGGGGATCGTGACATCGTCGTGAAAATTCCCAAAATGAAAGAAAAAAAACCTTTAGAAAAAAACTTCACAATATTTCGGTTACTTGGGTGGCTCTGACAAGAGCTGTTGTGTTGGTTGTGTGTATATGACTGCTCACATAAGACTGGATGCAGAGTTTCAGGTTACTTAGAAACACCCTGTTGTCTTCATCTGTAAAGTGCACTCCATCATTCTATAAATTCCATGCATGTCAAAACGCAGTTTGTTGTTATAGATACAGCCCATACGATGGTCTCTGAGGAAAGCAGAATCAGATTTATTAACATGTTTCCAGGCTTTGTCAATCTGTGGAGAGAATTGATTTCGCCACTTCCATTTCTGTCGTACACAATTATGAGGTGAGGAGCTTGGGAATCCACAATGGATTTAACCGAAGCCAGCAACTGATGAAATTTTAACCTTCTCTGTTCAAACCAAGTAATCTACACATTTGGCAAACACAAGTCCCTGTCAATATCTTTTTTGCAGCCTCTTTAGTCCAATAGATATAGCTGTGGCCCACAATCCATACTCTAAGCATTTTGAAGTGAAGGAGCAATAGTAGTCAGGAGAAGGCTGGAGCTGAAGGAGGTAGTTTTCCAAAGGAAAAGCAGTTAAAATGGAGGAGTTAAAAAAAAAATATATGTATATATATATATATATATCTCATTGGATGCTGTCAGCATGAAAGTGAATATAATAAGGTAATATGCTGGATGCCTTAGCAAGAAGTCTTATTATTGGCTGTTGTTTAAGAAAATAAATGAAATACAGACATGGATATGTTTTTGAATCTGTGGAGTAAAGCACACCTGCTGTATCTTGTTTGGAAGCAGCATGTTCCTTCTAAGATTGTGCTGTGAACTTGTGACCTACTAGTTCCACTGGTTTGCTAGGTACACTGAGCTAAGACTGTATTGGGGCAAGGGTGTTCAAGAGACAGAACAAGTTGAGGAGTGATGACACAATGTAAGTAATGGCAAGTTTTAATTTCCAACTCAGGACTATGTAATAAAATGTTGTGTAGTATTTACATTTCAGAAAATGAAGCTAGATATAGGTTTGAACTCCTGTTTTTTTGCGATTATTCTGCGATGATGGCAAAAACATCGCAAAAACGCTCTGACAGGAACCTAATTTTGAAAGACAGGGAAAGGGTTAACAGATGCTAACCATTCACAAGTGGAGATGCAGTAGTCTAAAATGAAAGACATTTGCTGCTTTTCTCATGATGATAGAGTGGAAAGTTGAAGAGCTTGCCATTTTAGATTTGCTTTGTATGAGAGTGGTGTACCATTCTTCTGCTTAGTTTTTACAAATCTTAACAGTGTCAAAACTATGCAGAAAAACCTAAAACAACAATATAATCTACAAACTGAATTCAGTGGTATGTATATATTTTTATAATTATTTAAAAAATGTACATTAGAAATTAAGATGTACATGGGAGTTTGATTTAAAGAAGTATCACAGTGATGGGAAAAATATTATGAACTGTATGTATTAGAGGGTATGTGCTTAAGCGTTAGTGGTGAATGTTTTGGGAATAAGAGAAAAATGAATTAGTGCCTGTTTATTACATGTGTCTTTTATTGAAACATAACAGTATAGTCTTGTGGAAAGTTTGAATGAGGAACTAAGAATGTTTTAAATGTCTAAACATCATGTGCAGAATAGATACATCTGTCATTTGCATTCTGGGAGTTGTAGTACTTTTAGTAATATTATTAGACAGGAATAGTGTAGTGATAAATACAAGATGAGAACATGCTGTCCACCTGTATATGAATTAGAAAGAAGTAACACTTGTTAGGTATGTATTGGGAAGTGTTTGTCAATTATGTTTTAAACTTATATGACCACTTTGCATATGCTTAGATGGTGAGGTATGGTTTTTGTGCTTGGCCATGTATGCAATTATATATCAAGTGTGATACCTAGATTTCACTCACACATAGCTCAGAAGAAAATCATGTATACAGTAAAACAGGTAGTTTGATACTGACAGAAGGAGATAGCCAATGAGTCAGGGCTATAGTGACAACTGTTATGTATCTAACAGCAATGAAAGTACTTTCTTAGTCCGTCAGGCAGTATTCAGGGACTCATGGAATCACCCAGCCACTACTAGTCATCAAATCAGCGATTCACTATCCATGGAGTTATTCAATTATCCAGAAACTACACATGTAGTCTTGCAATCAGGCAGGCAGAAATTAAGTAGTCATTGAAGTATGCAGGCCCTAAGTATACATTCATCTAATCACCTAGTTACTAACTATTGACTTATGCAATTAACAAGGCTGTAACTATGCAATCATTATAACATTTGCCCAGAACCTATGCAACCATCTAAACACCCACTTACAATGATGAAACACTTATGCTCTACTCATGCACTCATATAGTTATGTAGAGATTAGAATTGTAGTAAACCTATCACTCATCCAGTAACTATGCAGTCATTTAATCACTGAGCCAATAGTCTTGCACAAATACAATCACTCAAGTGAGTATACTTACTTTCATCAAATCTCTTAAGCTTAAACTTTAACAATGGATTCATGCAGTCACTCAGACACTAGTCTTGCACTCATCTAATTAGGTATGCACTACTAATGCACTTTTTTAATTCTGCAGGCAGTACCCATGTAGTTATGTAAGCATTCAGGCACTACCTGTTCAATCAACCAAAAAGAAATGGGCAGTATCCAATCGCTGAAACACTATTCATCCTCTCATCCAATAGGCCATGTGCTATGCATGGGCTTAAACAATCATGTATGCACTCTCCTTGCACTTCATAAATCATCTATGTACTATGTATGCACTCTTGCGATTATCCAGGTACTAGAGTTGCACTCATTTAATCATCCTACCAGTATCTATGTATGTATTGAATTATTGATGCATTACTCACACACTTGTCAAATCATTTAGGCTCTACTCGTGCACTCATCCAAACACCCAGATACTAATCGTATACTCATGCAAACACACAGGCAGAAAGTATGCAGATATGGAATGACTCATGGAGATATGACATAGTCAGGGGATCTAGGCACTACTTGTAGCCTCAGGGAATCACCTATGTACTACCTATGCACCCATTCAATCATCCAGGGAGTATTGATGTATTCAATCACAAACCCATGCATTTACAATTTTTACTGAGGAATATGTAGTTTTTAGACAATATGGGTGATAGGTTTACTACAATGGTATTCTCTACATAATTACATGAGTGCATGAGTAGAGCCTGAGTGTTTCATTAGTGCACGTGTGTGCCTCAGTATTTCAATGACTGCATGGGTTGTAAGTGGGTGTTTAGATGGCTGCATAGGTTCTGTGCAAATGTTATAATGATTATGTAGTTCCAGCCTTGTGAATTTAGTGTTAAATTTAAAAAAGCTTAGAGGAAGGAGTGATGCAGTGAATCAGAAAGAACGAGTTGCGAGAGTAGTTGATAAGGCCTTTGCTTTGAAGAGGAAGCTTTTCATATTGATTCTAAATAGAATGAAATATCTTGACAACATAGTGTTGTGCATGAGGAGACAAAACCAGAAGAAAAGATTGGTGAATAGAAGTAACTGTTGTACAGTTTTTAGTGGACAATGGATGCAGACTTCTTGTACAGATTCTTTCTTTAATGAAAAAAGCTATCTCCAGCATAAGAAATAAGTTCATGCTATTGAATAAAGAGGACAATGTTATGAAATGAAGAATGTTAGTCCTATAGCAAAAGAGGTGATGCAGAAGAAGTTATTGCAGAAGAGGTACAAGGAAGGCTTAGTCAGGGTACTGTATACAAATGGAGTTTTAGTAGTGTTTCTAGTATTAGACAGCAACCCATTGATATATTAAGAACATTTCTACATATCTTTCCAAGCCAAAGTTTAAAACACAAAGGGGCATATTCTCAAGGACTTATCGCCGATTTATCGCCCTATTCTCAAGCTGATGCAAACTGCCGATATCGCCAGTTTTCCAGCGATAGCTGCCGCAAAAAACATCGCCACGGATGAGAGCGACAACTAATGCTAATGATATGCAGAGTAGGCGTTCCCGTGCAAAAACACACGAAAACTCCACTTTGCGATATTCTCAACGACCAGCCAGATTGGCGAAGCGATCCAAAAACAGGCAATAAGGCGCGTTAGCAGCAGGGATTTAACACCTGCCTATTACTGGTGTTAAGCAGGATGACAACCTGCAGTAGAAAGGGAGCCAAGCCCAGAGCCACATCTGAAGACCAACAGATGCCATGGAGCCAATGATCATGCAGCTTGGAGACCCAAGAAGGCCACAACACCCACCGCCACCACCCCCAGGACCCCCCCCGGACCACCCCCCTTGGACTACCACCTAGGCAGCGCAGAAGAAGACAGTGGACGTTCCTAAAACGCACCAGCCTCAGACACTCAACGCAAGAGGATGCCATTGCCCACTAAAGGCTCAAAAGGACAACCATCCTCCGCATCCTGACTCACATTGCCCACAGGCTGGGGCTTGTGGGTTTCTGGTTGTCCTCTGTACTTGCTCCGGCTACCTCCATTGTGCTTCACAGTTGTTTTGGTTTTGTTTGTGGTTTTTTTTCTGCTTTTATAGTGATTTTTCCCTCCTGACATGTGTGAATTGCAGGCCTGGTGCAGCTTATCGCTGATTTTTTATCGCGGTTGGGCCCATCGCCACTTTTTTCACGTTCGGCTTTAGATTTTTATCGCTGTCCCGGTGATTTTATCGCAGACATTTGACGCGTTATTGGGAAACTATTGCATGTTACCGCTGTGTTGGGAATAAGATGTTAACACAGCGTTATTTTTCCGCGATATGAAAAATTTCGTTAACCTATTTTGGCGATGATTATCGCACGTTCTTGAGAATATCCCCCAAAATAAGTTATACCACTCAACAATGTGAACTTTAGGTAGAAGGCTGTATTATGTGAAAACTCCTGCAGTATGTTTACTAGAAATAAATAGAGCACTTTTGCATGGTAGTGAGGCAGACATAGAAAAGGTTTGTGGTGATGTACAGTTTCTTTTGTTTGGTCCTCAGCAGGTTCTAGGGAAAATGTTGTTAATAGGAGGAGTTGCAGAACAACACACATATGTTACAGTTGATAGTTTTAAAAAGAGATTACAAAATTTAACACAGTGTTCTGTAGAAAAACAGAGTATGTTTGTATATGTTGTTGATGCTTTTACAAGAAGATTTAAACACAGACTGTTGATTTATATTTAAAAAGTGAAAAAGTAAATTATAATAACTGGCAAAAGTTACCTGTGTATTTATTTGTAGAGGGACAGTTTGACTTGTCTATACGGCAAGTTATGTGTAAGTAGTGTTACAATAAATTGGAAGATAATAAAATGAACAACACATACATATAGATAGCCATTTTGTAAGATAATAAAATGCCTGCTAATGTAGAAAAACTATGAAGAGCCAAAAAGAAAAAGAAAAATCAATATTTAATATTCTTTCCAGCATTGCGAATGCCGTTATGGACTGCTCTCCAGCATTCACTATAATGCCACAATCCATGCTCTATGATGCCATCATGGAAAACTGTGGAGTCAAATCTTGAAGTTGAAATTGGACTTTTGAATGGACTCTCTGCTTCGGTGTTGTGCTGCTACTGAAGTTGAGGGTCCTTCAGCTTTGCGTTGCCTTCTTGCTGCTCACTATGAACTCCTCTTATGAAATGTGAAAACAATATAAAAGGGCGGAAAAAATACCTTGCATGATTTTTGGCAGCATTGTGAATAGCTGTAACACACTGCTCACCAGCTGTTATAACAATACTACAGCCCATGTAATACTTGGCCATTTTTGAAAACTCTGGAGCCATATCTGTTGTAGTAGTCTTTATCTCTGAAGGGACTTTCTGGTCAGGAATTGTTGCTGCTGCCACTGATGTAGATGGTCCTCCAGCTTGCCTCTGCTTGAGTGGTAGTTGGAGACGTTTTCTATGATACGTTTTAAGATAATATAACATGAACGTCGTCGCACATGAGTCCAAAAAAAAGTCTCCAGCCAAAATCTACCACCTGCTCACAATAAACGTCTCTAAAAGAAGATTCAAGAAGGAGGAGTCGGTGTATATTTCCTATTCATTTTCCTGAACATTATATTTTCCAATGATATTCCTTACTTTCATGGTCATGTGATGTTTTAAGATTGTGCATTGCACTAGTTTGGCAACAGTTTTTAATTCCCCATGAGTTTGGGTGGCAATGGGTAGTTTGATTGGTGTTTGGTAGTTATGTTCTATTTGTAAGTTCAGATGTTGAGTTATTTTTTGAAACTGTTCTTTTTTATAAATGTGTTGTTAAAATAAAGTTAAACCAACTAAACAGATAGATTCAAACTTTGTGTAAAACACGTCTATATATCTGTTTTTCACTTTGTTTTTTGTATTCGTGACTACTGATGTCTTTGCGACCTCTGGTGTTGCTGTGAAGAAGGAAAATGCATTTTTGATTTAGTTATTTCAACAAATGATTACAAAGGGAAAAGTTAAATTAGTATCTTCCTAAATAGCTACACTGAAACATTATGTAAAATATGTCTATATATGTGTTTTACACTTTGTTAAAAACACCTGGTATTCGCAGCCTGTCCTTGGCAATACTACTCATAGAATCACACAGGCACTACCTGTGCAATCATCAAGGAAGTCCTTTCTCCATCACTCTGTAAACACGCCTCCTGGCATAGTACTAGTTGGGAGATGAAGTCTCCTTGGCTATTACCTCCAGCAAGTCCCGTACAGTCAGTTTGCTATGAGGTCTTCGGTGGCCACACACCCTTTCTGAACCACTCTGCCAACACATCTCCTGGCATACTACTGGTTGGGAAATAAAGTTGTTTTGGATGCGAAAGGACCTTGGGGACCAGGAAGTCCTACTCAGTGGGATTTCTGAAAGCTGATCAGAGGCCCTGTCCCCCTTTCCACACCATTCTGCAAAGACCATTGCTACTTAAAAAAACATGGAAATTCACTGAAATGCTCAAAGGTTACAGGTAAGTTATAGTTAGGAATTAGCATTTAAAAACACTTAGAAATTCACTTAAAAAACAAAGGTTACAAGGCTGTTATAGTTAGGAAATAGGATTAAAAAAACTTAGATATTCACTGAAAAAACTAAAGCTTACTGGGGCGTTATAGTTAGGCTTATATTTCACTCGTACAAAACCAGAGAAATTCAGCAGTTATAGTTAGCTGCGCTAACTTTAACTCACACCCCGCAATGCACTGCTGATGACCCCACATATTACATCACTCATGACATAGTCAGTGACATCACTGATGACATCTCAAATGACATCACTGATCAGCGCCTTTTCATAAAGTGTAAAACACGTATATGCACACATATTACAGTATTTTACACACTAGAGGTTTATTACTGTATTATTTAAAGTCATGTTTTTCTAGTGAATTTCTATAAAAGCCATCTCTAAAATCTATTTTCCATGTTCGGGGGGTATGCCGGGAGTCACAACGACGTTAGTACCCGCGACGATCGTGTCTTTTTTGCAGACTGAAAAGAACGTATATATTCACACATATTATAGTATTTTTGGCACTAGGGCTTTTTTTACGGTATTGTCTAAAGTCATGTTTTCCTAGTGACTTTCTATGAAAATCATCTCTAAAACCTGAGTGAGTGCATAAATGTCTGAGTGGGTCTGTCTACCAGTGGCTGTGTGAGTAAAAGCTTAAGTGTCTCAGTGCGTCTGTGAGTCAGTGCATGAGTGTCTGAGTGGGTCTGTGATTGAGTGCAGGAGTCTCTGAGTGGGTCTGTGACTTGGTATATAAGTCTATGATTATGCATGTGAGTAAAAGAAACAATGCAAATATTCACCCCAGTCAAAAGATCTGGGTTTAGTCCATTGTTCTTTTGCTCACCATGTCACCACAGTTTGTACCCAGCCATATGCAAATCCGTCTTGACCCTGTTCTTCTTGGGAATAGTCCAACCCGAACTGCCAAACCAGGTTCTCCCTGAACTGGAAACAAGCATCCTGGGACTGGTTTTGGGGCATCACCCCTCATCAGCCAGGCTAGCTTGAATCCAGCGTCACAGTAAGCACGGGACCTATGTCTGGGCGTATGTCAGACTACTACGCTGTCTCTTACCTTAATCTTGATCTGTATTGACGTAGTAAGGTTTCGCAGAGACGCAAGGGACCAACTTCCCAAATCACTAAATAATAACTTGTGATTTAACTCACAGCAAGTTATAGATTTAGAAATAGGGGAGGAGGGCCGGATACTGGATGTTGACGATTTCTTGCTGTCGACCTGCGAGGCAACAAGTGGAAATCTCTAAGCATCTACTTGTAAGATAACAATATGGATATGTTAACGATTATGCAACAGCTAACCTAGAGTACTTTAGTTATAGAGAGAAGCCTACCTGCGAACAGTGGTTGTTTTGGCCTACGTCCCAGTATTTCTTTATCTATGGTTCTTGATGGGGTGGAGCTTGTGGAACAGGCTATGGCATGTGTTGCGCTTGCATTATAATAGGCACTACAAAGGAAACAACAGTATAATTACCACTGAACCTTTCATAAAATTTCAGTACACTGCTTCTCTCTGTTTTGAATATAAGACTCTACTTACTTAAATATTTAGATGAATTCTCCAGCTCTTTGTTCCTATTGTTTCAAAAAAGATAAACAAAAGGGCAACATACTACAAAGGGCTCAAAAAATGAACCAAACCCAATACACGCAGTTACATCCTAAAAGATATTCAAATGTTAATTAAAACATCTTCAAACACTTCTTCATGCGGAGTCCCAAGCATTTAAAGTGTTACTTAGCAATGTCCAATAATCTTCCTTGTAAATATAGAAGTTCCAAAAATTATTCTTTTTTGTTGACCTTTCGTGCGAAAGGCGCCAAAGACTAAAAAGTTACTTATCTTCTTTTTCTTTTCCCATTGTAGGTCCTGCCGTCGTGGAAAATCAAGAAGACTTCCAGAATCAAGATCAAAACGTCAAAGTCTGCTCGCGGCGATCAGGTAAGTGAAGACGCTCTGGAAACAGGTCCTGCCCTGAAGACAAGCGGAAGGCTAAGTGCCTTCTAGAAATCGGGTGTGGCATTTTATAAGCAGCCTCACCCTAAGTCGCCTGTCACGTACCGTTCTGATCCAGCGTAATGGTGCGTGCACGGGCGTTTCCTCAGATGCAGACAGTCTACTGGTATAACCGGTAACGTTTTCAATCCTTTGCGAGTGCTTTACATTTTACTCGTAAACGATACAGAAGTAAGGTTTAAACATTTAGTGCTGCAGAATTCTAACATGATATAAATGATTCAAGATTCTCACAATATCGCTAGTGAAATATTATCACCTTTTAGATAAAAGTCATTTCGCTGAACATTCCTTTAGTTTTACCATACAGTTGCACAACGTATAAATGGTAAAAAACATCTTTCAAAACACTTTACACAAAGGAGTGCTGGTGCACGGGAAAGGGGTGGGTTTTTTCCTGTATTAATAAAAACTGGTCTCTATAACCTAAGTGCACATATACAATTCTTATGTGCACATGTAGGGAGGTGCGATATTCCTGACAAGAGTATGATATTCATGACAGTACTCCCCTCTCAAGATTCCTCCTAAAACCTTTGGAATGGGTTTTGGCTTCGTTGGGTATCGAGTATGGAAGGCCCTCACTAACCGTGGAGCATTTTTTAAATGAGCTAAAGGTTCCCAGGACCGTTCTTCTGGGCCATAGCCCTTCCAATCTACTAAATAAAAGAGTTTTCCACTGACTCTTTTTGCATCCAAAATTGTTTTTACTTCAAATTCCGGAACTCCTTCTATTTCAACAGGTGGTGGGGGATGATTACCCGTGTTTTAGGATTGTAAGGTTTTAATAAAGACACGTGGAAAACCGGATGGATTCGATAATTTTGGGGAAGTTTCAATTTTAAACTGACTGCATTAAGTACTTTTTCTACAGGAAACGGCCCTATGAAGCGAGGGCTAAATTTTCTATTCCCTTTTAATCGTAAGTTTTTAGTGGCTAACCACACTCTGTCTCCTATAGCATAAGAAGGTTGAACTGAACGATGCTTATCTGCTGCGATTTTCTGGCATTTCTTTGCCTTGGCCAAATTAAAGTGAGCATCGTGATGAATGGACGTTAATTTAGTGACATAATTGTGTACAGACGGAACTTCACTAGTGGAACTTACATGATCAGGAATGTTTTTAGGATGATAACCATAATTACAAAAGAATGGAGACATTTTAGTGGAAGAATGCTCCACGTTATTATATGCAAATTCTAAAGCCCATAAAATATCTGACCATTCATCCTCAAGATCCTTTAACATGCATCGTAAATATTGTTCAATAGTTTGGTTGGTTTGTTCTGTTAAACCATCAGTTTGTGGGTGATAACTTGGCGACAATCGTACTTCCATATTCAATGACTTACTTAAATTTTGCCAGACACGTGAGATAAATTGAGAACCCCTATCTGAAATGACAATTGACGGGATGCCATGCAAACGAATTATATTAGTCATTAAAATGTGTGCTAATTCCATGGCTGAAGGAAGTCGCTTTAAATGAACGAAATGTGCCATATGCATAAATTGATCTACTACAGTTACAATAGTAGTGAAACCTTTCTTTGTTGGTGGAAGATCAACAATAAAATCTAGGGAGATTGTGTGCCAAGGTTGCGGTGGAACGGGCAGAGGTTGTAACAAACCACTAGGAGCTTGGTATTGTGTCTTATTTTGGATACACACACTGCAGGTCTCAACAAAATCTTTTATATCATTGAACATGGAAAGCCACCAAAACTTTGTCTTAATGACTTGATAAGTTTTCATGATTCCTGGGTGAGCAGACAATAGGGTATCATGATGCAATTGCATAACTAACTTCTGAATATCTGTTGATGGTACTATGATTTGATCATTTAGAAACAAAAGATTTTCTTTTCTTTGAAGAAATGGATATTTCTTTTTCCATTCACCCGTATCTTTAGTCTCGACTTCACTTTCAATGTCTGTTATTACATCACCAATCGTGAGACCGGCTTGAAAACAAGTTGTAGGTAAAACCGGTTGAATATTAGTATTGTTTTCAGTTTCATTTTCTTTTTCACTAATACGTGATAATGCATCTGCCTTATGATTTTCTTTTCCTGGTCGGAAAGTGATGACAAAATTATAGTCATTAAAAAATAATGACCATCGGGGTTGTCTAGCGGATAGAGCTCTGACAGAACGCAGAGATTGTAAATTTCTATGATCAGTATAGATGGTGATTGGATGACGTGCTCCTAACAAGTAATGGCGCCATTCCTCGAAAACTACTTTTATTGCTAATAATTCTTTATCTGCAATAGCATAATTTTGTTCGGCTGGGGATAATTTTCTTGAGTAATAGGCTATGGGATGCATTTGCCCTGTGTCTCTGTTTCTTTGTGACAATATTCCACCTAGGGCGAATTGAGTTGCATCAGCCTCTACTATAAATGGTTGTGCAGGATCAGGATGACTTAGAATTGGCACTGTAGTAAAGATTTCTTTTAGAGCTCTGAAGGCCTTCTCCGCAGTCTCGGTCCATTCAAATTTTACCCCTTTCCGAAGGAGTTTAGCGATGGGGGTAATGATTTGGAAAAAGTTCTGAATAAAACGCCGATAAAAATTTGCAAATCCTAAAGAACTTTGTACTTGTTTTACAGATGTGTGGCTGGGCCAAGTGCTTACTGCTTCGATTTTCTTTGGATCCATCTCAATACCAGAAGGACTAATGACATATCCTAAAAAGTCCACTTTAGATACATGGAACATACTTTTTTCTAATTTGACATAAAGTGAATTTTGAAGCAATTTTTGAAGGATGGCGCGTACTTGTTTTACATGTTCGTGTTCAGAATTTGAATATATAAGTATGTCATCTATATAGACTACACAACAAACATCAATGAATTCATGCAAAACCTCATTTCTAAAAAATTGGAAAGCGGCAGGAGCATTACAGAGTCCGAAGGGGATTACTTGATATTCAAAGAGGCCGAATTTGGTGCGAAACGCCGTTTTCCACTCATCGCCCTCTCGAACTCTCACCAAATGGTATGCTCCGCGCAAATCCAATTTTGTATGAATGGTTGCTTGTTTAATTTGGTCCAATAAGGTAGGAATCAATGGCAAAGGGTATCTATTTTTTACCGTCATATTGTTTAACGCTCTGTAGTCTATACACCTGCGTAGCTCACCCCCTTTTTTACGGTATAAAAAATAAAGAGGATGAGACCGGGGACTTTGAGTGTCGAATAAATCCATTTTCAAGATATTCGTCTAAATAATTTCGTAGATGTTCGTTTTCTTTTTCAGTGAGTGCATAAATTCGGCTGCACGGTAAAGTTGCACCAGGCACAAGATCAATTCTACAATCAAAATCCCTATGAGGGGGCAGAGTGTTTGCTTTTTTTTAATCAAAACGTCAGTTAAATCAGCATACTCAACAGGAACTCCTTCAAGAAGTAAAATACTCTATAATTCTTTTGGAAAGTCAAATCCTTGAACTATGTTCTCATCAATTTGGGTTTGGAAACATTGGGTGCGACAATGAGAAGAATTGAGAGTTATAGTTTTTGTTACCCAATCAATACTAGGGTTATGACATACTAACCATGGGATTCCTAAAATAAGCTTAAATTGAGGTGCGTCAATAATGTCAAATGTAATGCGTTCACTATGGATAGGGGAACATTGCATTTCCAATGGTTCAGTTTGTTTTTGTATGGGCCCTGACGTAAGTTCTTTCCCATCAACAGCACGCACTATTTCAGGATGCCTTTTGGTCTCAGTGTGTAAACCTAATTTACTCAAAAATTGGGTGTCAATAAAATTACCAGTGGCTCCTGAATCGATTAACGCATCCACAATCCAAGTACGCATGGGATTAGCTATGGCGGTAAGTTTTATCTGAATACACAAATGTCGACTCACCAAGGTCGGGACTGTAGAGGCCAAACTAAAACAGGTACTCGATAAACTGACCTCATCTTTTATCGAGTGTTCTAGTTTTACGATTGCATTTGTACCATGGCTACTTCTGAGGTTTTAGTTTTGGCTTTATTGGGACGTGTTGGGCATTCTTTAACAAAATGTCCCGTTTTGCCACAATAAAGACATTGGTTAAGCTTTTGTCTTTTATCTTTTTCTCCCTTGGAGAGAGGTCCTCGGATAGTACCAATATGCATTGGTTCTACTGCATCTAATTTATTAACCACCTCTTTGTTGCTTGAACTTTTATCTTTAAAGAATAAAAGTTTATGATCTGTTTTCCCTCGTTCTCCTTTGTGTTCTGACAATCTGTGATTTAGTTTTACTACTAAATCTATAAATTCACTACAGTCGTCCGGAGGTTCTAGTATTTGCATCACCATATCTTTTAATTCGTCTCTCAATCCTCTATAGAAGAGAGAGATCCTTTTTTCTTGTGGCCAGTTGGTTTCTAAAACTAGACAATTAAAAACTGAAATATAATGAAGTAAGTCTGATGACCCTTGTTTAAGATTAAGTAACTCGTTATCTGCAGATTGTACGAAAACGTGTTTGGCAAATAATTTTTTCATAGAATGTTCGAATTGTCTGAAATTATATAATATAGGGTCGTCATTTTCCACTAAAGGGACTGACCAAAGGGCTGCGTCACCTCCCAAATATGACAAGATAAATGTCACCTTAGACGAATCATCAGGGAAGGCTGTGGGTCTTGCTAAAAAATTTAGATGGCATTGATTCATAAAAATGGTGAACTTGTTACAGTCACCATAAACCGTTCTGGTTGTGCTAGAGGTACAGACACTGGGGTGACAACTTGAATTTGAGTTGTGTTACTTGTACGTAGAAGTGGACTCTGAATTTGGGAAAAAAGGTTGAAAACTGGCTGGATTGAGAATAGGTTTTTGTATCGCTCCTTGTAGAATTGACAAATCTCTACGTAATGCTGCATTTTCAGCTTTTATGTCTTTCAAAATAGAGGCAATGTCTTGTAGGGATATTTGCGAAGAAGAATCCATTGCGTCTGGGCGAAACAGTAATCGTGGGCTTAGCCTTCTGTCAGACTACTACGCTGTCTCTTACCTTAATCTTGATCTGTATTGGCATAGTAAGGTTTCGCAGAGACGCAAGGGACCAACTTCCCAAATCACTAAATAATAACTTGTGATTTAACTCACAACAAGTTATAGATTTAGAAATAGGGGAGCAGGGCCGGATACTGGACGTTGACGATTTCTTGCTGTCGACTTGCGAGGCAACAAGTGGAAATCTCTAAGCATCTACCTGTAAGATAACAATATGGATATGTTAACGATTATGCAACAGCTAACCTAGAGTACTTTAGTTATAGAGAGAAGCCTACCTGCGAACAGTGGTTGTTTTGGCCTACGTCCCAGTATTTCTTTATCTATGGTTCTTGATGGGGTAGAGCTTGTGGAACAGGCTATGGTGTGTGTTGTGCTTGCATTATGATAGGCACTACAAAGGAAACAACAGTATAATTACCACTGAACCTTTCATAAAATTTCAGTACACTGCTTCTCTCTGTTTTGAATATAAGACTCTACTTACTTAAATATTTAGATGAATTCTCCAGCTCTTTGTTCCTATTGTTTCAAAAAAGATAAACAAAAGGGCAACATACTACAAAGGGATCAAAAAATGAACTAAACCCAATTCACGCAGTTACATCCTAAAAGATATTCAAATGTTAATTAAAACATCTTCAAACACTTCTTCATGCGGAGTCCCAAGCATTTAGCATTTAAAGTGTTACTCAGCAATGTCCAATAATCTTCCTTGTAAATATAGAAGTTCCAAAAATTATTCTTTTTTGTTGACCTTTCTTGCGAAGGGTGCCAAAGACTAAAAAGTTACTTATCTTCTTTTTCTTTTCCCATTGTAGGTCCAGCCGTCGTGGAAAATCAAGAAGACTTCCAGAACCAAGATCAAAACGTCAAAGTCTGCTCGCGGCGATCAGGTAAGTGAAGACGCTCTGGAAACAGGTCCTGCCCTGAAGACAAGCGGAAGGCTAAGCGCCTTCTAGAAATCGGGTGTGCCTTTTTATAAGCAGCCTCACCCTAAGTCGCCTGTCACGTACCGTTCTGATCCAGCGTAACGGTGCGTGCGCGGGCGTTTCCTCAGATGCAGACAGTCTACTGGTATAACCGGTAACGTTTTCAATCATTTGCGAGTGCTTTACATTTTACTCGTAAACGATACAGAAGTAAGGTTTAAATTAAACATTTAGGGGCACATGCATCAAAGGTTTTTGCGATCGCAAACGGTGCGAATCGCAAAAATCGGCCGTTTGCGATCGCAAATTGGCCTTTGGAGATGCATGAAAGTAGTTTCTATGCGCAATTTAAGAATTCGCAATTAATTGCGAATTCCTAAATTGCGATTGCATTTAAGGAATCGCAATTTGCGATTCCTTAAATGCAATGCTAGAAGCACTTTCAAATAGCGATTTCGCTATTTGGGACCGCAAATTACAGACAAATCAAACTTGTCTGTAATTTGCAAAACCTTCGAAAATGCTCTAAAATGCATTTTTTAAGTTTTAGGTTACACACACACATGCCCTTGGGGCATGTGTGTGCGCAACATGGGTGCACATCACAATTTCAGGGGTGCAACAGGGTGTCATTTTGACACCCTGGCACCCTTGAAATGCATTCTCAATTTGCGATTCTCTAATTGCGAATCGCTAATTGAGAATGTCTTCCCATTCATTCCTATGGGCCTCTAGGCCCATAGGAATTAATGGGGAGGTATTCTTAATTGCGACTCGCAATTAGCGAGTCGCAATTAAGGAATGTTTAGGAATCGCTATTTTTATAGCGATTCCTACATGCATAGGCTTTGCGATTCTTAATTGCGATTCCTTAATAATCGCAATTAAGGAATCGCAAAAGCCTACCTTGATGCATGTGCCCCAAAGCGCTGCAGAACTCTAACATGATATAAATGATTCAAGATTCTCACAATATCGCTAGTGAAATATTATCACCTTTTAGATAAAAGTAATTTCGCTGAACATTCCTTTAGTTTTACCGTACAGTTGCACAACGTATAAATGGTAAAAACATCTTTCAAAACACTTTACACAAAGGAGTGCTGGTGCACGGGAAAGGGGTGGGTTTTTTCATGTATTAATGAAAACTGGTCTCTATAAACTAAGTGCACATATACAATTCTTATGTGCACATGTAGGGATGTGCGATATTCCTGACAAGAGTATGATATTCATGACAGCGTACCCTTCCCGTGTTGTGACAAAATCAAAAAGAACAAATGATGGATGGAATGCTGAAGAATGCAAACATTCCCCCCCATTCAGAAAGATCCACAGTCCACCCCGAACTGCCAGGCCAGGTCCTCCCTGGACCAGAAACAAGCATCCTGGGACCAGTTTCAGGCCAACAACCCTCTTCAGCAAGGCTAGCTTAAATCCAGTGGCTCAGTGATCATGGGACCCATGTCTGGATATACCCTTCCCACTTAGGGCTACAAAATAAAAAGGAACAAATGAGGGATGGAATGCTGAACAATGCAAACGTTCACCCCAATCAGAAAAATCTGTGTTTAATCCATCGTTCATTTGCTAACAATGCCATCCCAGGTTGGACTCAGTCATATGAAAATCAGTCTTGACCCTGTTCCTCATTGGAACAGTACAGCCCGAACTACCAAACCAGGTCCTCCCTGGACCAGAAACAAGCATCATGGGACCAGTTTGGGGGCATCACCCCATATCAACTATGCTAGCTTGAATCTAGTGGTGCAGTGAGCACGGGAACCACATGTGGGCATCCCCTTCCCACTTAGGGTACAAAAGCAAAAGGAACGAATGATGGACAGAATGCTGAACAATGCAAACATTCACACGCAGTCACAAAGATCTGGGTTTAATCCATCATTCTTTTGCTCACCACACCACCTCTGTTTGGACCCAGCCATATGCAAAGCAGTCTTGACCCTGTTCCTCATGGAAACAGTTCAGCCCGAACTGCCATGCCAGGTCCTCCTTGGACAGGAAACAAGCATCCTGGGATCAATTTCGTGGCATCACCCCTCATCAGCCAGGTTAGCTTGAGTCCATTGGTGCAGTGAGCACGGGACCCACGTCTAGGCATCCTCTTCCCACTTAGGGTACAAAAGCAAAAGGAACACATGATGAACGGAATGCTGAACAATGCAAACAACCCACAAAGATCTGAGTTTTATCCATTGTTCTTTTGCTCACCACCACGCCACCCCAGTTTGTGAGTGGCTGCATGAGTCTCTAAGTGCATGTGTAAGTTGGTGCATGATCCTATGAATGCTAATTTGAGTACACACATGGGTATGTGAGTGGGTCTATGAGTGTCTGAGTGAAATATGTGAGTGTGTACATGAGTCTGTGACTGTGACCAGCGAAGGTGTGTATATAGCTATTGATATTTTTTAAAATATTTATGTCAATATTCGCAGGGACTTCGTGATATTTGTGATGTCCCTGCGATGGTACACGGGGACAATGCTGGCAATCGCAGCGTATTCACAAATATCACGCACGATAAAAAAGTCAATTTTGAACACATTACTTGTGTCACTAACACCCCCATTTCTCAAACAAGAAGTCAGAGTACCTCCACCCTGACCCCCTATGTTAGCTTTCACAGAATTGTTCATACATTTCCCGGGAAATGTATCCAATTGATAAAGTGGTGGTCACACCTTTCTGTTCAGGTTGAGGTCAGCCAATCACAGCATTCCAGCTGGCATGCGCATTCATGATTTACCGTGAAATTGTAGCAAAATTTCCTTGACCACTGTGAAATCACTGCAAAATATCCACGGCCAGAGATATCACTATCTTGTTTTGCTTTAATTTCACAAAAACTACTGAATGGATTTGCACCAAATAACAAAAAGCCCAATCTGCGTAGCAACATCTACCTTTCTGCCAAATTTGGTGTAATTCCTCCCGCTGTTCGGGCTGTAGGTTCAACAACACGTTCCCATGGGAATTAACATTACAAACACACCCTTATTTAGCATCCCTATTTCTTGGTCCCTACTGCACGGATCACCCCCATTATTAGCCATAACGCACAGAACCAGCTTTGACACTTTTTTCAGAACATTTCATGAAGATTGATAAAATGACGTCAAAGTTATAGGCATGTCAAAAAATGCTTTTCCTATGAAAACTAGGTCCTAACTAGAATACCTACTGGTGACCGCTAGTAGGTATATATATATATATATATATATATATATATATATATATATATATATATATATATATATATATATATATATATGAGTCCCAAAGGTTACAAGGGCGTTATAGTTAGACTCAGGTTCATGTTAAAAAAACTTAGCTTTGCAGCTGTTCGAAGATTCCCTTATACCATACTCTGGGGGCCAGAAACCTGACACCCAGGAATGACTTACCTAAGTCAGGCGACCTAGCTCTTTACACCCTGATGTCCCCCCGCCCCCATTCCGGAACCTGGCTCTGTTCAGCACATTCATTTTTCTCTTTTCTCTTCTCTGTGTGAATTGTTCACTTGGCCTCATTTTCCTATT
Source organism: Calotriton arnoldi (assembly GCA_963921515.1). NCBI lineage: Eukaryota > Metazoa > Chordata > Amphibia > Caudata > Salamandridae > Calotriton > Calotriton arnoldi. The sequence continues at coordinate 424,858 of CAWUFW010013339.1, forward strand.
TTTCTTTTTGTATGTACACTCAGGGGCAGTCCCCTGCTGCCCCCTCAACCCCGAGGCCCTCACAGTTGAGAGGTCAAGTTTAGATACTGCACTGTTGGGTGCAGGGCGTCTCCAGGGCCCCGTTATATCACTATTTGCTCAACCCATGTTTATTACTAAGGATCTTGGGAACCTTGCTTGCTTGTTTTTAGACTTGCCTTTTTCTGCTCTTTCTTTTTCATATTAAGATTATTGCTTGGATAATGGGGGAGGAGGTTTCAGCGTGCCCCGTCCCTTACCATTGCGGTATAAAGTTATTGTGTGCAGCCTGATAGTGCTTTGCTTGAACTGGATCTTGATATGTATGTTTTTCCTCAGCTGTTATGTCATGTATCGTGGAATGTGGGCTCCTTTTGATGGTTTTTCTGCAGGGACATAAGTCCCCACTTTGCTTGATTTGTGATATTTGTCTTTTCTTCAATAAAAAAGAATTTAAACAAAAAAAACTTAGACTTCACTCCTACAAAACCAGTGAAATTCAGCAGTTATAGTTCGCTGAGCTAACTAAAGCTCATGCCCCTGTAATGCACTGTTTGTGACCTCACATATTACATCACTCATGCCATGGTCAGTGACATCACTGTCGACATCATTCAGTGACTGTGTTTTAAAAAAGTTTATGAGTCTTAAATATATATACCAAGGTGTATTGGTGAATCAGTGGGTGTATGAGTACCTGTATGGATGTTTCAGTGGGTGCATGACTGACTCTATAAGTGAGTGATTAGGTGATCTCAGTAAATGTATGGTTGAATGACTGGTTGTGTGAATGTTTGTATCAGTCTGCCAGTTGGGTTCTCAGTGGCTGTATGGGTGTGTCAATGGATATGTGAGTACCTGTATCAGTGTCTGCGTGGATGGATGAGGAGGTGTGTCACTGCCTGTATGGATTAGTGAGTGGGCAAGTCATTGGCTATATGGGTTAGTGAGTGTGTGTGTTTTAGAAAGTTGGCATTTTATTACTTTAGGTATTTAGTGCCTGCTGCCTGTCTTTGAATGCACATCTGGGGTGGGTGACAGCTGGGCTTTGTGCATTCCCTCTAGACAGCCACACAAAGGGAGCTTAGGCATAACTTGAAGGGACCATCCACATCCTAGTGGGCCATCCTGGGCAGGATGGGGAGGGAGGAGCTGGGCACAACCACACACTTACACCTGAGTAGGCTGTGTCCTGTCCCCTCATAAAGGGATGCATACCCCCCGTAGTGAGGTTTGAGCCAGGGCAGCAACAGCAGGGACTCTGTGCACTTAAAAGGCATCTCTTTGAAGTCTCCCTCACTTCAAAGGCCCAACTGGGTATAGGTATTGGATCTCAGACACCACCACTTCAGTACACTTCTGGACCTGTGGATACTCTGTCAGGAAGAAGGACTGCTGTGCTGCTGAAGGAACTGCCACTTTGCCGAACCTCTACTATGCTGGACTCCTGCTGTGCTGACCTGTTGCATACTGCCCTCCTTGCCTGGGTGAAAAGGACTGGATCCATAACACTTGAACCCAGAAACAGAGCGACTCCAAGAGCTTTATAGTTTACCTCCTGATTAAAGTCTCAGGGACATAAAAGACTTCCAACCCATCTGCTCCAGCACCTGGACTCTGCCCTCTGTTGGTCTGCCCTGCCAAACCAGCCCTGGACCATTGAAATTAAGTTTAAAATAATGTTCCAGCAGAATCCATGCATCACTGTCGACCCCAAGGACTTGGAACCGGCATGTCCCCTTCACTGTAGACGCATCATTGCTATTGCGAGGAACAACTCCGATGCATCGCCGACTGTGCGGTGCATTGACTCCATTGTCAATGCATCCTCGCATTTGCATGACCCAGAACTGATGCATCACCTACCTGTGCAGACCTTTGATGACACATCGCCTCATCTACACCTCGCATCTTATCTTCGATGATGATGCAATCAAAGTACTTTTCAGTGGGCCAAGGCTGGTCCCTGTATCCAACACACACTCCATCTTAGTTGGCCTAAACTTTTGGATTTGACTGGGTGTACCACAACGAGATTGCCCCGCTTGGCTCTTTATGCTTTTAAGACCTACATTTCAGTTTATTCTTTAATAATTCTTAACACTGGTTCTACTTGTTGCATTTTTGTTGTTTTGGTCTTGTTTTGTTCATTAAATCAAGCTCTATTAGTCTAACCAGGTGTTGTATCTTTTTGTGATGTTTTTACTGTTTTACTGTTTAAAGTGTTGCACAAATAATTTACACATTTACTCTTAAGTTAAGCCTGACTTCTCAGGGCCAAGCTACCAGGAGGTGAGCAGGGGTTAAATTAGGGTGTGTTTGTGACTTACCCTGACTGGGATTGTGGTTCCTGCTTAGACAGGGTGCATACCTCTTCCAACCAGAAAACCAATTCCTAACACTCTATCTACAGAATCATCTTTTACTTCACCATCCAGAAGGGCATAAATGGCCTACTATCTTTCTCAATCTCCTCTGTAATTGCTAGGATACTCACTGTGAAGGCATGGCTTAAGGCAGTTCAAAAGAAACACCTTCTTTTGCGCCATTGTGGCACCTTTTTTCACCAAGTAGTTTATCTCAGAAACTCCTGTACTGCATTGTATGGTAAACACCACTTATCATCTAAATCTGTTGGACCAAAGGGCTTTATCACCAACACGTCCTGGTACTCTCCTGGTACGTACTGGATGCCCACGAAGAGATTTGAAGGGACAAAACCTGATCTACTTTTGTGGAATTTGTCTGTAGATTAATAAGAGACATGGCTGGAGAAAATCCCATTTTCTCCTGGAATTCTCTGGCAAAGTTGTCATCATGCTCTTAAGGATTTTTTTAAACGTTTTCCATCAACCCATTGGTTTGTGGGAGGTATGTGGCAGAGAAGTGGTAGATCACACCAGCTTGCTCCCACAAATCTCTCATGTATGAGGAGATAGGTTTGTTCCACAGTCGGAAATCAATATCTTAGGAAATCCATCAGTCATGCAACTCAAAGGTACAGCTCTGGATACATGGTGGCATGGTTCATAACAGATATACTTATTGCCTGATGCGGGGAGGGTGGTTCAAATTGGCATTGTCAATTCCCATCCTCTCAAATAGAACACCTATGGCACTAATAGTACCTTGGCCTCACTTCCTGATTTACCATTCACTTGGAAAGTAGGATGGGTTCTACTGAACATCTCTGTTTATCCCTGGCCAGTAGAACAAAGATTCCAGCATATAGTGGTCTTTTTATGCCTGAGTGTCCTGCTAAGGGCGTTTTGGGGGCCAGTGACAACAGGAAATTCATGTGCACTACGTGAACCATTATCCTCTTGCTAGCCCCTGGCTCAGGAATCATAGGCTCACTAACAGTCCATCCTCTCAGCCAACTTAACACCTTCCAACCACTCCTTTGCGTTCCTGTTTTGAGGATTCCTTCCTCTTGGATGGGCCCACTAACAGCTATCAAACCCTTCAGTTCTGGCCGTGACTCCGACTCCAGCTCCTGCTTTACTTCAGGTGTTTCATTCTCATCTCTTTCTCAAGCAGGGGTGATAGACACTGTTGAATCTGACCCTTTTTGTAGGATCTCCCCAAGATTGTTGCCTTCTGTTACTGAATTTAATTTCTGTTGGCATTAGGACTCGGTGCACTTTACCACTGCTAACCAGTGATAACAAACCTGTGCTCTCTCCCTAAACAAGGTAAAATTGACTTACACCTTACCTGATTGGAATATTTAATTTACTCATAAGGCTCTAGTGTATGGTACCACATGTACGCAGGGCTTGCAAATTAATTAAATGTTACTAATGGGCCTGCAGCATTTATTGCACCACCCAAGTAAGTGCTAAAACTGCCTTTTTGACCTGGTAAAATAAACCTTTAGTTCAGCCTAAACCTTCCTTTTTAATAAACATAAGTCACCCCTAAGGTAGACCCTATAGACCCATAGGGAAGGGTGCATTGTATTTGAAAGGTACGACATGTGTTTTTGAGTTTTACATGTTCTGGTAGTAAGGAACTTCATGCAGCAGAAAGCTTGCCAAATTCTTATTTCTCTACAACACAACACATTATTATTCCAACTGGGCCCATAAACTTATAATTTCTTTCACACTAATCACTATTCCAATTTCCAAACCTTGGTCCTCCAATGGATTTTTTTGTTGAGCCAACAGTGACTTGGATATTTGGAGAACGTGAAGCAATTTCCTTATGAGGACCTGGAATAAAGAAATGCCAAACAGATGCCTATTTCAATATCTTTCCCAAACCTCGAAACACAAAGCTGAAGACATTGCCAAAATAATGAGACAAACAATAAAGATTATTCATGAAAACATTTATCTAAAGCCTCAATTTGAATGGACAGATCATGAAATCGCATTTCAAAGCAGCTTTAATACCAGATAATTTGTATAAATAGCCACACATTACAATGCAGATAAACAATGAACATTTGCTGGTTGCCTGTGGAGAGAGAGTGAGAAAAACAAAAGAAACATTTGAGACTCAGTTGTCAGATTATACAAACCAAAATATGGCTGAGAGATATAGTCCATCTTCAATAAGGATCTGGCTAAGTCAGAACTGCAGCACAGCTTGACACAGAAGGAGTCAGTTAACCCTTAGCCAAAAGGTTATTTCCTGCTCAGGTTCACCTGCCAGCAAAGTGCAGGTTCCGATTGCCAGTCAAGAAAGTTCAGTTCAACGATTTGGCACTGAGGGAATTTAAGAGTCAGTCCGACAGCATGCCAGGCAGGGAAACTGAAAATTACATCCAGCCCGACTCCTCCTTCATGGGGCAATTATACTTCCAAAAGTTCACGGTTTACACTCACAAAGTATCTTTTTGGTCAGTCCATATGGTTTCCATTGGTCGCTCACAGTGGGCTGCTTATAGGGTGATCAATACATCACTAAAAAATACACAAGAATTATGTAATCCTTTTGTAAATTAATTAGATTTGTTAAATTCAATTTGTAATACATTTCCATCCCTTCCACTGAAGTAGGTGAAGCTTTACTTTGCTCACAGTCTGTCTGTTCCCAAGTGCTCTCCCTGGGTTTGCAATAATATTGCTACATTTCTGTCAAAAGTGTTGCCTAATTAGAAACAAATCCATTGTTAACCAATACGGAATAGAAACTTCATGAAGACTAGTTCATGTGATTTTACACTCAAGCAGGGAAGAAAAGCATCTGAGGTCTACATAAGATTTCGCTGAATCATTACTGTGTTATGATTATTATAAATCACACATTAATATTTATTTCAGTATCTCTTGATCAATTAAATTACTATTCTTCTTTAAAGGTTACATGTCATTATTAGGCACTACTAAAAAATGTATAACATCATTGTAGGAAGCTGGCTCTGTATATACTTTACCAAGGTGAGGTATAGTGTGGACAGAGTCCAGTGGAACCCCAAAGGTAGGCAGAGGTAAAAGTAGACAATACCTTACTCTCTATTTGTGGTAGTGTGGGCGAGCAGTAAGGCTTTATCAGAGGGTAGCGTTAAGCATTTATTGTACACACTCAGGCAAGGAATGATGTCACACACTCAAAGACTGAACTCAGACCAATTTGTTTGTATAAAAATATTATTTAGTTGCATTTTATTTTCTATAACCAAGCCAGGCCTGGTACAGGTAAGTATAATAATACTTTGCAGGAATTATGCAGTGAAATACAATTTGAGTGCAGTTTGAATGCAGTTGGATTGGTTTACCGGTAAGTCATTTGTATAAAACAGTTGAATTACTTTTCAGATTACGTTTAAAGTTACTTTTCAGATTACTTTTTAAGTCACTTTTTCTACTCAGTGTGATATGCCTAGATACCACACTGGGACATTTCCTAGACAAAAGATAAGTAAATTAGTTTTTGTACATATGCAGTTTCACACTTAGAAGATTTTTCACAGAAAAACAGTCAATGCAGTCCCATGGGAGAAAACAGTGATATCGGTTTATTTGTAAGTACTTAGGTTTTGGAGTTGGTATTCTGGTATTCTGGTTGGTTCCCCCAGGGTAAAGGATGCACTCTCAAAGCACCCTAAGCAACACTAGGGCGGCCAGGTGCAGAGTGCTGAGGCCCAATGCTATCCATTGAGGGCATGGGGCCTCTGGTTGGTGGACGTTCACGAGCAGGCCACAAGATTGTGGGAGCAAAGCTCCTGGACTTAAGCTCAGGGCAAAGGGGCATCTGATTTAGCACACAAGGTGTACCACAGCAGCATAGGGGCGGCCAGGTGCAAAGTGCTATTTTGGCAACAGGTGCCCTGTTGTTTTCAATGGGAGTTGCCGGTTTTGGATTTTGGCCTCAGGCTCAGTCCAGGAAGTCTTGAGGGAGGAACCAACAGCTGGGCAGGTAAGTTGGAGGGCTTGGGGACGTATGTGCACCTCAGGTTCTCTTCTCCAGGACGCTGGGCGGCTGGATGCATGGGTGTCTTTTGAGGTCGGACTTCACCTTACAGGCCACTCGCGGTTGGGGGGGTCTCCGTGCAGAGGCTGCAGGCAATGTCAGGGAGTCCTGGAGGGGTCAACCCACGGTGGACTCAGACTCTGGAGGACCTTGCTGGGGGACCTTGCTGGGACTGGTGAACCACTTGAATTTGGGCCTTAGGCGACGGGTGCAATGGTGGTTCTAAGGCGTTGGGTTTCTTTGTCCTCAGCAGGCTCCGAGTCTTGCTTTGGAGATTCTCTTGAACAGAGCTGCTGTTCACAGGAGATCCGGTCTTTGTTGAAGGCAGTCAGTCCTCCCAAGGGTTCTGGAGGTCGCTGTCTGCAGGACAAGGTGACATTTGGTGCTGGATCTCTGGAAACTGCAGACGTGCCGGCAGGGCTGGGGCCAAGTCAGTTCTTCTCTGCAGTCTCCTCTGCTGGGCATCTTCTTTCGTCCTTCTTCTTTGTATGTTGCGGAATCACTCTTCTTGGTTCAAGGCTGCCCCGTAAATACTGTATTGAGGGGGGATTTTAGGGGTCTCGTGGTCCGTAGCCAGTGGGCTACTGACCTTAGGGTGACCATACCCTTGGTGTGCTCACCCCTCATGGGGGAGTGGGCACAATCCCTAATCCTGAATGGAGAGTGCCTGTCATCTGCAAGATGGCAGGCACTGAAGAGTGGGCTTCACTTCGCCTCCCCCACCTAAGGGGTGGGGTTGGCAAAGGTGGGCACACCTTCTGGGCTGTTCTAATTTTTCCACCTGTCTTTCTGCCGAAAAGGAGGGGAGACAGGAAGGGGGCCTGCTCCTGATAGCATGTGAGGCTGGGGGTCACTTTACAAAGGCAGCAAGCCCTTCGAATATCCCCTGCCACAGATGGCTCTTCCTGACCTGTGGAAGGTGTGACCACCTCCGCACAGGAAGGGCTTTGTTTCTCGGTTCAGGTAGTGATGGCTACCACCCCAGGGGTCCAGAAACTTGTTTTGTGGTGGCAGCTGGTGTTTACCAGTCAGGGAACCCACCAGAGGATGGTTGTTTTTCAGGGGGCATCTCTAAGATGCCCTCTGAGTGCATGGTATATTAAATCCCACACTGGCATCAGTGTGAACTTAATATGCTGAGAAGTTTGATACCAAACTTCCCAGAATTCAATAAAACCATTATGGTGTTGTGGAGTTCATAATGACAAACTCCCATACCATATACTCTTTTTGGCATTACTGCAATGTCACTGTAGGGGTACATGGCTCATGCACCTGTACCATCACCACTGATATAATGCGCCCAGCTAGAGGGGTGGCTTACCTATGCCAGGGCAGTGTATTGTAGGCACAGCACACAGGGATGTGTGCCATGTCGACTCTTCAATTTTCTCTGCACGAGAACACGCAGTCTGCAATGGCAGTGTTTGTGTAAAGGTACAGGGCCTCTAAGGGTGGAAACATAAGTGCTGCAGCCCTTAGAGGCCTTCCCTGGTCACAGTGCCCTTTGTTCCAATGGTACCTTTTACAAGGGACTTACATGTGGCCAGAGAGGTGGCAAATGTGGGTACAAAGGTACAGTTTTGGGAAAGAACACAGACCCTGGGAACCTGATTGGCACATTAAGTCAAAGTGCATCAGATATCTGGCAAAAAGTGGGAGAGTTACTGCAACAGAAACCCAGCTTCCTACAATCATTTGCACATTTATCGTTTTTCAAAACAAACTATTAACGTGTCACTCTGGAATACACGTTTTCACCTCATAGCATTACAGAAAGCGGCAGATTTTCCATAATATCGATTATTACTAGATCAAGCATTTTAATCCTTTTAGGAGCTTTATTATGCAGACATTTATTTCATTTTGATATATTTTAAAAGTTATCGTCACAATACTTTCTATGTTAGCTATATTTTGTTTCTCAAAACCAAGTAAGTACGTACAGGTTTACTAATCATTGTGTCTTTCTTTGTTTACGTTTTCATTTTATCATGTTTCAAACACTCTGCATGCTTTTACGATGTAGTATGAAATCGTTAGTTTTTCGACTTAGCCAGTTTACATGTCTTCATCAACAATATTTGTCATAAATATTTTTATTTATAGCGAGAATTGATAGAGGCAAGCGTCATTTAACATTTAAGCTCCATCAATTCCCCCTTTGATGGCGAATCAAGCCATCACACAATCTTATCTTATCATCTGGTCATATTCTGATGTCACATTAGAATGCAGTTGTCTTCATTCGTTTCAGTCTAGCCTGTTCCAGATTTTTCATATCACCATAAAATTCACACTGTCTACCCTCTAGTTCAATCTCTGATCTATCTCTTTTTCTACCTCTAATTTCTTCATCAATTCCTTTATGTTTACAGTAACGATATATCAGTACTCTGATTAATAAGCCAATAGCAATTGTCATTAGTGGTGTCAGTATTGTTCCCACTAGACTTTTTCCCAGTGCTGCAAATCAATTTCCCACAGATGAGAATCCTTTTTCAATTTTCTCATGAGCACCATCTAATTTTAGTTCAATTAGTTATTTTCCTAAATTAGTAATGTTGCTGATATATCTCTTCAAATCTTTTCTTGTATCAGGGATATAAGTGCAACATTGTTGAATCGTTCGCATGCGACTGACTCCGCCTTCTTTTGCTAAAAGTACGTCTAAAGCAAAGCGATTTTGCAAAACCATAGATCTGATAGCAAACATGTCCGTATCAATTACTAAAAATCCACCAGCGGTATCAGTTGATAACTGATTTACTACTGTTGAAAATTGTCGAATTTTGTGTGAATTTATTATTACAGCAACTGAGGGTATTATAGCAATAAAAATATTCCCAATAATTTCAGCAGTACTAATTCCTCTCCTTAGGCATGTAGGTTTTCTTTTATTGGTTCCACTGTTTTCATTCACATGATACATTTTTGGAAAAACTATTCCAATATAGCAACTCCCATACCAATATTTAGGTAATTTATAATAGGCATTTTTTCCACAAACATATATTCCCGGAAATACAGGGCCCAATTCACAGAACTAAATTAAGACAAAATCCTAAACTTACTACCATTTTGGTATTCACAGAAGGCACTTAACTTACTCATTTTGTGTAACTTACATATTTTGTGTAACTTACTCATTTTGGTATTCACAGAAGGCACTTACTCATAAATGAGTAAGTGCCTTCTGTGAATACCAAAATGAGTAAGTTACACGAAATGTGTAAGTTACTCAAAATGAGTAAGTTACTCAAAATGAGTAAGTAAATGCCTTCTGTGAATACCAAAATGAGTAAGTGCCTTCTGTGAATACCAAAATGGTAGTAAGTTTAGGATTTTGTCTTAAGTTAGTTCTTTGAATCGGGCCCGGAGTGTCTAATCCTGCTAAATTTCTTCCCTAACCTCCCATAAGTAGGAAGGTAGGTTCACATTCACTGGAACCAATTAATTTATTATCATGATCTGTTCTGCATCTCAGTATGTAAAGCTTTCCTTTATGTTGCCAATCTAGAGTCATTACAGCGTATGTTTCTCCCTTTTTATATTCGCCCTCCCTATTTGCCCGTAGAGGTATTTTCATTTGTGTTCCAACTTTTTCTTTATTTCTTCCCGCCGATCTTCTACTGAATTAATTTTAAAAAATTCTACACTATGCAAAGCACAAGTTAAGTTATGTCAATGCGCATATACTGTATCTATAGGTGATGTAGGATGAAAAAATTCCCTGAGTACTTCAGCATCCCGTGCATCCGGTATTACATTTATATTTTTCTTAACCAGAACTTCTGAGAAAATCAAGCCATAATTTGAATAATAATATTGAAACTGTCTCTTACAATAGAATAAACTTGTAAATACACAGACCCTGGGAACCTGATTGGCACATTAAATCAAAGTGCATCAGATATCTGGCAAAAAGTGGGAGAGTTACTGCAACAGAAACCCAGCTTCCTACAATCATTTGCACATGTATCATTTTTCAAAACAAACTATTAACGTGTCACTCTGGAATACACGTTTTCACCTCATAGCATTACAGAAAGCGGCAGATTTTAGATAATATCGATTATTACTAGATCAAGCATTTTAATCCTTTTAGGAGCTTTATTATGCAGACATTTATTTCATTTTGATATATTTTAAAAGTTATCGTCACAACACTTTCTATGTTAGCTATATTTTGTTTCTCAAAACCAAGTAAGTACGTACAGGTTTACTAATCATTGTGTCTTTCTTTGTTTACGTTTTCATTTTATCATGTTTCAAACACTCTGCATGCTTTTACGATGTAGTATGAAATTGTTAGTTTTTCGACTTAGCCATTTTACATGTCTTCATCAACAATATTTGTCATAAATATTTTTATTTGTAGCGAGAATTGATAGAGGCAAGCGTCATTTAACATTTAAGCTCCATTAATTCCCCTTTTGATGGCGAATCAAGCCATCACACAATCTTATCTTATCATCTGGTCATATTCTGATGTCACATTAGAATGCAGTTGTCTTCATTCGTTTCAGTCTAGCCTGTTCGAGATTTTTCATATCGCCATAAAATTCACACTGTCTATCCTCTAGTTCAATCTCTGATCTATCTCTTTTTCTACCTCTAATTTCTTCATCAATTCCTTTATGTTTACAGTAACAATATATCAGTACTCTGATTAATAAGCCAATAGCAATTGTCATTAGTGGTGTCAGTATTGTTCCCACTAGACTTTTTCCCAGTGCTGCAAATCAATTTCCCACAGATGAGAATCCTTTTTCAATTTTCTCATGAGCACCATCTAATTTTAGTTCAATTAGTTATTTTCCTAAATTAGTAATGTTGCAAATATATCTCTTCAAATCTTTTCTTGTATCAGGGATATAAGTGCAACATTGTTGAATCGTTCGCATGCGACTGACTCCGCCTTCTTTTGCTAAAAGTACGTCTAAAGCAAAGCGATTTTGCAAAACCATAGATCTGATAGCAAACATGTCCGTATCAATTACAAAAATCCACCAGCGGTATCAGTTAATAACTGATTTACTACTGTTGAAAATTGTCGAATTTTGTGTGAATTTATTATTACAGCAACTGAGGGTATTATAGCCCTAAAAATATTCCCAATAATTTCAGCAGTACTGATTCCTCTCCTTAGGCATGTAGGTTTTCTTTCATTGGTTCCACTGTTTTCATTCACATGATACATTTTTGGAAAAACTATTCCAATGTAGCAACTCCCATACCAATATTTAGGTAATTTATAATAGGCATTTTTTTCCACAAACATATATTCCCGGAAATACAGGGCCCGATTCACAGAACTAACTTAAGACAAAATCCTAAACTTACTACCATTTTGGTATTCACAGAAGGCACTTACTCATTTTGGTATTCACAGAAGGCACTTAACTTACTCATTTTGTGTAACTTACACATTTTGTGTAACTTACTCATTTTGGTATTCACAGAAGGCACTTACTCATAAATGAGAAAGTGCCTTCTATGAATACCAAAATGAGTAAGTTACACAAAATGTGTAAGTTACTCAAAATGAGTAAGTTACTCAAAATGAGTAAGTAAATGCCTTCTGTGAATACCAAAATGAGTAAGTGCCTTCTGTGAATACCAAAATGGTAGTAAGTTTAGGATTTTGTCTTAAGTTAGTCATTTGAATCGGGCCCGGAGTGTCTAATCCTGCTAAATTTCTTCCCTAACCTCCCATAAGTAGGAAGGTAGGTTCACATTCACTGGAACCAATTAATTTATTATCATGATCTGTTCTGCATCTCAGTATGTAAAGCTTTCCTTTATGTTGCCAATCTAGAGTCATTGCAGCGTATGTTTCTCCCTTTTTATATTCGCCCTCCCTATTTGCCCATAGAGGTATTTTCATTTGTGATTCCGACTTTTTCTTTATTTCTTCCCGCCGATCTTCTACTGAATTAGTTTAAAAAAATTCTACACTATGCAAAGCACAAGTTAAGTTATGTCGATGCGCATATACTGGTTCTATAGGTGATGTAGGATGAAAAAATTCCCTGAGTACTTCAGCATCCCGTGCATCCGGTATTACATTTATATTTTTCTTAACCAGAACATCTGAGAAAATCAAGCCATAATTTGAATAATAATATTGAAACTGTCTCTTACAATAGAATAAACTTGTAAATACACTACATGATATACAATACGTTAGGGTAGGTGATGATAGGTCACCCCCTCAAACACAGAAGTAGGTATTGCATGGACACATAATCTCTTGCATCCATAGTGTCCACATACTCATACAACAATTTAGTAATCACATTTAGTGAGACTGATCATGGTGTAAGTCAGTACTTGTTAAAACATTAGTCATCACCATTCCTTCTTGCATTCTAGTCGTTTCGATGGTTATGGTCACATGTAAATTAGTATTTTTTAAATAAACATGGTGAGGTAGATTTAATATTATCAATAACAAGACAAGGACTAAAACAAAAGCAGTTAAAAAGCAAGCACATATACGTTTACACCTTAATGAAGACTGATTTGAATGTTCTATCTTGAATCTAGAGGCACTCATTTTTTTTATTTTTTATTGAATGCTTTGTATCGTAAGGCTTTATGCAGAAACCTTATAGCAGTGTCTTGTCAAGTTGTCTTTATCCCTTTGCTTTCTTTTCTCCAGCACTTTTTCACGACAGTTCCTTCATGGCGGTTTTTGTGATGTGCAATCTTTGAAGCAAAATGCATAAAATTCTTTCTCCCAGTTGTTTGCAGCAGCTAAATACGTCCACTCTGGAGCTGCGTATCTATGACTTGGTGTTCATGCTCTGTTTGTTCTGCGTACTGTAGATTCTTCTCCGTTTGTATCAATTTGCTCAGATTGACTGGAGACTTCAATCACAGTAGAAGGTATTTTTCCTGTGGTCAGTATGTGTCTCAATCTTTCAGATTTTCTGGGCCAACGATCTCATCTTTGCACTCGTTTTTCTGGTACACTGTTCACATCATTTGAGTCAATACTTCACTTAGCCAGATCCCCTTCACTATGACCCTCATTACCAACTGGGATCAACTCACCTTGACTCTCATTTGAACTAGTGTTTTGAGATCCAGTAGCTAGCGCCCCCTCTAATCTGTGCCCAGTCTGAACGGGATATCTCTCTGTTACCACCGGTTCATCCACCACAGACCCTGCACTATCAAGAGGACATAGGACTCGACAAGTGTGGGCTGCATGCACCCAATTAGATATACCACCACATTTCACAGCAGTTGTGGTTACTAGTATCACTTGATAAGGCCCATGCCAACGAGGCTCCAAACAGGATGTCTGCATGTGCTTTTTTACTAGTACCCAATCACCAGGGCACAAGTCGTGACACTGCTCCTGTTGAACTGTAGTTGCAACTTCTCCAACCTGGTGAGACACAGAATGTACCACATTAGCCAATCCTTCACAATTATCGAGGACCAAGTCATCAGAAATATTCACAAGTTGATTTGCTGGGACTGTAGTCTGCCTCATAACCCTCACCATAATTATCTCATGAGGGGACAGTCTAGTTCGTCTGTCTGGGATGCTTCGCAAACTCATCAACACCAGAGGTAGTGCATCAGGCCATTTCAGGGATGTGTATGCTCACACTTTTGCCAATCGGGGCTGTAGAGTTCGGTTTCTTGTTCGACCAAGCCAGATGCCTCTGGCCGATAGGCACAATGCATCTTTTGTTCAATTTGCAATGCAGCACAAAGCAATCGTACCACTTCATTGTTGAAGTGCGTTCCTCTATCTGATTCAAACGAGACTAGAAATCCAAATCTAGGTATAAACTCTCTAAGAAGCAGTTTATCTACTGTTAGGCGATAATTGAAACTTGTGGGGTAAGCTTCTTCCCAACGAGAAAACAGACACACAACCACAAGGACATATTTCAATCCATTGCAAGGAGGCATTTCAATAAACTCAAGCTGCATGCAGGTAAAACGACCTCCTGATTTTCCATTGTGACTCGTATTGACCAATGTTTTTTTTCCTGCATTTTGTTATTGACATATTACACATCTTTGACATAATCTTTCTGCAATGGCTCTAAATCGCAGATTGTCCAGGTCCAGCGAAAGAGACGTAGCATAGCATCTCTTCCAACATGTGCAGACCCATGGCAATTTCTTGCTATTGGTGACAACAGACTATCTGGTAACACAGGTCTCCCATACATGTATACCCACACCTCTTCTTCCTGTCTATCTCTCTCTGCTTGTGGAACTGCATCCTGTAATTCTTTGATCTCTTCCCAAGTTTCCACAACTGAAAACATCAATCTGCACTATGTGTCATCAGACTGTTCCTTTAAAGATTCCCCATTAAATGCATAAGAATTTAGGGCGCAATAGCACGCAGTCTCATCAGCATAACGATTGCCGACTGTCACATAATCGTGACCAGTCTGGTGAGCAGAACACCGCAAACCGAGCCTGCAGCTGTAGTGCCATCAGTAGGTTTTTTCACGCACTCTCCATTTCATATTGGTGAACCCGAAGAGGTCATGAACCCACGTTGAAACCACAACTTCCCAAAATCATGGACTACCCCAAAACCATATTGACTATCCGTAAATATGGTTATTCTCATTTGCTCAGTACTGCTGCAAGCCCTGGTAAGTGCAATCAATTCTGCCACCTGTGCTGAATACACTCCTTTCAACCATGACACTTCAACTACATCCACCGCAGTACAGATTGCATATGCAGCTTGAATCTCTCAAGCATGATCCATCCACAAACAAAACATGATCCAATTCAGGCAACGGGGCATCTTGGATGTCAGGATGCAGTTTTGTACACAATTCAGTCACGTCAAGACATTCATGATCAGCTTAATCCATTACAACTTCATGTCCTGGTGAAGGCATCAAGGTAGCTGGATTCAAACTCATGCATCTTGTCACCGTCACATTTTCCGCACCCAGAATCACTAGTGAGATGGTGTATTTGAGTTGGAGTTAAACAAATCTCAACATGATGTGGCACATATAATTTCAAAGGATGATCCATCACGAATATTTTCACACTGCTCCAAATTCACACATATTGCAGCAACAGCTTTCAAACATCCAGGCAAAGCAGCAGCTAATAGATCAAAAGTAGCTGAAAAGTATGCAACAGGTCTGCGAGCAGTTTCATGCATTTGCGTTAGAACTGATTGTACACAACCTTCGCGTTCAACGCAAAACAATGTAAAACTCTTGTTGAAATCGGGCATTCTGAATGCTGGAGCTTGACACAAACTTTCTTGCAGTTCGAGAAAAGATCGCATGCATTCTTCACCCCACGGAACAGTATCAGACACATCTTTGTGTGTCAGTCTCTGAAGTGGCTTGGCTATCAGGGAAACATTTGGTATCCACTGCCAGCAGTAACCAACCATTCCCAAAAACATGCAAACTTCCTTTTGAGCATTTGGCAGATTCATCTGCAAAATAGCAGTGATTCGATCCTGTGACACTTTCCTGACTCCTTTTTTGATATGGTGTCCCAAATAGAGAACTTCTCTTTTACAAAACTGGAGTTTTGCTGGTGACACCTTATGTCCACTCACTGCCAAATTATTCAGTAAGGCAACAGTGTCGGAAACGCAAGCTTCTTTAGTCCCTGATGCAACTAACAAATCGATGTATTGCACCAGTACAGAGTGATTCGTCATTTACAATGACTTCAAATTTCTCTTCAATATTTGTTTGAAGATTGAGGGACTTTCTGTATACCCTTGTGAAACTTGGAGGCTTGGCACAAATCAATCACCGAAAACCATTCAGCTTTGCATGGAATCTGATATAGAATCACAGCAGGATTTGGTACTATTGGAAAACAAGGTATCACGATCTGATTTATTTTCCGCAAATCCTGAACAATTCTATATTTCCAATTTGGTTTTCGTATGCCCATGACAGATAAATTACACCGGCTGCCTAAAATCTCTCTCAAAATTCCTTGTTCAATCAGAGTCTCAATCAATGGAGTTGTTCCAGCAATAGTTTTGGTACTCAAGTCATATGCTGGAGTTCTGGGATACTCTACATTTGGCTTCACTGTGATTCGTATTGAAGCCACTACCTTCATCAATCCAATTTCCTTTTCCTGTAAAATCCTACACTTTAGGTAAGACTGTACCTCATAACACAGTAGGTAAGTCACTTGAGGTAAGTAAAGGATACAGACCCTTTACTTCTGCCTTTTATCTGGACATCTTGAACACCACATACTCCTACTATTTGGATTCTTTCTCCTGGATTGGGTAGCCCCAGTATCTACAAGGATTAAAATAGGTGTTCCATTTCCCTTGCCATCCACATAGGGACCATTCTGATCTACCTCTAAGGATGGGCCAAGCACGCATTCCCCCTTCCCTCTCAGGCACCGTCTTTGGGATAGGTCTGAGTCACTGTCATCCATTTGCAACAAATACTGTGAGGCCACTTGCACATTCAAATTTTCTTGACCATTTGTATGGAAACATATATTTGCATTGTATTTCTGCACCTGTCCATTCAAATTTTGCATAGGAGCTTGAGGCATATTTGAATCTGACTCCTCAATCTTGGCAGCAGCTGATTCATTATACCGTTATTTACCTGTGTCACTACCATTCCATCTGCACCTGTCGCAACTGTCTGTCCATTTATCTGATAAGCCAAATTAGACTTACACTGGCGGTTCCAATGCCTGATATTTCTGCAACTGTGACATGGATATGTCTTTTTCAACGTCTCTATATTCGATCCCCTTCCTTGAGCCATCAAATCTGCATGGGATTTACCATCACACCTTTCATTCCAGTTGTATTCTGGCTATTTCCCTATATCATGCGTGAAAAATCAGAATCAAATCCCAAATATCCTTTCCTAGCTGCTTTCATTTGTGCCAACATCAACTTCTCCTTTAATTTCTTGTGATCGAGTCAATATAGTCTCCACAATATTTAGCATAACAAAGTATCTTGCCTATGGGCTTACTTTGCCAACAAATTAAATGCTGCTGTATCATGACACTTAACTCAGGCCTCAAACTGTACACAAACCGATATACAAAATGTCCCTTCTCTTTTTCTGACACGTTTTCAATTCCACTATATTGTTTAAATGCTTGTAAAAGTCTCTCATAATACGCATGCACTGTCTCTTTCAATTCTTAGGTAGTCCTGTCTATTTTTACCCAATCCGTCTCTTTCGGCAAAATCTTCCATTTTAAATAAGTAATAACCTGATTGTACCTTTTCATCACTTCCGCTGATGGTGCACCTGTTTTTGGATCTCTTGCAGCCTCTGTCTCTGGCCAATCGACAGCAATCTTACATTCCACCCATAAATCTGTTGGAACCACAATGTGAAAAAAAAAATCTAAGTCCTTTAACAAGACTTTTGAAACTTTCACAAATCTTTCCACCTGTTTATACCACTCAACAGGCTTCTCTCTCAACCTTGGAAAATCATTTGTAATGGACAAAATATCCTGTCTATTCCAGGGGACATGAACATACCCTTCTACTGGTACTTCTTTCATGGGATATACTGTTGCATCTACCTCACCCTTCTCTTTGTCCATCATTAGGTATAAGGGCAGGACCATTGCTGCATCTTCTTTCTTATTCGCCCAGCAATCCTTTCCATCTCTCTACTTCTTCCCATCGCTTCAATGTAGTTAATAACTCTTTAATCTGCAGTCTTTTTCCAGAAGGGTGCAAACTCTCCAAATCTTTATCACTGAAATCCAATCGATATGTTTTCTGTAAGGCTCTGGATTTTTCTACATCCACCCCATATTTCTGTGCTACTTCAGCAAATTCCTCATGAGTATTCCTAGCCTTCTGTGTTATATCTTTATACATAAATAGTAATTCCTCATCACGATATTTCACTAGTCTCTCTGGACTAATTGTTCCCAATATAATTTCTTCTAATTTCACTTTTAATTTGCTTACATCTATGCCCATGTCTTGTTCACATTACCCTGTACACTGCCAGTAGGAGCTATGTCCCTAATCCAGTCTTCCAGTTCTTCTGGTGTGACCCTATCGATGTACTCATCTCTAATCTCTGTGACTCTCCACTAGTTTCTCCTGCTCTTTGCATTACCTGTAGATATGTTTTCTGACCTCTACTTGGAGTTTCAAGGCTCCTCTCTGTAATGCTTATTAATGGTTTCTTTCTCCCTTCCATGGTGGAGTTCATTCTATTACTCATTTCCACATCACTCTCACAGGTTTCAGTTCTTCCTTGTGTAGACGATGCTCTCTGATCTCTCACCTTCTTGCTCATCCCATGCAAGGAATGGGTTTCTCCCATTGTTCCAGTTGGAACTGTCATTGAATGAACTTGTGAAACTCCTCGTCCTCTTTGATATAAAGAAAGAAATGGACCAATAGTTACTGGAATAGATAATGCATCTGCATTTGAAAATCCTGATCTCTCTGGAGTCTGATCTCCAGTCAAGAAAATATTTTTATAAGCTGGATCTAAATCTGCGGGGTGGGCTTCTAGTGGTATACCCATGAACGGATTTGTTCCTGAACTATTCTGTTCTTCATGATAATGTGGATGTCTATTCAGTAATAATTCATTCAGTAATTCATCATCTATTTCATCCAAATTCTCTTCTGTCAATATGAGAACTTGAGTTTTTGGCTCTTCAGTATAAATCTTTTTCTCCTTACACTTCTCTTCTTCCTTATTCTCAGCTACCTTTATGGGATACACACAAGCAACATCCTGTCTCCACATCTTTTTCTGGGAATCCCATTTTGCCTCTGCATATCGATTTAACATATTTTTATACCTCCCCTGATATTTCTCTTTCTCTCTTCGATGGGCTTCGTGTTCCCATTCTTCAAGAGCTCTATATTGCATGGGCCTAGGACTAGGTTTCATATCATTCATGTGTCTCCTCGAGTTTTTTAAAATCCTTACATTAAATGTCCCATATTGTGGAAACGCTAAGGGACCATCTTTTTCAGTATATTTTACCCAATTCTCCAACCAGGTACAAGTGTGATAACCTCTTACAAATGACATCTGCAAAGCAGGTGCGCCTTCCTGAGCTACAGAAACTTCTTTCCTAGTAAGTATAGGTTTATATTTATGTATTAAAGCTTTTAACAGCTTAAAAAATGTCATGATTTCTTTCTTTCAATGCAGTCTGTTTTTATCCCTGCAACTCTCTTCTGTATTATTATTTGAACTTCCAATCACTGTTCGTCTTCATCTACCAATCCCAGCATGCCTTCACACCAACCACCAATACCAGCGCGGCACTTGTATGACATCAGTCTAACTCCTCACTGCGAGAGACCCTCACTTCACAAACTGTTTCGTCATCTTTTCTTTTTTTTTGTCCTTTAAATTGATTTCATGCAAAACAAATACTAAACATAAAATAACTCTGTCTGCTCCACTAAAACAATTATAGATACCCACTCATTCAGGAAAAAAAACAAAAAATTCATTCGCTCCCAGAGAAACCTCGACCAGTGAAATTTCACTCTCTTTAAGTAACAATTTACAGGGTGCGCAACTCCTAGAAGTTCAAGGTGATTCAAAGAGCCAGTTCTTGAGGTCCTTCAGGAACTTGGAGAGTGTGGGTGTCTACTGGAGGTGGAGAGGGAGGGAGTTCCATGCCTTGGCCGCAAGGAGAGAGAAGGAGCGTCCTCCTGTTCTGGTCTTCTTGATGCGTGGTACCGTCACAAGGGAAAGCTGGGATGAGCGTAGGGATCTTTGGGAGGCGTGGAACGAGAGGCGGTGGTTCATGTAGGCGGGTCTGGTGTTGTGAAGGGCCTTGTGGGCTTGGGTGAGAATCTTGAAGGTGATTCTCTTCTCGACGGGGTGCCAGTGTAGTGTCCGTAGGTGTTGGCTGATGTGGCAGGGGCGCGGTAAGTTGAGGACTAGTCTGGCGGCGGCGTTCTTGACGTTATGGAGTTTGCGGGTGAGGTTCTTGTTGATCTTGGCATAGAGTGCATTGGCATAGTCCAGCCTGCTGCTGATGAGGGCGTGGGTGACGGTTTTCTTGTGTTCGAGGGGGATCCGGTTGAAGGTCTTTCTGAGTAGGCAGCTGGTGTGGTAGCAGGAAGAGGTGACAGAGTTGATATGGTGGTCCATTTTGAGTTTGGAGTCCAGGATGATTCTGAGGCTGCGTGCATGGTCTTTTGGGGGAGGGAGGGTTACCGAGGGCGGGGTGGCCACTAGGTGTCGTTCCAGGTGTCGGGTGTGGGCACATGATGAGCACCTCGGTTTTGTCCGTGTTGAGTTGTAGGCAGCTGTTCTTCATCCACCTGTCGACAGCTTCCATTCCTTCTTGAAAGTTGTGCTTGGACATGTTGGTTGCATTGGATAGGGAGAGGATGAGTTGGGCGTCGTCTGCGTATGATACGATATTGAGTTTGTGTGATCTGACGATGGATGCGAGCGGGGCCATGTAGACGTTGAACAGGATGGGGCTGAGGTAGGATCCTTGGGGGACTCCACAGGTGGTCGGTGTGGGTTTTGAGAGGAAAAGAGGGAGTCTGCCCTTTGAGTTCTACCAGAGAGGAATGAGTTAATCCAGTCGAGGGCCTTGTTTCAGATTCCTGCTTCGTGGAGTCTGTGGGCTAGGGTATGATGTGAGACTGTGTCGAAGGCAGCTGAGAGGTCCAGGAGGATGAGGGCGACAGTCTCTCCTCTGTCGAGAAGGGAGCAGATGTCATCTGTCGCAGCGAGAAGGGCGGTTTCGGTGCTGTGGTTCTTCCTGAAGCCTGATTGGGAGGAGTCGAGGCTGTTGTTTTCTTCTATGAAGGAGGCGAGTTGAATGTTGACTGCTTTTTCCATGAATTTCACCGGATATGGGAGTAAGGAGATCGGTCTGAAGTTCTTGAAGTCGGTGGGGTCCGCCGAGGGTTTTTTCAGGAGAGGGTTGATCTTGGCGTGTTTCCAGTCGTCGGGAAAGGAGGCGGTCTCGAAGGAGCGGTTGATGGTTGGTTGAAGCTCAGGGGCGATGATGTCTGCACCTCTGTGGTAGATGTGGTGGGGGCAGGGGTCCGTTGGGGCCTTCGATGCTGAGGGCGGTCCAGTTGTCCAGTGTCGGCTGCGTGGAGCAGGGAGCGGTGGGTGTGGGCTCCTCATGAAGGTTGTTGACGTCGAAGTTGTCATAGATGATCTTGATTTTGTGATGGAAGAAGGCGCTGAGTCTGTTGCAGAGGTCCTGGGAGGGTGGGATGTCGGTGGTCTCACTGTTGGGTTGGGCAAACTCTTTGATGATACTGAAAAGTTCCTTGCTGTTGTGTGTGTGAGTGGAGATTCTGTCCTGGAGTGGCTTCTTCCTTGAGTATCTGATGGGTTTGTGGTGGGCGGTGGTGGCTGCTTTGAAGCTGTTGAGGTCTGGTGGGGTTTTGGAGTTTCTCCACAGCTTCAGGTTCATCTAGATTCCCGGAGTTCGGTGTAGACCTAGCTGGCTTTCTTGGTGTGTGGGTTGGGAGTTTCCTTGAGGGGGGCAAAGGTGTTTGCGCAGTCGGTGATCCAGTTGTGCAGGGTATGGGTAGCGATGGTAGGGTCGTCTTCCGTGTCGGTGGGAGCGGTGCTGCTGAGGGAGGTGGTGAGCTAGTCATCGGAGATCCTGTTCCAAATTTCTACGCTGGAGCTGGTGTGGACATCTGCGGAAGCTGTTTGTTTTTAAGGTGAAGTGGACACAGCAGTGGTCCGTCCATGGGAGTTCGGAGGTGTGGCTGAAGGTGATGGAATTTCCTGCTGTGAAGATGGGGTCAAGGGTGTGTCCTGCTGAGTGCATCGGTTCTGGTATGATCTGTTTGAGTCCGAAGTTGTGGAGGTATTCCAGGATGGAGGTGGAGTTGGGGTCTTGGCGGTTGTCGAGGTGGAAATTGAGGTCTCCCAGCAAGGTGTAGTCGGTGGCGGTGATGGCATGCGGGGTGATGATGTCAGTGATGGAGTAGGAGAAAGGTGTGTTGGGTCCGGGGGGTCTGTAGATGAGGGTGCCTCGGAGGGTGGTGGACGGGTTGGTCTGCATCTTGAAGTCAAGGCGTTCCATCAGGTCTGTGGGCCCGTCAGTGTAGGTGCTCAGACGGAGGTTGGCCTTGTGGATGATGGCAATGCCTCCCCCGGGGTGGTTGGGGCGGTCCTTCTGGGTGATTTTGTATACTTCGGGGATGGCAAACGCGATGTCTGGATCGAGGCGGCGTTTGTCCAGGTTTCGATAAGGAAGGTGACGTCAGGGGTGGTGCTGTCAAGGAGGTCCCAAATTTCCGCGGCGTGTCTGTGGAGGGAGCGGACGTTGAGGAGGATGCAATGCAGAGTTTGGGGTGCGATGGAGTTGTTGCTGGAGGTTGGAGGTTGGTCCTGGGTCCTGGGACGGTAAAGGAGTGGCGGCAGTTTCACCATGTGAAGGGTCCATGGGTGTGGAGGGGTGAAGCAGGCTTGCAGTTGTTGTTCTTGCTGATGTTGAGTGCGTAGAGAGCTGAGGGTCTGTAGCGCTGGTAGGTCGGAGGACCAGGCTTCCTGGCGCTTTTCGCGGTCGGGTCGCAGACGGGCGCAAACGGGCTTGCCTTTAGTGCACCAGCGGCGCGCCAGCGGCACGGCTGTCATTAAGTAGGGGGAGGGTGGGACACCTGGAATCCGGGAGCAGGACGGGCAGCAGTGGCAGGAAACGTCTGAAGGGGCAGAGGAAAAATAAAGTAAAGGAGGCTAAAGAAGAATAAAGAGGAGAGACAAATAGAGTAAAAGCAAATAAGTGTAAAGAATAAAGAAGAGAGACAAAGAGAATAAAAGCAAATAAGTGAAGGCACAGGGCCTTCAGGGAGCAGAAGAAAATGCAAAGGAGAGAAAAAAGAAAAAGAGACAGGAGCAAATAAGTGAAGGCACAGGGCCTTGAACCGCGGTCAGCGCCAGTGCAAAGGCAGAGGCACTGCCCAGGAGCGCTGTTGGTGAAGCTGCACGCTGGGCGAGCAGAACTCGGCTAACCATCTGACAGGCTACTAAAAAAGTGATGCAGCGGAAAGCTTGCCAAATTCTTGCTTCTCTACAAAATAACAAATTATTATTCCAACTGGGCCCATAAACTTAGAATTTCTTTCACACTAATCACTTTTCCAATTACCAAACCTTGGTCCTCTAATGGATCTTTTTGTTGAGCTAACAGGGACTTGGATATTTGGAGAATGTGAAGCAATTTCCTTATGAGGACCTGGAATAAAGAAATGCCAAACACATGCCTATTTCAATACCTTTCCCATACCTCGAAACACAAACCTCGAGACAAGTAAATATTGACCAAAAGAATTAGACAAACGATAAAGATTACTCATGAAAACATTTATCTAAAGCCTCAATTTGAATGGACAGATCATGAAATCGCATTTCAGAGCAGCTTTATAACTAGATAGTTAGTACAAATAGCCACACATTACAATGCAAATAAACAATGAACATTTGCTGGTTGCCTGTGGAGAGACAGTGAGAAAAACAAAAGAAAAATTGGAGACTCAATTGTCAGATTACACAAACCAAAATATGGCTGAGAGATGTTGTATGTCTTCAATAAGGATCTGGCCAAGTCAGAACTGTAGCACAGCGTGCCACAGAAGGAGTCAGTTAACCCTAAAGCCGAAAGGTTATTTTATGCTCAGCTTTACCAGCCAGCAAAGTGCAGGCTCCGATTGCCAGTCAAGAAAGTTCACTTCAAATATTTGGCACTGAGGGTATTTAGGAGTCAGTCCGACAGTATGCCAGGCAGGGAAAATGAAAATGACAGCCAGCCCCGACTCCTCCTTCATGGGGCAATTATACTTCCAAAAGTTCACGGCTTACACCCACAAAGTATTGCTTTTTGTCAGTCCATATGGTTTCCATTGGTCGCTCACAGTGGGCTGCTCATGGGGTGATCAATACATCACTAAAAAAATACAGAAGAATTAAGTAATCCTTTTGCAAATTCTTTTGGTTTGTTAAGTTCCATCTGTATTACATTTCCATCCCTTCCATTGAAGTAGGTGGAACTTCACATTGCTCACAGTCTGTCCATTCCCAAACACTCTCCCTGGGTTTCCAATAATATTGCTACATTTCTATCAAAAGTGTTGCCTAACTAGAAACAAATCCACTGTTAACCAATATGGTAGAGAAACTTCATGAAAAGTTCTCACAGTGTCCAAAGTGACTACTTCATATGATTGTACACTAAAGCAGGGAATAAGCATCTGAGGCCTACATAAAATTAAGCTGAATCATTACTGTGTTATGATTATTATAAATCACACATTAATAATTATTTCAATGTCTCTTGATTAATTCAATTACTATTCTTCTTTAAAGGTTACATGTCAATATTAGGCACTACAAAAAATTTTATAACATCATTTGCACATTCATCATTTTTTAAAACAAACTATTAAAGTTTCACTCTAAAGTACACGTTTTCACAACATAACCTTACAGAAAGCTGCAGATTTTCCATAATATCGATTATTACTAGATCAAGAATTGTAGTAATTTCAGGAGCTTTATTATGCAGACATTTATTTCATTTTGATATATTTTGAAAATTATCGTCACAACACTCTCTATGTTAGCTATATTTTGTTTCTCAAAACCACGTAAATACGTACGGGTTTACGTATCATTGTTTCTTTCTTTGTTTACAATTTCATATTATCATGCTTTTACGATGCAGTATGAAATCTCATGTTTTCGACTTAGCCAGTTTACATGTCTTCATCAACAATAATTATCGTAAATATTTTTGATAGCGAGAATTGATAGAGGCAAGTGTCATTTAACATTTACGCTCCATCAAACTCCTACATTCTTTTTTCACTACTGAATGGCCTATATCTCCCATTGGATAGCATTGGGTTACCTCATCACATTTAATAAGCACTAAGGTTGTACTGGGACCATTAGGAATTTCATGTTTAGACCCAAAAGAACTGTAGTTTAAAATCCTCTTCAATCCTGAAAATGCCACTTTTAGAAAGTTGACATTTTCTTGCTTAACTATTTGGTGACTGTTGTCAGTGTCCTGAGTCACATGACTGTGAATGTCTCTGCTGTTAGGGTTTGTTCATTCCTGTCTGCCAGTGAGACAAAGGGAACTTGGTGTAGGCAGGATGGACCATCTTGCCTGGATTTTTGGGGGCCTCACTTATATTCTGCACTCGATGCACACACAAAGGAATATGACACTAGTATTTTGTCAACCTAGACTTCTTGAAGCTATGGAACGGCAAGGGAAGAACTTTCCAGAACCTGATGTGGGGGCAGTATAGGGAATAGCCCCACTTCAAAGGCTAGCATCAAGTATAAATATTGGCACTCCAGAGCCACTCATCAGTATACTATTAGACCTGTGAAAGAATTCAGAAGGACTGTGTTGCTCCCCAGAGGAGTGCCCTGCTGCTTGAAGGCCTGCCTTGCTGCTTAAATGAGAAATGGACCATCACCTTGAACCCAGGACCACCAGACCAGTGTCTCCAAGGGCTAGTTGGCTGGCCTCCTATATATGATTAGGCCTGGATGGAGAACTTCGCTCCGGTCGTGGAGTTTTCCGCACTCCACGGAGTACGTGGAGTTACGAAAAACTCTGCTCAGCTTAGTTTTTCCTCGCTCGCCAACTTTAAGTTGGCAAGCGTGAGTGAGGAAAATCCAACGGTAGACCACCTCCCAGCGAGATTTCTCAACATGGGCGGTCGCGGATGGTCATGACCGCTCTCATTGAGAAAAGTTCCCTTCGCATTGAGGAAGCTGCCGCTTGAGTAGAAAATCTAATTGAGCGGCAGAAAGAAGCAGCGCCCTCTTGCGCTGTGCATGGTGACATTCGCACTCATTTTCCAGCATGGGGCAAACACCTGGCGCAAACAATCTGTGTGAATGGCGGGATTCAATGCAATCCACAGCTTGCAGAGTTTTTCAGTCACTTCACCGGCTTCCGCATAGCGGAACTCCGTGAACTCTGCCTAGGCCTACGCATGATACAGGTATATAACAAGCTCCAGAGACTTTTAACCCTGCACCAGGGCTCTGCTGAAGTGAGTCCTATCCCTTCAAGGTCCTAGACCCTTTAAAGTGGTGGTGGAGGTGCTGCTCCTACCTAACTCTAAAAGTTAGGATTTAGAAGAAATGTCACCAAATGTGCCAGAAGAACGATCAGAAGACCGGGACCTACCTTCCAGCCGATGCCCCCAAGGTGCATCACTGGTTGACCTGACTCTACAGTAGTTCCCGCGACATTCTGCTCCACAGCAGCAAAACACTTTCAGCTGGACCTTTCAGCAACGTATCTGGCCTTGTGGAGCTCTCTTCAGCTACAGCCTGCAGCTTCATTCTGATGGAAGTTTTTGACTTTAAAAAAGCTGCCTGAGTCCGAAGGTTAAAATCTTTACTAGTGTCAAGGACTTCCGGCTCCACATCAATGACAATAACTTCCTCATCAAGGGCTTTCATAGAGCTGCTCCCCAGTGACAACGACTCCCCCCTCAGAGACAGTCTGCTGCCTTGCCCCATAGAACTCTACCTTCTCTTGGACTTTTCTTCAGATTATCTTGTAAGTCGAAATCGGTCCCAATGCAGCCCTTCTATATTGCCCTCAGACCATTGAGGTCAGCCTTAACTTTTGAATTTTCTCTGGTCTCACGCGGCCAGATACCTGTCTGCTTTCATCTTTTAGCGCTATTTTTCACTAAATAGTTTAAAAAATCATAACTCCATTTCTACTAATTGGATTTAATGTGCTTGGCATTTTTTTATTTATTAAAATATTCTATATTTTTCTAGATAGGTTTGGGATTTTTATTCTGCTGTGTTTTCATTTTATTAGTGTTTGTGTGCCGCATAACATCTTTGCACAGTGCCTCTAAGTTAAGCCACTTAATCAGAGGGTTAAGCATAGGTTAATTTAGAGACTTTTGTGGTTTACTCTAGCAAGGATTGTGGTTGTTGCCTAAGAAGGATTTTCACCCCCCTCAACCAATAACCTAATTTCTTATATATGCCATAGCCTGTGCTGTCTCAGATTCTGCTCTGATCTACTCACTACCTCTCTCTGTACCTTGAAAATCTGGGACGGTCTCAGTCGCTTCTTGAGACTGACAAGCCGTCTGTACTCTGGTCAACACAGCTTATGTTGCCCAAGCCACATAGACTGGTCTTGGTACTAAACCAGGGCCTATCAATTCAATTCAATATATTTATTAAGCATTTGGATCTCTAATGAGGTCCACTTAAAACATACATGGATAATCATATCATAAACCCAGCAACCGTTAAAACAATACTTCACTAAAACCATTCCATCTACACCACGATATCAATTTATACAAAGGTAGTCATACAAAGCATAAAACATTTCCAAAATGACCACTAGGATATTATTTAAACATCAATAAAACCCAACAATATAGGAGAGCTAAAATAATCACTCCTTGATGAATTAAAGGACATGTACAAAAGATGGATTAACATTAAAAAGCAATTTCAACTGATGGCATATTGTAGAATAAAGTACTTCATGTTGCAACAATAATAACAATTCATTATGTAAAGTGCATCTTACAATGGCAATAGGGAAGCAGCAATCAAACTATTATCTCCTGTACTAAAACAATAAAAATCAGGTCCTGTTAATTTTAACTGCAATTAGGAAAAGAATCCTATCATAACAGGATCATATACTTTTATCTAAAGTGCATCAAAAAAGCAGCGAAGATATTTCCCTTAAGACTTTTTTATGGTGGGAAAAAATACCTAATTAATGCGAACAGCAGAGAATTAGCAACAGTCATATATTTGTAATTTTCCACAAATGGAAAAAATCAATGCACAAGCACAAATTAATAAGTTGTATAACCAACCATACTCGGGTCTAATAAAACCATTTAAAATATATTCATAAACTCCCTAAAAAAGTTAAAAAGTTTAGGGCCTGATTCACAGAACTAACTTACGTCAAAATCCTAAACTTACAACAATTTTGGTATTCACAGAATGAACTTACACATTTGGGTATTCACAGAATGAATTTACACATTTGGGTATTCACAGAATGAACTTACAACAATTTTGGTATTCACAGAATGAACTTACACATTTGGGTATTCACAGAATGAACTTACAACAATTTTGGTATTCACAGAATGAACTTACACATTTGGGTATTCACAGAATCAACTTACAACAATTTTGGTATTCACAGAATTAACTTACTCATTTTGGTATTCACAGAAGGCACTTACACATCAATGAGTAAGTGCCTTCTGTGAATACCAAAATGTGTAAGTTACACAAAATGTGTAAGTTACACAAAATGTGTAAGTTACACAAAATGAGTAAGTTACACAAAATGTGTAAGTTACACAAAATGTGTAAGTGTCTTCTGTGAATACCAAAATGAGTAAGTTTATTCTGTGAATACCAAAATGAGTAAGTTCATTCTGTGAATACCAAAATGGTAGTAAGTTTAGGATTTTGTCGTAAGTTAGTTCTGTGAATCGGGCCCTTAGTGCATACAATTTCATTTTTTGGACAAAGCAAAAATTCTCTAGCAGCTGTAACATTTTTAATGCCATTCTAGATAAACATAGGACGTAGCCACCTATACCGGAATACATTCAGCGCCGGGCATACAAACAAGACATGATCAAGATTCTGAGTAGCCTGATTACAAAAGTTACAGTTTTTTCCACCTTCCCTATTAGATGACCAATTTCCGATTAAATCATTTAAGGGTAAGAGGTTCATACGGAAAAGAGTAATCCATCTGCGGATACCGTGGCCTAAGTTCCACGAGAGATATTTCTGAGAAACTCTCAGAGAAGCATTCTTAACTATTGTTTCCAGTCTGGCCCTCGTTCTGCAAATACTAATATCTCTCTGATAGCTAATTAGGCCACTAGAAATCTTTAAAAAGGATTTTAATTCTTTAGGAGATAAGGATAAGACAAAATGCTCTTGCACATTAAAATGTTGCAGTGCCAGGCGGAAATCATTATAAAAAGAGTATGTGTACATTTGTCCTTCAAAAATTTCCTGTTGGATAAAACTCCTCAAAGAGAAAGATTCACTATTCTTTAGTTGATACCCCCAACGAATTACCCTAGCTAGACCTTGTGAAAAGGAGCTAACCAAGCCAAATTCTACCCTAATAGCAGCTATTGGAACCAGTGTAATAAAATTACATAGTTTACGGAAAATTTGGCCTTTGATTTTATCCAAAAAGCTCCATTCCCTTAGTGGTAAAGATTCAATTGCATATAACAGGGTAGGAGGAATTTTAGTTTTAAAAACTAACAGCAAATGTGAAAAATGTCTTCGACCCATCGTAGTATAAAATAGACGTAGGCCATTTGCATGCGACATTGCTTTAGAAGAGCTATGAGCAATATGGGAATTTAGCTTCATACTACTTGAAATAACTTTCCCCAGGTATAGATAGGAATCAACAATCTCCAATTTTTCCGGACCAATTCTCCAATTAAAATTACATAATTTTCTGTTTTTTCCTTGTTTTAAAACCAAGACCTTACTTTTGGATACATTTATTTTCAAAAATTGTGCAGACGTATAACTCTGGAGTTGTGACAATTTTTTATTCAAACCTATAGGGGTCAGGTCCATAATTACAATATCGTCTGCATACATGAGACAGGAAAAGGAGCGGCCACCTATCTTTAGCGCATCTCCTTCCGTTAAGGAAAAACAATCCGGAAGATCTCTTACATATAAAGAGAACAATAGAGGTGCTAATAAGCAACCTTGCTTCAATCCATTTTCCGTATTAATAACTGAAGATAGGCCCTGTGTTCCCCCCATTAAAACCCGACACCATGTTGCGAATGTAAAGCAATAACTAAAGATAACAAAATAGGAGGCATCCCCATTTTATATAACTTTTTCCAGAGAAGTGGCCGATCTACTTTATCGAACGCAGTAGAAAAGTCTATGAATGCTACATAGACATTTGTTTTGCGAAAGACCGTATATTTCTCTTAAATGAATTTCAACAAGCAGATGTTATCTAAGGTAGAGTGATTTTTCCTAAACCCTGCTTGCTCAATGGGGAGAATTTTCTCCTCTACTACCCAGTCAGTGAGGTTCTCGAGAATACTGCGGGCGAAGATTTTCCCTTCCTCGTCTAATAAGGCAATTTGGCGGTAGTTACCTGGTAGATGTCTTTCGACTTTTTTATGCAGCGGAATTAGGATACTACCAGACCATGACGAGGGAGTTCGCCCATAGCGATAGCAGTATTCAAACAAGGGGGTAAGATATGTTGCCCATAATACAGGCTCTTTTTTTATAATGGACATGGGAATTTCGTCTGGACCCATTGCCCCTGAAGCTCTCATTTTTTTAATCAATCTAACGATTTCTTTCTTAGTAGGGGATCGATTAAAATTTCTGAGGAGGTAATTCTAAAGAAGTCGGGAAAAGGGAATTTAAATTCGCGGAATAGAGTTCTACTAAGTGGAATTTCCATTCTTCTTCATTTATTAGAATAGGAAGAGATTTAATTCTGGTACCACAACTTTCCGCAATTATTTCCCAATATCGTTTTGAGTTATTTTTAGCCGCAGCTTCTTTTAATTGAACCCATTCATAATCCTCGTTTTTTTGTTTTAATTAGCGTTTTTTCCGTTGTCTTTTCCTCTTTAGTAAATCTATTAATCTCTTTCGTTCAGGAGAGTAATTCCCAAACTGAGCCCTTACTAATTTGACCCTATTTATTTGAAGCAATGGATTAAAACATACTCTCTGCTTGATATTTGAGTGAGAAGATTTACAAGACACAGCCATAGAATTTATACTGTGACTATAAAATTCTAGCAAATTATTTTGGGGGTAATCTTGAAGTTCCGCTACTCTAAGCTGCCTTTCTCCTATTAAGATAGTTAATGACTCTTTTAGTTTTGAAACGGCCAAAGAATTCCAGTAAATTCTGCTATTTGTTTTGCTGAAAGCTACCTCTTTATCCCAAAAATTCCATGAGCTCTCCCCAGTACAGAACAAATCTATTTTCAAACTAATCACCATATGGTCACTAAATTGATTTTCCAAAATTTCCATATTTGATAGTCTATTAAAGAAATTAACGGAGGAAATTACATAATCAATGATGGAGCCACCCTTCGGTCCCTTATGTGTATTTTTCGCTGGGATGTCTTTTCCTAGTCTCCCATTGACTACTAAAACCTCCAAGTTTCTTAAGCCTTCTAATAAAATTGTTCCTCTTTTATCCGTTCGACTATGATTTGGGAATTGAGCTAATGGTATTTTTAATGCTTCCTCCTTAGTGGAGTTTGCAAAAAGCCCCAAACTATGGGTGGAGACTTTAGCATTCAAGTCTCCAACCAACAATAAGTTCTTACATTCTGAATTTTCGAAAATGGATAATGTAAAGGAAAACAGGTCTTTCAATAAATATATATTAGAAGCGCCTGGAGGAATATATGCATTCACAATTAAAAGGGACTCAGAGTTCGTAGAATCGACCTTAGTCTCTAGCTTAATTGCCTGAAATAATTTAGATGAATGTGGAATTGTTTTATAGGACCACTTAAATCGTGATCTAAGCAGAATGGCAATACCACCTTTCGCATGTCCCCTGCTCACTGGAAATGCAGGGCGGCTCAGCACATAATAATCTTCCATGGACCAATTCGTAGTAATCCAGGACTCTTGGATGCATATTATATCGGCGTTCTGTTCTTTCAAGAACAGCCATTTATTTTTACTTGTGCTTAGGCCGGCTGCGTTCCAGGAGACCAGTTGGAGGCCCTTGCTAGGAGGAGTTCCCAAACCTTAGACCTACTGTACTATTTGTGTTCAGGGTCCCTGCCACCCAACTCCATTTCTTGTTATCTTCAACTACCGGTAGTATTCTACTGCTCTTTTTCTCTGGTTGGAGGGAAACTCTCCTTCCATCCTTACAGAGAGAGATCTGCAGTGACCTTTCCCCTGCTAAATGGTAAGGATCAAGAGACGGTAGATCTTCTGTAGAGGGGAGCCAACTATTAATAGATTCTTTTTCAGGAACTTTCTCCTCATTGGGGACCAGTACATCAATACCACAACACCGTAATTTATCTAGGTTTGAGATAATTAAATGTGACGTCACCTTAGACCCAAACGTCACTCTGGCACCCCCAAGCTTGCCATATTTTAGAACTTGAACCAAAGCCAAATCGCTACTCTGTATCATTTTTAGATCATAAATTTCGGCAAAACAACTCAATACATAATACCTATTCATATATAACTCGTAGTCAAAAATGAAAATAAAATCCAACGAGAAGGGGGCAGAAGGCTGAGTGCAAACATAATGATTTCCCTTAAACTGTTTACTAGCATTATAGATCACCTCACTGCCCAAAGCGGATGAAAATAATACCGCTTCAGGATTCAAGCTGCTTTTTGCACTTGCTGCAGTACTTGGCTCTGTAGAAGTAGCTTCTTGTGACACCAAGATTACTGGACTAGAGTTTGACTGAAGTGGGTTACAGTTCGAAGATGAAATTTCCATTTGAGGTTCTTCCCTTTTCTGATCTTTTACAACGGGGATTGAAGGTAGAGATAGATTCAAATTAGGGTCAAAATGAAGCTGTTTGGCCCTTTTCTTCTTAATCCTCCGGGTATTTCCTCTTTTGATTTCTTCTTTCTCCTAACAGGTTTTCCTTCTTTTTTAAAACCTTCTCTTGTGGTAACGGATGATCAGGTTTTAATTCCTTCATAATGGAGTGATTATTTTTATTAGTCCCTGTTTTTTTTTTAAATATTGGATAGACTTTACATTCTACATTAACTTTATATTTTTCTGTATTCAGAGTAGATAGATTAACAGGAGAAGATTCAAAAACCTCAGGCTCAAAAAAATGTTGTAAGGAAAAGAACTGGGAGTCATCAAACAACTCCACACTTTTTTTGTCTTTATGTTTTGAGTAGTTAAAAGGTATAGCCGCCTGTACACCACAGTCTTGATAGTTCGGCTTTATGGTAAAACCTCGTTTGAGTAGATCTCATTGGTTTTGAATTAGATACCTATGGAGATAAAGAAGGGCTCACTGTACAGAGATTATGCTTATCAGTTAAGGGACATGAAACTTTACTATGTAGCTGAATGTGGTCTGAAACTATTAATTTAGTCAATGACAACAATGAATCCAAAATATGATCAGAATTGCTTACTGATCTTTCCATAAGAGCTAAGATAGAAGATAAGACTCTTTCCAGACAAACCAAGGATTCCGACATCAATATTTTTTCTTCGGGCTCTAAAATTGGGGGTCTTGAGCCAGAAGAAAATCAGGAGTGATAGAGGCTCTTGAACTTATTGAATCCACTCCGCTAGGCGTGCTGCTAAAAAGACGCATTTTATGGGAGAACCGGGAGGATGAGTTTGTAAAATTGAAAAATGTGAAATATCCGAAGTATTTGGCTTAGGTGATTTCAAGGCCCTTAAGGAGTGGTTTAAATCGATGTTCAAATCTGGAAGTGTAAAATCCTCCAATATAAGGTCCTCCACTTTAGATTCAGAAAATAAATCGATAATGGATGGAGACACGTTATTTTCAGTGGAATGAATAGAATAGATTTCACGTGAAGGGCCTTCCACTCTGTTTTCAGGGCTTACCACATCTCTCACCCCAGCCATTCTATTTCCAGGAGAAGACACAATAGATTGAAATATAATTTCCATTGTTCCTTCTACCTTTTGAGGTATTGATTCAGGCTTAGGCTCCAAATTTGCCTCCTTATTTTGGCCTATCTCCTTTTTTGAAAAATAGGTGGAAATGGCATTAAATCCTTTTAGAGTATTAATCTGTACAGATGTATTTCTCAGAGGGTTGGCTTTAGTTTTTTTACAGGCTCTTTTATACACCAATTTACCTGAACGTAGTTTTTTTGCAGTCATTGTTCTAATTGAGGCTCAAATGAAATCTTTAAGAAAAAGGGAGAGGGCTTTAAAAAACTTCGACTTCAGTTAACGGCAGTAGTGCTGTAAGGCAAGGAGACTTCTTCTACGCCTTTGCGCTGCAAGGCTACTGGACTGTGTAACAATAAAACAACTACCCTGCAAATTCAACCAGGGTTATTGCTCCGAGGTAGGGAAAGCAGGGCACACTAGCGAGCCTCAGTTCCTCTCATTGCCTCCAGCCTCAAAGCCTCCTCTAAATGGCTCCTGCTCCTGGCTCTGGCTCCCACTCTTTCAGCCCTCGCAACTGGAATGCAGACAAGATTGCGCTGCTTCCTCACCGCTTTGCCTCACTCTGCCTCTCTCCGGCTACTCCAAACTCAAGGCTGCTCAATGTCAATGTCAATGCCAACGATCACATTTAATCCAGTGAACACCGAACCCCTGCCTGACCCGCCTGGGCACCCCCTTACACCCCCACTACAGGGGCTCACCTGGCTCACACAGTGCCGATGAGTGCCGGAGCCTTAAGCGCGGTCCGCGGGGTCTCACGTGGAGAGACCGGTGAAACTGGAGTGAAGCAAGAGTGCCACCGCGGGAAGAAGCCTAGCAATCCGGCGATCCAGCGTGGCCTGGGCCACGGACACGGGACACAAGCCACTAACAAACGCTCCACCAACACTCTCCCACACAAAACCGGAAGCTCAGCTGCACCCACAACTTCTCTCCGTTTGTCTCCCGAACCACGGGAGACACGCTGAGTTGCGAATCGTAACGGTGCGGCAGCTTCACGTCTGGGGAGAGGGAAAAGAACAAACAGGGAGACAACGGGCTAAACGGGAGCGAGCGAGCAAAGCGGCAAAGGCAATGACCAGTCCTGCTCAAGCTCCGCGCTCCGCACTCCAAACTCAGCAGGCACGAAACTCCTCATCCTCCGGAAACCGCTGCCGCTCTGAGATTCAAAACGACATATCAAATGCCTGCCCAAGGAAAATCCAGAACCCTGCTTCTATCTCACCCCTAAATCGACCATGATCACTTTGCTATTGATTTCTAACTCAACTCGGGCATGTGATATTAAATGTCATCTCCACTGACTATGAAGCCTGTGCATTGGCTTAAAGATACTTCCTCTTACCATAGTACTGCAAGCATTTGTATCCCTCTGGGTAGGAACCAATGATACTAGACTCCAACATAACCCCAATGGTATTTGGATGGATGGGACTTAGGGCATCTGAGTCTGTATCCCAATTGTCCATTGCTGTGACATTGAGAGAAATCAAACCTTGGAGTATCCCTTCACTTATAGTCAACACATTTGGTATGATGGGAGCAGCTTGTAAAGGGTCTTTCACCTGGCCATCACTTTTGTAGTGGCACTCACTGTGATACGTATAACAAGTAATCACTTTGGGCTTAGAAGAACATTTCTCTCCTTCCTTCTCCTTTTGTTTCTGATGTGGACCTCAGTTCCCTTTCTGCCGGCTTCTACCTATGGCCCAGAAACTGACCTGGTCCTTGCCCTCTGGTCTGGAATGGGTCTGTTGAAAGTTCCTCTCTCCCTTGCGCTTAGAGCCATGCTTCTCCAGTCCTTCCTTACAACCAGTTAACTAACCACAGGACCTAAATACCTTTCCTAAGTGGGATAGTACACTCCTCCCTGAGTTACATTGTCACCATCTTTTGGGTAAGAGCATGAATATCTTTGACATCCATTCCCCTCATTCACTTATTGAGATGATGCAACACACTATGGATCCATGTTTTAAACCAAATACAATCCGGTGCCCTGCTTTCATTGAATCTTGTAAGGCACTGAGCTGGCTTCAGCCTAGACCATCTGATGAGAGTTTTATTCATTTGATCTCAGTTAATTTGATCAGCTACATTCTTGCAATAACTACTGCACCTTCAATGCAGAAGTATCTCATTATGCTGCCTTAGACACATCATTCAAAGCCTGCATTCTACAAGAGATCTAAAAACTCACAAAACATTCCAAAATATCTTGACTTTCCCATACATGTGCACTAGCACTTGTGCCTGGGTAAAACCTGTGCTCAATCAATCAATCAGGGAATTTTAAGTGCGATACTCACCCGTGAGGGTCTCAAGGTGCTGGGGGGGAGGGGGGGGATTACAGCTCCGGGCTATCCGAAAAGCCAGGTCTTGAGGCTCTTCCTGAAGGTGTGCAGAGTGGGAGAGCATCTGATGTTGACTGGGAGCTCGTTCCAGGCCTTGGCGTCGATGTTAAGAGAGCCTGATACCATAGAACTCCCTCCCTCAGTTCCTAACATGGTAGCTGCCCCAGAGTTCATACCCGTTTCTTCCCTATCTGAGTTTCTCTAACTGGCCCTTGACAAAACTAACTTGGATCTCCTAATCCTTATTTCTGGGAGGCCTCCATCCATTTTCCAAACAAAGATCCCTTAACTAATATAAGGACATACTGTGAAGGACTACCGCCAACCTTGTATCTGCCGTTGTACAGTGCATGTATTATGCTGTGCTCAGGCTGAATTGTTTTGTGTTCAAGAAAGTTGGAACTGGAACCTGCAGATATTATAACACTTCAAATTGTCAGAAGCTGTTGGGGGATGGAGGGTGGCACAGAGAAGCCAATGGCTACTGGTCTACAACTGTGGTGGTTGAAGTATGACATATGGGTCATATAACTACAGGTGCAACATGCCATTAATTGAATACTTTCCTAGCCTCCAATGATGCTGTAAATATCTCATTACATAAAAGTTAACATGACATTAAATTGTTAAGGTTTTCTAGTCAAATGCTAGCAAAATTAATTTTGCAGCCATTAAATACCATTATATTCCATCAACTGAAAAAACCAGGGATCGACTTTATATTTTTTTTATCTATTGCCTTTATACTACTTAAGGCATATGAACAAAATTCTGCTGGTGCAAGGTTGAAGAGCAATTTAAAAGCACGCACCTTTCTAGATAGGACTGCATTCATAATTTTTGATGGCCCTGCTTTTTAACTCCCAGTTCAAAATACTACATGCCGAGAGAGGGATGAAATCCCTGGAGTCCGTCAAAACAGTTATCAGTCACTGAATGGAGTTTGTAGCACTATCTCCCACTCAGAATAGGTACACAAAAGAAACCACTGCAACACAACATACCAGAGGTGGATTCACAAAGCAGCAGAAATGCTGGCACACCTGAGGAAAGTATTCACTATTTTGAATTTTGGTTTAGTAATTCCAGTCCCAGCTGGTGTCGGGGCAAAGTGGCGGGGCAGGGGGAAGCGTGGGGGGGGGACAACAATAACAGCACCAAAAAGGAACTTACCTGAATGCCCGCTGCATCGCCGCTCTTCTGGCTCCATTGCAGCACAGGCTCCCAGCCTCCCCTGCTGCCAATTCTGACGCTGCTCTCATGCTGGCAGCATGAGAGCAGCATCAGGATTGGCCTGAGCACCCTCGATTGGTGCTCCCAGAGAGACTGAGAGCCTGTGCCTGCTGACTCCAACCCAGCAACACAGCTCAGGTTGAAGACAACTCAGTGCGCATGTCGGTTTGGCCATCCTGAGACAGCCAGTCAAACCCACATACGCACTGATAGCAGTGGACCTAACACTCCTTCTCCATGACTACCATTGGCTCCTGCCTCCAAGACTCAGGCAGGAAAGAAAATTAAACAAAAATAAACCAGCTTTATTATAATTTTATTTTTCAAGTTTTGCAACTGCCGCTGCTGGCGGAGGGTGGGGGGGCGACACTCCTCTGCCATAGCGGAGGAGCCGCCGCTGAGTAATTCTTTTGATATCACAGCACAAATAACCAGCAATGGAAGTAGGAAGATGAGGAGTTTTATTTGGAATGGACTGCTTACCTCTGTGGGAATTACCACTTAAAGCTGAAGAATGCAGCAAGTGTTGAGACATAAATATCAGATACCTTGTTGGAAGATTTTCTGCACACCAACTACTAACACACATTTCTGTTGACCTGGAAGGTACGTTGCAGGGTCCCATACACATACCAACAAAACAACATTGACTGGGGAGAGTTCAGTTGCTTCTGAAGATTTATGTATGTTTATACAAAGTATCACTGCTAAGAGTTGTATGAATGTTGCTGAATTCCTATTTTTAGCTTTTTAGTGTGAATTTTGAGGCACCGGCAGCATCAACCATTCACTGTATGTAGCCTCTCAAAGACTTTATTTGCTCTAGATATGTGGCAGGCCTACTGTCACCACTATGCACACCTCATACAACACAAAACATGTTCACATATGTACGCAGATTGATTCTTTGGGTTTGGCCCCTTTCAGCAGGCCTGGATTTAGCGCTGGTGGCACCTGGTGGGACAATGTTTGTTGGTGCCCCCCATCCATGGTGGAGGTGGTGACCACATTCGCACCAGATTCCCTCACCACCACCTTTTAAGAGTGTCCCTCAAGCCTCCATAACCACTCTCTTTCAGATGCATTTAATTGATTATATAGCGCCACTCATACAAGTGTAGGGTGTCAGAGCACTTTGCATCACACACAAATTACACAGAGACAATCAATCATACGTGTGTAAATCAGTGTTATAGGAAATGCTACATAAGCCAAAGCACTACAAGGTGTAGGAGTCACATATCATCCATACTGGTAGGCTGAATAGTTTATGAGTGCCTGATCTGGAGAAGCACAAGCTCAGAATTGAAAAAGGAAAACAATAGTTGGTGGTAATCTTTAATAATAAGAATGGATTTCTACACAAATGAACCCTTCTTGCAACATTAATCTATGCTCTATTCTATACTTTGCAGTGTGCATTGCAGTTCTTTGATGACAGTTAATAATGCGCTATTCCATATTAGGATTTTGACTTATAAACTGCAAGTAACAAAAGGATGTCTCTTAGAAAAGCAGTAACCCACTGACCTATTTACATTATATGCACTTTATGATCTGCATGGTACCCCCTCTTTGCAGCAGGCACATTAACCCACAATGCTACTTTATTATCAGTCAAAACCTCAACTAGACAAAACTCTGATCTCTCTCCAGGAAGAACATTAATCACTGGAGCTATCTTGACATTTTTATTGTTGCATGGAAACTGCTGGAGGCAAGAAACGCTGTAGCAGGTGCTTTTAAAACCAAAACAAACTTATGAACACTGAGCCCCATGAAGTCAGCACACAGTGCGGTGGCACCTGTCGCACTGCCCTAGAGCCAGCTGTGCCTTTCAGCCGCTGGATGTCTTGGAAGGGCTCCTTTCTGGCACCGACTTGTGGCATAGTGCGTCTGTCAGCATTTTGCAGATGTCTACATTTTCTGAATCATAAATTGGTTAAGGGAGATTATTTTGAGTTTTTTGGCTTTTAGCAACATAATGGTTTATGATTCATTTTTTTTTTTTTTTTATCTGCCATCATCTACATTTTGCTAGGCCACTCCTATGCAATTTATAGGGCCAAGAGGCTTTCCTTGCCTGACAACCATCTGCTGTTATTCACAGTCACCCTGCCAGCAATTTCCCATGTCCCATTCTCTTCCCACTTGTTATCATGCCTCACCCCTTCCCACTTGTCATCATGCCTCAGCCCATGACACATTGTCCCACCCTTTTCTGCTCTGCTCATGCCCACCAACATGCCCACTGCCAGGCACCTTCTCTTGCCTGCTCTCCTGGTGTTATGCGCTACTGCCTGCTATTTCCCAGCACACCTGGTGTCATGCCCTGCCCCTCCATCTCTACTCCCTGCCCACCCAGTTCTGAGTGCCAAACCCACCCGAAAACTTTCTCCCTGCCTGGTGCCTTGCTCCACTTCCCACCTTATCCTGTGCCACTCCCACATTGCGTCACTGGCCCATCCCTTCTTACTCTGCTACCTGGCCATTGCCATATTCCTCTGACTCACCAAATCCAGCTCCATTCCCTGACTACAATCATGCCCCATTCCTGAACTAACTCTTGCTCCCTGCCCTGCCGGTGTTGTGACAAACTGCCTTGCCATCCCTGTTCATCATGTCTCATATTCTCCATGACCCCTTCTGCTTCAATGCCTCTCTGTCCAGTGCCATTCCCTGTCACAGAACGCATCTGGATCAGCACCCTGTCCCCATCCCTTTCGACGACCTGCTCATATCACAGGTATCTTTTCAACATAGCTTTTTTAATGTTGTGATTGGAGATGACACACATGGGGCGGCTGCTATCATGTCAAAACATTTGTGCCAAAAAACTCTCAACGATAGTACCATGAAACATCATTCACTGTAAAACACCATGTTACTCTCTGTGTTCAAGTAGGAATGAAAAATATTGAGAAACTAGTGTGACAACGGTGCCTGTATTTTTAGAATGAGTTTCCCGCTGATGCTAATGGCTGCCTAAAGTTGCAATCACCATTGCAAAAAAAAGAAAAAGGCAACCTTACTTGTTCTTTAATAAATTTATGCAAAATTTTATGACTCAGAGAAAGTAGGTCTTTTTTATATTCAGATCTTTCTTGGCAATCAACAATAGAAACATTCATAAAAATGTTCTCCTTTTTATAATTGAAACAACAGTGTCTCCTAGATTAATAACATTACTATAGAGATTAAAATAGATACTAAACAAATCACATATGGGCAGATTTTCAAAGAAGTCATGCAACGCAGTAGCCAAAAATGCTATCCTGTGTTGCGTGACAGGGAGGTAGCAGGAGAGCACCAAATTAAGGAAGTGACCCGATTAGGGCCACCCGGGTCACTCACGACCACCTCTCAGCCTTCCATACAAATGAAGAGTCGGTCAGACAGTAGAGAATACAAACCAAGTATATTTTATTCGGGTACACTCGAGTGGAGTCCAGTCTGACCAGCCACCTAGGATTGCTGCAGAGGGACTGGCTTCAGCAAACATAGAGATACATTATGTACATTTCTGAACCATGAAAGTCCCGCCCATAATGGAATTCTACTAGCAGGTGCAGCTAAAACAAAGAAGCACAGTAAGATGAGTTTCGACTCTAAGGCCGGGCACGCACTATCTTTATGCCAAGTTCGTTCTGTTCGTGTCTACCGCTAGGCTAGTGGGAAAAAGCCTTTATCAATGGGAAAGGAATGCATTAATAAGAACAGTGTATTAATTAGCAGAGCACGGCCTAGCCTTGGGTAAATGGGATTTTCC
The DNA here is from genome assembly GCA_963921515.1 of Calotriton arnoldi. Taxonomy (NCBI): domain Eukaryota; kingdom Metazoa; phylum Chordata; class Amphibia; order Caudata; family Salamandridae; genus Calotriton; species Calotriton arnoldi. The sequence goes on from CAWUFW010013339.1 coordinate 466,366, forward strand.
ACAGCCTGCTTCTTGAGGAGAGAATACACAGCTGACGACATGATTCAAAATGGCGACTAAACATAAAATGGTGCTGCGAATGCTAACTTAACATAAGAACAAAACATAAGCAAGGTAGCAAAACATATTCATTTCATCACATATCACCTGCTGATTTCAGCTGCCGTGTGCCAGTCACACACCTTATCGCCGCACCTTAGCACCATAGTGCTAAACAGCGGGCCTGAGTCTAGCATAGGTTTTGTAGAGGAAGGGTACCCTTCCTGTACAAAATACTGTGCCTAGACAAGTTCAAACACTTTTCCCACTTTGTATGTGTTCTGCACAGTGTGGCACGCATGCAAAGTACGAAAATAAAGGACAAATTAAAACATTTCTCATCTTCACGCCTCCTTTCAGAGCAACTTTTGGTGCTTAACCCTGTCTACAAATGTTTGTAGATAGGGTTTTGCATCACAAAGCATGGGTGGTGCATGGGAACACCCATGTGCCACCTATGTAATGCCCCCTTGGAGCTAAGTAGCGCAAAGCAATGCTTCACACTGCTTTGTGTTACTTGTAGGGTACTTTCTAATGCAAAACATCTTTTGCGCTGGAAAAGAAATTGGTTAAAAAAAATTTGGTCCACATTCTGAAAGGTGTCATGCAACGCAGCACAGCACCCAAAGAGACTGCACTATATTGCGTGCCAGGGAGGGGGAGGAGAGAGCCACATTCACATAGAAATGGCTCTCTATTCCCCTCTCCCTTGTGCCTCTGCTGATTTCAGCTGCCGAGCACCACCCACACATCGTAGCGCCATAGTGCTAGGGTGTGTGCATGAGTCTAGCATAGGTTTTGAACTGGAAGGGTATCCTTCCTGTGCAAAATACTATGCTTAGACAAGTAAAATAAAAATCCTACTTTGCATGCGTGCTGCGCAGTGTAGCACGCATGCAAAGTTGGAAAAGCATGGTAAAATGAAAACATTTCTCAGTTTAATGCCTACTTTTCAGCTGAGTCCATTTGTGGTGCTAAACCCTTTTTTACTGATGTTTAAGAATAGGATTTAGCATCAAAGAGCATGGGTGGTAGAACGGGTACGCACATGTACCACCCATGTAATGCCCCTTTGACGCAAAGTAATGCAAAGCAGCGTTTCACACTGCTTTCAGTTACTTTTCTATGCAAACCAATGCAAATACCAATTTGCGTTGGTTTGTGAATCTTAAAAAGGGTTTAACGTCTGTTTAGCATTACAAAAGTAACGCTAACCTAACACTAAACCTTTGAGAATCTGGGCCTTTGTGCTGGTTATCATCACTTCTGTGACGCTAACCCAGCGCAAAATGTCTAAAGATCTACCGTATGATTTTAACGAAGGATGAGGATGTGTTGTTGAATATATCGGCAAGATAGATGGTATGACTGGTGTGAATGCTGCTTGTTTAGTATCTATTTCACTCACTATATCATTGTGCGCTATTGATCTAGGAGACACTGTTTCTATTGTTGATTGTAAATAACGATTTGAATATAAAGAATACCTACATTCTCTGAGCCATATCATTTTGCATGAGTTTATAAATGAATGAGTAAGGTTGCCGGAGTTTCTTTTGCAATATAGATATCTTCCCTGCCCTAGGAACCTTTATTTATAGCAGAGATTGCCCTCTCTTTTTTCATTAATGTTGCAATCGCACCATGGCAATCTTTGCACAATTATCCCTGTCGATCTCAATTTCCAAACGTAATAATTATTGACGTGACCTCAGCATGGCCGAACTTGGAACAGCACCCAGCCCTGGCATTCTGCTCGATCAGCCCTGGTTGCAGGGGGGGGGTCGGGCGTTGTTAGAAATGGGGGTCTCTAGTTGGCAGAGGTAGTACCTTTGTCCAAATAGAGACCCTTGCTTCTAGTCAGGGTAAGGGGGATACACTTCTAAAATAACCCCTGCTCACCCCCTTGGTAGCTTGGCATGGCAGACAGGCTTATCTCAGAGGCAGTGTGTAAAGCATTTGTGAACACAAACAGTAATACAGTGAAAACACTATAAATGGACACCACACCAGTTTAGAAAAATAAGTAATCTTTATCTAAACCAAAACAAGACCAAACGACAAAAATGCATAATACAGTAATAAAAATATGACTCAGATGGTAGAAATAGTTCAGTCCAAAGCAAATTGCAGATGCAACACTTTTCACACAAAGGACCTGGGATGCATCACGCAAACAAACAAAACAGGCCGCATGGAAAATGCCCAGTGCCCGCTGCAGCCAGTCCGGCCCTGGACCTCAGCAGTTATATATTGACTCACATCCAAAGACTTCAAAGATGAAGAAAAAGGATAAAGAATATTGGGGGCCGCTGTTTTCAATTTAGCCATATATATTTTGTCACCCTGACAGCAAGCAGGTTTATCCATTGCTTAACTCTTATCAGTGGCTCGATTAGCCTGCCTTGGAGTGCATCGAATAATAATCTACGCAGTATCTTCCGCTCCTTGAACAAGTTTTCCATGTATGGTAGCTAAGGCTAAATCCTGTACATTGTGCCCATTTTTCAAAGGAGCGAGGGGCAGATTTACTAAAATCTCACGCAACGCAGCACAGCCGGCAAAAAAGCTGTGCTGCGTTGCACGAGCAGAAGAGCACCAAATTTACAGATATATGGCACTCTCATCCACTCTCCCTAGCGCCGGTGCTGAAATTAGCTGCAATGCTGTACGCAAACACCTTTGCACCATAGATGAAGGGTGTCTGAGTGAGTCCTGCATAGGTTTTGAATTAGAAGGTAGCCTGCCAGTACAAAATACTATGCTCAGACTAACTTTAAACCGTTTCCTAATTTGTATGTTTGCTGTACAGTACAATACACATAATAGGGGTATATTCACAAGAACGTGCGCTAAACATCTCCTAAAAATGTTAATGCAACTTGACACATCGTAGTCTATCGCGGGAAAATAACCCTGTGTTAACGTGGAATTCACAACACGGCGGTACCATGCGATAGTTTGCCGAAAACGCGGCCAATGTCCGCGATACAACCACCGCGACGGAGATAAAAACACAAACACCAACACAAAAAAACGTGCAATGAGCCCATTCGCGATGAGGAAAGCTGCGATAAACAGCGCCAGGCACGCGACACACACACGGCAGGTGGGTATAAGCACAAAAAAAGCAGGAAAAAGGAAGACAAACCAAACAGAAAACAACAGCGAAGCACAATGGAGGCAGCCGGAGCTAGTACACAACCCCACAAGCCCCATTGGCAACAAAACATTGTACATTGCAGTCCATCGTGGACAAGGTGAATGCAGCCGGAGAGCAGAGGAGGACAGTGGAAGAAAACCAGAACAGCTGGAATGATGCGAAACGCAAAAACAAGCAGAAACACGCCAACAACCAGAAGGCAGCAATGCACACCGGAGGTGGGAGTCCAGCGCGACACCAGGAGCTGGATGACATGGAGGAGATGGTGTCCACCACATCAGTCTGGAGTTGGTGGCAGGAGTCGGGAACCGGAAACTGCTCAAAATCAACAGACACAACAGCAACAGGGAGAGGAACGACCAGGGACTGGGGGGACGGGGGGAGATGGGCACAATGGCACACATGCACAATTAAGCACAGCTCAACTGCAGACAAACCATGCCCAAGAGTAACAACACCAACCAAGAGCACAAGTCACACAAGTCGGCAATATCACACCACTGAACAAGCACAGAAGTGAAAACCACACTGCCTGAAAGGGAGAAGGGTGAGCCAAATCAGAGCTGAAGGGCCATCTCACACACAATGCAGCACACACACATAGGAAGCAGAGCACCCCAACATCGAACACAATGTGGTACAAACAGCAACATTTGCACAACCGAACACAGGACACAAGTCCACCCGCTTGTGGCCGGTAAATGGCCATACGCATCTAGCAAAGCATGAAACAGGGACATGATAATGCACAAGTACCAACCCACAGCCCTGATGGGGTAGCAATGCATGTATGGCAGGGACCCAGATAGGCCGTGACACACACATTTGCATACATATCAACACTCATCACAGTTGGAGACAAGTGAAGGTGCGGAACTTCATCAACAATTGCGTGTCAGTACGGCCAAGAGAAGTGCCACAACATGCAGACCAATGCAGCAGCATGTCTGAATGAGGAATGTTGGAAAGTGCCCATGTCCACCCCAGGGAAGTCCATCACCCACACAAGTCAGTGCCAACGCGCGTTGGTTGTCCGCGCATGTATCCGGAGTCCAGGCCAATGCAGCCATGTCCACTGTCGTCTTGGGACATGTGACCAGATCCCCAACATGCAACCAGGTGCAGGGACACGTGCAATGGGTCACATTCAGTTGTGGCTGTAGGTACGTTGTCACTCGTCCATGAACGCGAGTGCAGCAGCATAGGCCAACATTTCCAACATGAGCTCGTCGTCCACTACATCTAACATGTCAGAGACGTAACCCATCAGCTGTCCCGGACAGATGTGCTGACTCCAACCCCTGGCCCCAATTGGCACTAAAGCCCAATAGGGGAGCGGCTCAATGTTGTCCCTGCACACGACGACTCGTGCAATCTCCCAGGTCCAGTTGCCAGCATGCATGCCAATCATCCAGGCATGCCATAAACAGGCATCACGGTGACACTCCTGGTCGTGGGCCAACAGGGGGCGCACACACACGTCAAAATCCAGGTCAGCTACCGTTACGTTGGAGAGGCAGACATCCATGGTCCACTCGAATATGCACGAGCGACAAGGCAACACAAGCTGAACGCAGGTGACGTTGGCAAGGCGGAAGCTTAGCCGGTAACTGATCCGCAGCACTGCCAATGGCAGTGCCCCCAGTACATGCAGCAGAGGTGCATGGTACCGGTCCACGTGACTGGAGTTGTGCATGTGTCCGGGATGGTCTGCCATTGTGTCAGTGGCTCTGCTTGAAGCGGCACTGTGCTGACCCGCGCCAGTCCTGTGGATGAAATGGCACAGCTCGGATCAATGAGCAGTGTCTGTGTGCAACGGGTGCAGGCCTGGGGTGGGGTGGGAGTACGTGTGAAGGCCATTTCACGCACACTAACTAAGACCAAGGACTTCTGTGTGTGGGATGTGTACACGTTGGTCTCACGTTGGGCAGTGCGTAGTGTGGGAGTCACCGGCAAATGCTATTGTATCTGTCAGGGGGTGCTGGGCACATGCAAGTCCCAGCTCGGAGCTGCAGATATGCTACCGCCTGATAGTTCAGACAAAGGACCTTTCATCCCTACAGTAACTTTACCATCTGCTTGCATACAGGAGATGTACAGAGGCCTGTCGTGGGTGGGGTGGGATGTCTGCGACCCAGGGAATCATGGATGATATGCCGAGCACGTGGCACATGAGCGGCCTCACTGTGTGTTATGTTTCCTCACAGCTGCTCCTCCCTCCCACGAGCCCCCACACTTGTGTGCGCTGCATGATTGTATCACGTGCACTCCTACGGCACACCATTGTCATGCCTATCTGCGCATTGTAGGCCAATGGTCCGGACAGGGCGGACACAGGTGTACAGTCCATGGCTGGCTGTGATTGCGCTGCGATTGAGGCTAGGCATCTGACTTATGCAGCCGCAGGACTGATACACATAACACTTGGCATGTATGAGCCAAGACACCCAGCGGTCTTGCGCTCCTACATTTCCCCGTACGTGCGGGCCCGCCCTCCGGGTGCATGCTACATTGCAACATCGACTACTGTGGCCCTGGTGGCGACGACACTCCAACACAGAGACACGCTTACCGTGCTTCCTGGCCAAGGCCAGACCAGAGCCACGCCCTGATCCCCCTGCCGAGTCAGCACACCCCGGCGCTGACCTGACGTATGCCGGACCAGCACACGCCGCTTGTGCATGCAGTGGGGGGCGGGCGAAGCTACATGTCCAAGGTCTTGGCCACTGCTGAGGTGACATGGTATCGTCTGCTGAAGACAGCACACTGTGATGTTGCAGGGCTCGGGCCCATCATGCTGACATAATGACCACACGGACACACTTGCTTAGATGGTGTGAATGGCTATGGGCACGTGCACCCGGCCACGTTTATTAGCAGGCTCACATGTCGAGTGACACCTGTGTTGGATGTGTGTGGGGTGTGTGTACACCAGCCGTCATGGAGTGCCTGGTGCAGTCAAGAAACGACAACAGTGTACATCGTTAAGGACACAACCATTCAACCATAAAGGCTCCATGACTTGAGCTGCACAGAGTTAGTGGCCCCGGATGCACAGCGTCCTGCACGGGCCTACCACCACAGGCCGCTGACTTGCGGTGCACTGGGGCAGGGTCACGAGAGCAGAGCAGGTTCTCGTAGATGACAAAGGGGGTTGTCGCGGAGTGTCTCGGTGGACAGTGGAAGGTGTACCCCCAGGGCATGATGCAGAGGGCAGAACCACGCAGAAACAGTCACCATGGTGGAGATGAATGGAACAGACACATGTCGAACACCAAGTCCATCCCAGCCAGATGATGATGCAGACAACCCCTAGCCATGGACTCAGACGCCACCAAAGTCCAACCAGAAAATGCCCATGACTCATTGAGCACAGAGTTAGTGGCACCAGTGCTGATAGGGGATGCCGCCTGCGATGAGGCGTGTCCAGTGGTGTGGACTCCTCCATGAGTTACCCAAGACACAGTTCCACATGTGGGACCTACTGGCCCGCAGTCTAGGCCGGGGACAGCAGTAAGCACGGGCCCAGAGACACATGTTGTGTGCTTGCGATGCAGAGTTTGGGACACTGATCGAAGGGAGTTCAGTGGTATATACCCGGCAATTAACATTTGGTCACTGCCATTCTAAACTCAGGACACAGTTCCACATGTGGGACCTACTGGACCGCAGTGTAGGCCTGAGCCCTCATCCAAGTGTCGCTGGCTGTCGTTGAACAGGGTTAATGGCACCACGTGTCACCGGCTTGCATTGAACAGGGTTAGTGGCACCACGTGTCGCCGGCTTGCGTTGAACAGGGTTAGTGGCACCACGTGTCGCCGGCTGTCTTTGAACAGAGTTAGTGGCACCACGTGTCGCAGGCTTGCGATGCAGACTTTGGCTTCACTGATCGGAGGGAGTATAGTGATGTGGACGCTGCCACAGACTTGGGGTCACTGCCATTCTTAACTCACGACTCAGTACAACACGTGCCAACAACTGGGCCGAAGAGTACGCCGGTGGAGTATGTCAATGAAAAAGGAGTACTTTGGGCCAGTGTTGTGGAGGCCAGCGATGGTCTGCGGAGGCTGCAAAGGTCACGGGACTGGGGCTTGGAGCTTGCACCGGCACGTGGTGGGCCCTCTTTGACACACGCCGGTGTCGGCAGGTGAGCGGAGCCTCCTTGGTGCGCTGGGGCAGGCATGACGGGTCTGGGGACCAGCGGCCCGGGGTGCAGCAGGCGCACAGGGATGCAGGCCCCGCCGCGCACGGCGCCGGCCTCGTGGCGGGCTGAGAGGCGCCGCCCTGGCAGACACGTTGGCCATTCTGAATGAGAACCACGCCCAGTGCGATGGGCTTTTCATTCACACCCCTACGCAGGCCTTGCATACGCAGGGCCAACCCACTCCGCCCGCGCATACAGGGGGGACGTAACGAGTGACATTTCCGCGTTCTGCCCCACAACCTGTGGGGACATGGTAGCGTCCACTGGCCACTACACTCCATGCACCAGCAGTTAATGTCCACGAGGCCATTTCCGTGGTTTGCACACTGAAGTCTGTCCGGCACATCCACGCCACACCTGGCATTGGGTAGGTTCTCATTCATTAGTCACTTGCCGCTCTCGCACATGCCTGCTCCAAGCCTCTCTTCACATTCTGCTATTGTGTGGCTGTGGTGCCATGCCGTGGCTGGGTTGTGTGCATGGCAAGCCCAGGTTCCCAATGGAGTCGTGTTGTCGTGTCTGGTCGGTTGGCATGTTGTGTGGCATGTTGCATGTAGTTTTGCTGCGTGCACATTGCCAGTGTCGTGAGTTGCATGACTGTGGAGTGGAGGTGTGTGGTGTGTTCATTTGGTACTTACCAACGAGCAATGCATTTCCATAGGTGCCATCCTGGGAGCGCTGGTTGATGATGGACTGTCGGGAGATGTATGAATCATGCACACTGCCTGGGTAGTTGGCACAACATTGTTGAGGAGTCCCCGGTGGTCCACTATTGCCTGCACATTGATGGAATGTGTGTGCTTTCTGTTGCGGTAGTTGTGTGCAGTGTCGGCAGGGGGCACGAGGGGTACATGTGTGCAGTCGATTGCCCCCAACACGTGAGGGAATCTAGCTATGGCGTAGAAGCCTTGCTTGGTCTCCAGCTGCTCCTACGCAGTGTGGGGGAAGTGGAGGTGCTGGGGTACCAGGCTGATGATGGCATCCAGGACAGGTGTGATGAACTTGGATAGGGCTGGCTGTGAGACTCCTCCGACTCTGGCAGTTGTGGGTTGGAAGGTACCAGAGGCCAACATGTGCGGCACAGCCGGCAGCTTTGTCTGTGGAGGGATGTTGGTTGTCCGCTGTGTTGGTGCCGTCAGCAGGTGGGTGCTGTGGGTCAGGAAGCGGGGGATGGTTGTCCTTTTGGGCCTGTAGTGGGCAATGTCCTCCTCTGGCGTTAGGTCTGTGAGGCTGGTGCATTTACGGTGGGTCCGCTGTCTTTGTGTATGCTGCCTCTGTGGTGGTCCGGGCGGGGGGGCGGTCCTGGGGGTGGTGGCGAGCCTGGGGGTGGTGGCGGTGGGTGTTGTGGCCCTCATGGGTCTCCGAGCTGCACGATCATTGGCTCCATGGCATCTGTGGGTCTTCAGATGTGGCTCTTGGCTGGGCTCCCTTTCATGCTGCAGGTAGTCGTCCTGCTTAACACCAGCACAAGGCAGGTGTTAAACCCCTGGTGCTACCGCGGCTTATCGCCTGTTTTTGGTTCGCATCGCAGATCTGGCAGTTTGTTGTGAAAGTGGTGTTGTGGTGTTTTCGTCAGTTTTTGCACGGGAACGCCTACTCTGCATCTCATTAGGGTTAGTTGGTGGTGTCACCCGTGGAGATAAATTTTGGGGCAGTTATCGCAGGAATACTGGCGATGTCTGCAGTTTGCACCCGCTTGTGAATGGGGCGTTAAATCTATCTCCACTTTTGATGTGTTAAGGTGGCGATAATTCGGCGATAAGTCCTTGTGAATATGCTCCGTAGAGTCCCAGACTCTGAAAGGTTTAGCGTTGGGTTAGCATTACTTTTTTAATGTTAACCCATTGCTAAACCTGTTTTGGGATTCACAAACCAAGGCAAATATATATTTGCGTTGGTTTGTATGGAAAAGTAGCACAAAACAGCGCGAAACGCTGCTTTGCATTACTTTGCGTCAAGGGGGCATTCCCATGCAACCACCCATGCTTTTGATGCTAAACCCGATTCACTAACATTACTTGAAAATGGTTTAGCAGCAAAAATTATGCCCTTGAAAAGCTGGCATTAAACAAACGTTAATATTTCTCTGTGCCTTTCCGATGTTGCAGCACACATACAACTTTGTACATGAAGGGTATTTTTTTTTTTAACGGAGTTTTATATAGCATGAACTTGACCCGATTTGGGTATCAGAGCACTTTCCACGAGCACCAGTTGCGTTACATGAGGACGAGACTCGAACCTGGTTCCCCAGCTCCAATGTCGACCGCCCTAGCCCTTTGGCCAACTCATCTCCCCTTTGTATACTTCTTATACTACACAAGTTTAGCGCTGGAAAGTAATTAGGTAAAACGATTTTACGTCGATGTGCACCTCTTGTTGCACACTACAACACTTGCTGCAGCTCTTAAAACTTGAGCCAGTTGGAAAACCTGGGGAGTAGGTTACCAGGTTACAACAAAGGATATCAAGGGTTCTGTGTTTCACTCCTCATTGGTTTGCCATTTTTTGTGTTTTTTTGCCAGCAGTTAATGTTAGTGATAGCGGCCTGTAAAAGTGACAGAGGCATTCAATCATGTAGCAATGGAGAGAGTCACGAATAAGTATAGAGTGGATCAATAGCTATAGTGGATGCTTTTTTTGGCATAGAGTTGCGAGTATTTGAATTCAGCTATGCAAGCATGATGTTTTTGTTTTCTTTTTTTATTTCGTTTCTGATTAATAAAAAAGCAGTTAATGAAGCTCACCCTGAAAACATTTTATTTAGCAATGGAAGAGAACAGATAAATGAACATAAAAAATACAGTCACCCAACATTCTTGATGCCAATTTTCAGTTCTAGCCTGCAACATGTGGCGTGGTAGTAAGTAAAATAAATTTGTATAAACTACCCTTCAATACATAAATAAAAATGTTATTTCAAAAAGAAGTATTTACGATTCATTTAATGCTTGGCCAAGAGGGAGCACCATAGTAAATCTGTATTTCGATAGTCCTATGTAAGAATTAGTTGTATGTAGAGCGATGACCTTAAGACTATTATTAGCAAAAATACCATCTGACAGAAATATTGTGACCTAAATATACAATTGTACCTTTATGTGTAGACGATATTTGGTTAGGATATTCTGATACCATACCCCCAAGCCCTGCCAAACTTTCAGTCCTCTCGCTCTCTTTAGGCGTTTGGCAAGCACTTGGTTTACTCAGGTGGAACCTCATTTGGTCCACTGCCAATTGTCTCTTGACCTGGTGGCCCATCCACTACTGAGCCAACAAGTCGTAGTGGCACTTGCCTCCTCCCTATTTAGTTCGTGGATATCAACATTCATTTTAAACACACTATGGCCACACAGGGACAAACTTCTGTGCATACCAGGGCCCTTCTTTTGCTTTGTTAAAACTGTTTCCTGAATTGGAAGTTTTCTGCTGAAAACAAAAATCTTAGCTGAGCTGACAATTAAACATGGAGCCTACTCGGTAAGGAACAAGGGGCAGATTTTCAAGCCCCTTGCGCCAACTTTACGCCGCTGTTGCGTCACTTCTGTGACGCAGCGGCATTGTAAACAATGCGCCACGATGCGACATATTTACAACGTGACACATCTAGGGAGATGTGTCATGTTGTAAAGCCCTGCGCTACATTATATCTGCGTCAGGTATAATGTATGCAGGGTGGGCATTCCGTCGCAAGGAAGCCTCGTAAAAGTGACTCAGTGAAATCTAGAATATTTCACTGAGTGACTTTTACGGCGCCACTGCGTCAAAACCTTGCGCCTGCTTGAAGCAGGCGTAAGGAGTGACGCAGCATGGCCGGAATAGGCATTCCTGACCATTGCTGGAGTTGCGTCGTGCTTACGGCACGACTCCAGCAATGCGTTGCCTTTCCGACAAAAGATGCGTCACGCATCTGTCTGTCCTTGCGCCATGGTGTGCCGCATTGTAAATATGGCGCAAGGCAATTTTTCCGTCACACAAATGAACTGGCGCATCTCTGCAAATATACTGAGATGCGCCAGTTCTTGTAAATCTGCCCCCAAGTGTCTAAAAAGTGAGTTTTGCATGCGTGGTGGGGATCTATAAATCTGGGTGGTGGTCTTAATCCAACAGAAGAGAGGCCAGACAGTCTGGCACGTAGCCCGTTGACAGGCCAGCGAGCTGCCTACCAGTTTTTAATTGGGGCCCTAAGTCATTTTATGGCGAGGAATACAAAAAAGGAGACATAACATAGTAGTATTTTCTTCACACCTGTATTCATCACAGGGTAGACCTTTGCACAAAACATGTTGCATTTGTGTATTTGAAAGAGTCCTTTCCACTGTCGTTTCACTCCACATAGGCTAGAGGTATCAAGATGCGACCAGGCCTCACTTTGAGGTTTGCAGCGTCTCAGAACCAGGATGATGTGTGCAATTAATTTTGTAAATGTACTTTTAAAATGTTATTACTAAGAATGCATTGTTTTCATGCTGTGCATCTGTTTACAGACACTTTTTCTAGGTGTAATAACAACTGAAAGTTCTAGACAGATATCACTTTTATAGCAGTGAGTCACACACTTGAGGTGGAAGTATATTGTGGCTTGTAATATAGCAGTTCTAAAGGTCAAAATTATTCGCATCCCTGCATTTTGTTGCTGTAACCTATGAGGATATCTCAGACACAACTGATTAACAGGATGATACAAACATTGGCAAACCAATAAGACTTGCTTTAAAGTGTGAAAGCATGCAAGCAACATTTGTGCATGCTAGTGTTTGCAAACAATATCATATTAAAGCCATACATTTGTCAGTGCTTGTTGGTTACAGCCTTTAGTCCAAAGAAGATGTTTCTCCATCCCATCTTAGTCACAAAGATCAACCACCAAATTCAACTCGAGTTCACAGTCCCCGTAAACGTCATTGAGAAACCTTTGTATTATTATTTTTTTTCTTTGCCCATTTAATACCACTGGATGCTTTTTTCCAGTTATTTTAACCTTTATTCTTTTTCCCCTTATGATATTTTTGTTTCACTCCACATAGGCTAGAGGTATCAAGATGCGACCAGGCCTCACTTTGAGGTTTGCAGCGTCTCAGAACCAGGAAGATGTGTGCAATTAATTTTGTAAATGTACTTTTAAAATGTTATTACTAAGAATCCATTGTTTTCATGCTGTGCATCTGTTTACAGACACTTTTTGTAGGTGTAATAACAACTGAAAGTTCTAGACAGATATCACTTTTATAGCAGTGAGTCACACACTTGAGGGGAAGTAGATTGTGGCTTGTAATATAGCAGTTCTAAAGGTCAAAATTATTCGCATCCCTGCATTTTGTTGCTGCAACCTATGAGGATATCTCAGACACAACTGATTAACAGGATGATACAAACATTGGCAAACCAATAAGACTTGCTTTAAAGTGTGAAAGCATGCAAGCAACATTTGTGCATGCTAGTGTTTGCAAACAATATCATATTAAAGCCATACATTTGTCAGTGCTTGTTGGTTACAGCCTTTAGTCCAAAGAAGATGTTTCTCCATCCCATCTTAGTCACAAAGATCAACCACCAAATTCAACTCGAGTTCACTGTCCCCGTAAACGTCATTGAGAAACCTTTGTATTATTATTTTTTTTTCTTTGCCCATTTAATACCACTGGATGCTTTTTTCCAGTTATTTTAACCTTTATTCTTTTTCCCCTTATGATATTTTTGTTTATTATATTGTTGACCTTACATTTATGGCATTTGCGATAACTTGGTGTGAACCTTTTACATGTGTAATTTCATTAGTATATGTAGGAAATGGTTTTTGCCCATTTAATTAATGTTTTGCTTTTTGACTACCTGGTTTTAGACTTCTACTATGAGTGAGTCTCTCTAACTGAGTCTCACTCACTGTAAATTCTCAGAAAACGGATTGCTAACTAACTGTGCCTGCCTTTTAAGATAAGGCTGCTACTGCACAACTAGGATAAGAGGCTCTTGGTGGTTACATGTGAACAAGTAAGCCCACACGTGTGCAAATGTTTGCAAACTGAGTATTTTAGACTACCATTTAGTTAGCCTGGCAACTGTGCAAATGTAGCCTGTTGCTGAAGGGATGTTTCAGGGATATGTGCTGACCTGTTGTAGGCTTTAAAATGTGAATGAGCATTGCATGTGGAGGTCTGTAGTGCTGTTCTGAAAAGAATGTGTGTTCACAGCATAATACCTTACGGCAAAATGTACTACACTGCACAGTTGTGCTATCCTTAAGTCTAGAGATACCAGTCAGGTATACATTTTAGATAATCAGGTACACCAAGTGCACCAACTGTTCACACTGCACCTCGTCTGTAAAAGCCCAAGGAAACAAAGGAACTTAAATTTGAAGTTTTGTTGGTGAAGAGATAAGGCAAATATGTCAGTTAGGGGTGGGGCTGAGGTTCTATGAGAGGTTCTTTCCATAGACAACTTCAAATCATCATCTTTAAATGTACCAGGCTGGTGTTGAGGAGGGGTTAGGGGAAGGGATGGAATGATGATGTGGCACCCTAGGATTCTGCCTCCCTTCCGGAGCTTAGCATCCACACTTAAGAACCCCTTCTCAAGAGGGAGACATCTAAGACTTTACTGGGCCTAAGAGTGACAACGGTGAAGGGATACCTAGCTGCATCGGTACTGTAGCTGGGTGACTCCTATCAGGAGGGAGCTACAGACTCCACTGCTGGTGCCATGCATGAAGGCCAAAGCCATGGGGTTTGGAGCATGTGGCAGGGATGGTATTCTGCTGGAGGGCTGCGGAGGTGCTGCAGCAGAAATCCACGGGTGCCAGGAACAGGAAATCACTAAACCTGAATTGTTCCAGGAATCTGCAGGAATACAGTGGAGTCCATGAATCCCTCTGAAGGTTGGCACCATGCACACTGCAGTGGCAACTGTGTACAGGGAGCAGCCCCTAGGGGAAAGGGAGTTGGGAAAGAGAAGGAGATGCTTGTCCGACTTCTTCTACAAATTGGGTAGGTGTCATCTAACTTCCTTGGTTGCTGATATCCAAGGACACACCATTAGTGGAGCTGAGGATCCCTTCTGTGAAGAGGAAAGGTTATACTCCATAACTAATACCCTGTCCCTCCAGGTTTCACTCGATCCCCACTTCCCGGTTGTATACCTTGTCTCTATGAGGGATGGAGTGTTGGGGCTCCTAACAGACTTCTTCTGTAGTGGTGTGTCAGCAAAGTGAATAATTTTATTGTATAAAAATATTACAAATATTCATTACAATAAAAGAGCCACTGCATAACATACATATGTAGTAAATGCCTCTCATTAATGATTTTCATAAATTATACCTAAATCATATTTCATTAAAACAACGATGACATAGATCTGAACATTTTGTCAGTTTCCCAATAAATTGGTCGTCTGTGGCAGAGATAGAATAACCAATAGCATCCTGGATAGCTCTGCAGTTGGCAATAACTAAAACATGCGCCAAATATTCCCTCCAAAAGTCTAGTAAAACCGGACGTTTACAAATATGGGGCCGATTCCGATTCAGGCCGGAAAACGTACCGACCGACTCGGAGCCGGAATAAATACCGAACGACACGTACCGGTGCAGCCCGACCCGCAAAGTACGATGAAAAGCGTGCTAAATCCGACCGACTCGTACGGAACACAAGCCGAACGACCGAGCCGCGCGGAAAACAGCCATCCGGCCGGAAAAGCACGCGAATCGAACCGACCGAAACGCACCAGGAAGAATCCCGAACGAAACGTACCCGCGAACTCCGACCCGCCAAGTACGATGCAACGCGTGGAAAACACGACCGAGTCGCACGGAGCCCAAGCCGCACGACCGACACGCATTCAAAACTGCGAGCCGAAGCATTACGGTGCAGCCCGACCCGCAAGAAATGCGATGGCGTGCTAAATCCGACCCGACTGTCATCACCCGGAACCTGGCCTGAGCGGCTCGGGCAGCGCGGAAAACAGCCTTCCGGCCAGGAAAAGCATGCGTCATGGGTCGACGAACCAGCAGCACCAGGAAGAATCCCGGGCGGCGATACCCGCGATGACGTCCCGACCCGCCAAATGCTGATGCAAACAGCGTGGAAAACACGAGCCGGAGTGCGCCTGGAGCACCCA
This sequence comes from Calotriton arnoldi, assembly GCA_963921515.1. Lineage (NCBI taxonomy): Eukaryota > Metazoa > Chordata > Amphibia > Caudata > Salamandridae > Calotriton > Calotriton arnoldi. Next base: position 481,890 of record CAWUFW010013339.1, read on the forward strand.
ACGCCACATGACCCGACACGCTACATTCAGAACTGCGAGCCGAAGCAACCCAAAACCACGGCGACCCGGCCGGCGGCGCATGCACAGAAAACAGCACAAACACAGCGTGAGCAGATCCGGAGAGGCGCCATGCAGGAGACCAGCTGGAGGGTGACTTCAGGTCACAAGAGCGTCTCCTACATGCACCAAAAGTAGCCGAAAGGGAAAAAGACACAAAAAGGC